>CM041778.1:13142784-13665120 GCA_023374045.1 Limonium bicolor | reverse complement strand
TTCTGTACCCAGCGCTTCCCTTGTAGCTCTTCAGTATCTCGAAAGAAATCTAGTGTCGCGGTCAGATACTATGGTTTTAGGGACTCTGTGATGTCTGATAATCTCCTTGTCGAATAGCTTCGCGAGCTTCACTACCTTCCAGGTGTCCTTCATCGGTATGAATCTGGCAACCTTGGTAAGGCGATCGACTACTACCCAGAACATGTTGAGTCCTCCCCTGGCAGATGGGAGTCCTACAACAAAATCCATGGAGATATCATGAAATTTCCACTCCGGAACTGGCATCGATTGTACCATTCCGCCTGGTCTACGATGTTCAAATTTTACTTTTTGGCATGTTAAGCATCTCAATACAAATTCTGTCACGTCCGATTTCATTCCAGACCACCAGAAATACCTCTTCATGTCTTTGTGCATCTTGGAGGCTCCCGGATGGACTGACAATGTGGAACTGTGTGACTCTCGCAGGATGCGATCCCTTAGCTCAGCATTGCTTCGGGGGACGCATAGCCTGCCATTCAACCGAATCAAACCATCTTCATGTAGCTTGAATTCATACTTCTTCTTCTCAAATGTACCATTCTTGATCTTTTGTCTGATTTCGGTTAGGTAAGGGTCACTCAACTGAGCGTCTCGCACCTCGTCAACCAAGCTAGAAGAAGCGAGTAGCGAATGGAGCGAGTGTGCTCGACGGCTCAGGGCATCGGCTACAACGTTTGCCTTCCCTTCCTTATACTGTAAGTCTATGTCGTAATCTGAAAGAAACTCCATCCATCTTCTCTGTCTCAAATTCAGTTCTTTCTATGTGAATACATATTGTAAGCTCTTATGGTCGGAGTAGATGGTGATGCTTACCCCATAGAGATAGTGTCGCCATATCTTCAAGGCGAAGACAGTGGCTCCTAACTCTAAGTCATGTGTCGGGTAATTCTCCTCATGTTTTTTCAGCTGGCGGGAGGCATAAGCTACAACCTTGCCATGCTGCATGAGTACGCATCCCATTCCTTTGCCTGATGCATCACAATATACCTCAAATCCCTTTGTGCCCTCTGGAAGAGTAAGGATGGGCGCTGAGGTCAATGAGTCCTTTAGGCTCTGAAATGATAACTCGCACTCGTCTGTCCATACAAACGGTGCATCTTTCTTCATCAGTGTAGTCATGGGCTTAGTGACTTTTGAGAAGTCCTTTACGAATCTCCGGTAGTAACCGGCTAGACCAAGAAAGCTCCGAATGTCGGTAACAGTCTTAGGTCTAGGCCATGATCGTACAGCTTCTATCTTTGAAGGGTCAACTGAGATACCTGCGCTCGAGATGACATGACCGAGGAATGATACCTGATCTAGCCAGAACTCGCATTTGGAGAACTTCGCATACAGCTGGTTCTCGCGCAGTGTCTCAAGCACTTTCCTCAAATGAGTTTCATGTTCCTCTGCTGATTTTGAGTATACAAGTATGTCGTCGATGAAGACAACAACTGAAGTGTCCAACTGCTCACTGAATAGATGATTCATGAGGTCCATGAATTTAGCTGGTGCATTGGACAAACCGAATGGCATCACTGTAAATTCGTAGTGGCCATATCTGGTACGGAATGCCGTTTTCTCGATGTCTTGCTCTTTGATAGCAATCTGATGATATCCCGAACGGAGGTCGATCTTGGAGAAGACTTATGCTCCTTTCAGCTGATCAAATAGGTCGTCGATGCGTGGCAATGGGTATTTGTTTTTTACTGTGACCGCATTCAGCTCGCGGTAGTCAATACAAAGTCGAAGGCTACCGTTCTTCTTCTTCACGAAGAGAACCGGTGCTCCCCAGGGTGATACGCTCGGGCGTATAAACCCTTTGTCGAGTAAGTCACGTAACTGCTCTTTCAGCTCTGTCATTTCAGCAGGTGCCATGCGGTACGATGCCCTAGCAATGGGACCGGTACCTGGCAAAAGATCAATTTCAAATTCCACCGCTCTCTGAGGTGGCATGCCGGGTAGCTCCTTGGGGAATACATTTGGAAATTCGGATACGATGGGTACTTCATCACTGAACTCTGGATCTCTCTCCAGGTCTTGTACATAACACAAGTACACTTCTTGGCCCTTTCTGATCTCCCGGTACATGGCCATAGCAGATATAAGTATGGTCGAAGGCTCTCTCGGTCTCTGGCGGTAAGATACGGTAACCCCAGAAGGACTCTTGAGCAGCAATCGATGCTCGGCGCAGAGGATTCTACCCTTGTGCCGCTCCAACCAATTCATTCCAATGATTAAGTCGAATCCCAATCCATTGAATTCGATGAAGGAAATGGGAAACGTTTCGTTTTTGATTTCGATGGTGGCTGATTGATAATATTTGG
The DNA here is from genome assembly GCA_023374045.1 of Limonium bicolor. Lineage (NCBI taxonomy): Eukaryota > Viridiplantae > Streptophyta > Magnoliopsida > Caryophyllales > Plumbaginaceae > Limonium > Limonium bicolor. The sequence continues at coordinate 13,662,772 of CM041778.1, read as the reverse complement.
TGCACTTTACTCGCTCCTTCGATGAGAGAGTAACCACAAAGTTCGGTAGCTCATCCGCATCTAGCTTCAACCTCTTCACAAAGGATGGTGATACAAAAGTGTGAGAGGCGCCGGAGTCGAATAACACATTGGCGTCAATGCCTTTTACTGGGAATGTTCCCGTTAAGATGGTGCCGCTTCTGCCGGCTTGTGCTTCGGTGAGGATACTCAGGTTACCTTCGGTACCGAGTCCACAACCATTGGATTCACAATTGGATAAGTATTGATGGTGGACACAAGTGGAATTAAATCAACACTGCTCTTATTGATAAACCAACCATCATACATACCGTGTCTCTAATACACGTTACTAATACATCACATGATACTATGAATTTAATACTTCCTAAAGGTAAGGTTCAGGCGTCCTGGTTTCATGTGTGTGACATTGATTATTGCTGGTGGTGCCGTATTCAACTTGATCTTGTTGATCCCGTGATACAGCATCCTAGAGTTTCCACCCATGATTAGGACATCTCCTGATCTCAATACCAGTTTTTGTGCGAGGTCCACACGCTTCTGCTCGCTATACATAAATACGACGTCATCACCAATGGACCAAGACACTACGAGCACTCCTTGTTCAAGAGATTCCGCTGTCTCGTCCTTGTCTTGGTGTAACCCAAGTCGTCCTTCTTTCTCATAGAAGTTGACAATACAGAGGTCCGCTTCCAGTGCGGGGATTGGATCATGTTCACACTGTTGTGCAAGTTCTACTACTTGTGTGACGAGTGTCTGAAACTCTGGAGGTATTGTCGGTGGCGTTGCTCCATCTTGTGTTCGTGTCTCTTGGTATGTCTTGGTATAAGGATTTTAGTCCTTTCCCAAGCACATCATTTTCAGCTTCATCTTCGCTCCACCAGGGAATTCGGGTGTATAAAATCCACCTTGACCCGTTCCTAGCTCGTTGCATCGTCGGATGATTGCAATTTGTGCTTCGGGTGTCAGGTATTCCTTTAATAGAATCATACCTGGTCGGATGACCTGACATTGTTCGCTGGTGTAGTAGTGGTTGGTGATGTCGATCTCTTCTTGATTCAGGTTTACCGGTATCGGATAACAGATACTAAAGCTTCCTATGGTTACAAATTTCATCTACGGTGAGTACTAGTTTCAACTACTTCATTTCATGCTCGTTACATATTCCAATTCATTCAATCATGCATTCATTCAAACAGTTACTCTACTACTTAGTCATGCTACTCCAAGGATTAAAGGTTTAGATAATTACCTGGGCCGGACTTAGAACCGGACCCATCACGGTCTATGACATGCAAGACAGGCTGCCTCTGGGGAGCGCCCCTCTGAGGTCCCCGGGATCCCTGTCCCTGTGGTGCCTGCTGGGTCGGTGCATCGCCAGATGCAACCTCCTTGCCTTCCCTCTGCTTGTAGCTTTGGAAGTTCCCCTTTTGCTTGGCATTCTCTGGGCATCTGTTGGCTGTGTGTCCTGGTTTCTGGAAGTTGTAGCACTTGATTTCTCTCCCATAGCAGTCCTTGCCGGGATGGTCTTGATTGCACTTTCTGCACACATAGGTGCGGCCGTCGGAGAAGGTTTTGGTGAAACCTGAGCCAGAACCTAAGGTTTAGAGGCTTAGCACATGTGTGCGTGGATATACTAGATATGGTACTTGTACGAATACGATTTAGGAATAGAAGTTTACCCTTAGGTGGGTGTGATCTCAGTGGCTTTGCGGCCACTGGTGTAGAAGAACCTAGTTGAAGCAGCTCAACTGGTTTACCCTGCTCAGCATGGGCACTGCTCTCACTTGAGAATTTATTTTGAGATTGCTGAAAGAAATTCCCCTTCTTATTTTTCCAGCTCTTACCCTGGTTTTGCTCCTCGCCATTGGTGTTCTTGTTGTTGGTTTTGTGCTTCAGCGCGGTTTCTTAATCCCTTAATTGGCAAGTGATCTCAACGCGAGAAGCCGCGTGATAACACTCCTAAAGTTTCAGGTGTTAGTCGGGATTCTTATTTAAAGAGGTAGAGAAAAAAAATTTAAGGAATTCAAGGGAATTAAGGAATTGAAATGGTACTAAGGGTTAACCGATATTTACCTGGAGGGGGGTAAATCGTGTGTAGCCCATACCGTAGCGCAGGCGATGGCTCAGACCGCCATAGAAGAGATCGACCAACACCTGGCCGGTGTACCCAAGGTCGGGTAGAAGATGGATAATGGAGGTAAAGGTGCGGTAGTACTCATCCACAAACATCTTGTCTGTCATTTTCAAGGCGTCCAGCTCTAGCCTTTTCTTTGTTTTCACGTGCTCCGAGTAGTATTTGGATCGGAGGAGTGATGCAAAGGACTCCCAATCGAATGTGGGGTCGTTGACATGCTCATGTTTGATTAGTTTCCACCAGTCCATGGCTGCGTCCTTTAGATAATAGGCTGCAACTCTAACTCGAACTCCAGCAGGAGCTTCGAGGGTTTCAAACGCCGTCTCCATCTCGGAGATGTAGGCTTCTAGCTTAGCCGGATCACTCTCGCCCCTAAAGCAAGGAGGGCGGAGTTCCACTACAACTTTTACCCAGTTAGCTTCTCTGGGTGGAGGGGGAGGGATTGGCCCCGCTTGTGTTTGGTTCTGTTGGTTCTGCTGCATAGCGTTGATTACTTGGGGTAGCATCTGCGCTACCGTGGCAGGGACGATTTCAGCTATCGTCTGCGTGCCCGGTCCGTCGTTGGTCCCTCGGCGACCTGGACCTCTTCCTGACATCTGAATATATAACAGTTACATTAGGCTCCGCAAGATATGACTCAATAGTCTTGGAATTTAAGCAAGATATCGTTCCTAAGAACGTCAAGGGTATCCGTTGTTAACAACGGTAGTTCCTAGTTAGGTTTCTAAGTATCCGTCTTAATACGGTTGAAATCCTAACTCGGTAATCCCTATGCTCGGTAACTATGGACATCAGAGCGTAACTACGCTCTGATACCACTTTTTTCAACACCCCTACCGTTAGTCTTGTGCTTATCGTCTAATCGTCCTGTTAATCCTATCAGTTCGCAGCGGAAATACTACTATTACTACGGCGGGGGTACAACGCCGCTAACCGCCCATACGGCTAGCTAGGCTTACCTTACTTACAGTAACGGTCTGATGATCAAAGTATACCGAGCTACTAAAACATTGCTTACTGAATACCAATACCATACGCTTACATCAATGGATTACCGAGTGCTAAAGTATATTCCAATTACATCATTTCCAAGTTTGCCAAAAGAATGAGTTCTAATCTGCTACTCATCTATACCAATTCACCATCCTTTCTATATCCAAAAAGGTGTACCCCATGGTACACCGGCTACCAAAAAGCTACAGCCGTGTACTACTTAGTACACCATTCATAATTCAATGTTTACAATCAAAAGAAGACAAAAGAAACAAGCTACATCCTCTTCCTCATCTTCACCCTTCTCGAGTACCTGCGTGTAGTAAAAACATCACCCCAAGGGGCTGAGCAAAAGCTGCGCATGAACTCCGTATATACCGCGTGCTAGCTAGGGCACGCCGACTATTTGACGTCCACTAAACACGCGGTTCATTAATTTCATACATACATGCTTCACATTCAACATTCATGCATATACAATACATTATACAATTCAAGGCAACAATACAATAATGCACACAATACTTACCTTCACATCGTTAGCCAAATTACGCATCCGGGTTAATCGGAATGCTATTTACTCTTTTACTCATTTTACTTTACTTTCTCTTACTTGCACTTCCTTACTTTCATTTACTTTACTTACTCATTCTTACTTACTTACTCATACTCAAGTTAAGTCGGTATGACCTCCGGCCCGGGACTACACCGTCCCGCCACCGGGATTTACTTGACTCACCAATCCGGGATGCTACCCACTTAAGGGATTTGGGCCGCGGACCAGTTTAGGAGTCAGGAATTGGAGCCAACCTCTCGTGACTCCGCATCCTCACGCGTGGCCGAAACTATATCGGACTTCTACTCATTCCAATTTAGTTACCAATTAAAGTTAGAATGGTTAGCTTATTAGGAATAAGTTAGAAGTCCAAAGTCAACACATCCGGTCACAATACAATATATCATACATACACACATTCATTATCATCCATTCATTTCATGAATTATACAAACTAAGTTTTAAGAAAAATATTCACAACATACAACACTACATATTCACAAGTATGCATAGTAGCTCCGATTCGTGCATTTATCTTATTTGGTGATCAATTAGCACACAACACACAAATCATAGTAACCAAGATAGCATACGGGGCATGAGGAATTCATACCGTTCACCATCGTACTTGTAATCCAACTTTCCTTCGGTGCTCACAAATCAAGTCCTATAACATACATATGTTCGGTGATTAATTTAACTATCATTAGCTTAATTCGATTACTCTTACGTTTCCCAAGTCATACTTACTAAGTCCTTTCCATTCTTACACTTACACATTACTTACTTACTCTTCTTTACTTTAAGTTTATTTCCTTACTTAACATTGGTATACTTACATATATGTACATATGTATATAAGGGTATACATATATTATTTAATTTAATTAATTTTTTTTTGTAAGACCCGACCGACCTTACAAGTCCGGTCCCAAGGTCGGTCGAAGTCAGTACGGAATTACGCTGGAAAATTTCAGGGCCGACCGACCTTGCAAGTCCGGTCCCAAGGTCGGTCCATTCCAGTAAGTTTTGGTTTCGAAATTCTGGAGTCGACCGACCTTGCATGTCCGGTCCCAAGGTCGGTCCATTCCAGTAAGTTTCGTTACAGGCGAATTTTATCCCGACCGACCTTGCAAGTCCGGTCGCAAGGTCGGTCCATTCCAGTAGCTTATAAGACGGAAAAATTTTGAGTCGACCGACCTTGCAAGTCCGGTCGCAAGGTCGGTCCATTCCAGTAGGTTGCATTACGGGAAATTCTTCTGGCCTACCGACCTTGCATGTCCGGTCCCAAGGTCGGTCCATTCCAGAAGGTTTCCGTCCTTTGTAAATCTGGGCTCGACCGACCTTGCAAGTCCGGTCCCAAGGTCGGTCCGGCCCAGTATTTGCATTTTTATTTCTGTTTTCAGTTCTATCTTTCACCCATTACTTCCCCATTGTTCCTACACTTATTCCCACATGTTTTACCACTACTTAAACCTCCTAATACACCTTAGTTCACCCTTTAATTCATCACTCATTCCTACACCAATTTACACACTTGTTTCTAAATTCATTTCAGCACTTACAATCAATCTCTTCTAGTTGAATTTGCTACAGATTTCTACCTTACCTCTCTCCATCTACAACTCCCTCTTCTAATGTCATTTCTAACGCTTCTAATGCATTACACACTTCTCCCAACTTGCCCACTAACCAACTCAAATCAAAATCTGTTACAACATATGTTTTTCACCTAGTTTCTAGTTCATTAAGTGTTCTAATCCTAGACAAATTTTGCCATAGTCTCCCCTATATTTTTATACTCTCACCACATTGTCTCACACACATATATGATCATCTCACCTGTTTATACACAATATCAATATACAAGCTCTCATACACAATTACCAAACATTAAAACACTCCTTAAAATTCCTGCACTCAACACCCCAATCCCAACTAGGTTTCAATAAGTTTTACATATCTTTTTAAGGTTTAAAACATTTGTTTTCTCTTACCCATTACACTACTAATACTCTACCATTTTACAATACCAATTTGTACTACTAAAAATCTGTTACATTATTCATTACTAAGCTACACAAAGGAAGAGTGCAATTACCTTGTTTCTTTACTAGCTTCTCTTTTCCTCTTCTTTCTTCTTCCTTTCCTCCTTTTCTCTCTTTCTCCACCAGTTTAAGCACCTCAAGATCTTACACTACAGCCCATGTACATACACACCATTCAATACAAAACTAACCCTAACCATTATTTAAGCTTTAATGTAAGTTTTAGGGTTTAGAATTTATGTTACCTTCCAAGGGTGTAAGCAGTGTTTGGAGTGGCTCAAGAACAAGATTCCCACTCCACCAACAAGGCCAAAATCGGCTAGAGTACAAAGAACAACAAGGGTTTAGTTCCCAAATTTTGTTTTGCCCACAAGGGCTAGAAAAAGATGGAGTTTTAAGAATATTTTTACCTCAATGTAACAAGGAGAAGGAGGTGGTTCTAATGGTGGTCTTGAAGCTCCAAATGGGGCATACCCATGAAAACGAAAATGCTCCTTTCCGAATTTTGAAAAGAGGTAAGTGTTCCCCTTGATGAGAGGAAGACAATGGTGTAGTTTTTATAATTTTTGGAAGAGGTTCAAGGGAGTAACAAGAGGAGAGAAGGTAGAGTTTTGTGGTTTGCTTCAAAACTCCATGGCCATCGGTTTGGAGAAGAAAGAAAGAAAAATCAGAGAGTGAGGGTGAGTGTGTATACGTGAGTGAAGAGAATAGGGAGTAGGAGAGAGAGTGTGAGGTAGTCTTATTTACTTTATTGCTTTTTAAGTTCTTTGTCTTTTGTAAATGAAAAGCAAGTAAAGAGAGGGTGTGAGAGAGAGTCAAAATCGGACCACACAACCCACACACACACACTCTTCTTTTTATTTTAAAAGTGGACACATAAGTTTGGTCTATTTATGTTTCTACCCCACAACTTCCCGTTTTTGACAGTTTTTACTAATTTCTCGTTTTATTGATTTTATTGGTTCTAAAGCTTCACCAATATTTATTAATGACTATTTAGTTGACCAAAATTGTTATGAGTCTATTTGACCCGCTTAAAGACACGTTTTCCCGGTTACCTCGAAAAACGCGCTTTAAGGTTCGTTAGTGATTTTAATCCATTTTAAGGATCCTTTTTCTTCGGGATTTGTTCCCTAATATTTATTTAGACTTGATTAAGTTTCTAAAATTATTTATTAGCCTAATTAATCACTGTTTTTAATTACGGGGTATTTCACATACTTTACTTACTTATTTACTACTTACTCAAGTCAAGTCGTGAGGACCTCCGGGCAGGGACTACACCGTCCCACCACCGGGCTTTACTTGGCCCACTAATCTAAGATGCTACCCATTTAAGGGGTTTGGGCCATGGAAAAGTTTAAGAGCCAGGAATCGGATCCAACCTCTTGTGTCTCCTCATCCTCACGTGTGGCCGAAACTAAATCGGACTTCTACTCATTCCAATTTACTCAATACTTACGTTAGGAGTTAGGTAGTTAGGAATTAGTAGGAGTCACACATCCAAGCCACATAACAATACATTACTTACATCCACATCCATACAAGCTACATTACATTACACAAGTATACTACAAGGTGCATACACACTCCATCTTTATCCATTCATTTCATGGATTATACAAACTAGATGTTCAAGACACAATAGCAAGAACAAATATAAACAAGCACAAGTAAGTGAATTAAAGTCCGATTCATGCATTTATCTTATTTAGGTGATCAAATAAGCACACAAATCGGGGTAACCAGGTTAGGATACAGAGCATGAAGAAATCATACCTTTCACCGGGTGTCCCCACATTCCTTTGGTTCACTCTAGTTCCTCGAGTCTTATTCTCGAACCTCCGGCTACATGCCAAATGGTTCTGTCAATACTAAGCATTTAGACATATACTTAATTACTACTCCCGTACATACCCAGTTATCCCGTTATTTCGGTCTAACTTAATGTTCTTAAGCTTACAATTTTTCATAATTACTTCTCATACTTGTTTCCACCTCTTAGGCCTTTAAACATCATTAATCAAGTACTAATTATCTTATACTATCATTACCATTTATGACTTTTCCTCAAAACCCATTTAATAAGCTTAGAATTCATTTTTGGTGTTGGTCCGGGACCTTAGTCCCGGACTAACACTGGTCTTAAGTCTCGGCTGGATTTCTTTTATGGTCCGGGACCTTGTCCATATCTCTAGTCCCGGACCAGCTGTTTGATTCACTCTCGGCAGGATTTTCACTATGGTCCGGGACCTTGTCCTAGAGTATAGTCCTGGACCAGGTACAAACTTCTACTCTCGGGGTGTTTTCAGGGGGTGGTCCGGGACTTGGTACTGGACCTAAGTCCCGGACCATAGCAGGTCTGTTACAGAATTGTATTTTTCTTCCTCTGTTCAATTCCTTTCTTTGGTCATTCAAATCCCCAATGTTCTCACACTTAGTCCCACATGTTTAAGCATCTAATTAAGCTCCTAAACATCCTCAAATCCTTTACTAACTTCTTACTTCTTTTCATACTAATTCACACACTTTACCTTCTACATTTTCATTTCAACACTTATAAATTCTCCCTAGTTTTGTTTTGCTACAGATTTTGGTTCTTACTTCCTCCATACATAATTTCATCTCCTAATACCATCTCCAAGGCCTGCAATGCATTATCTTACCTCTTCAAATTTAACACTCATTTTACTAGGTCTTGCACACAAGTTTTTCCTAGTTTCTCCATTACAATTCAATACTTCTTGCTACAGATTTTGCACTCCTATCCTCTCATACTACAACTACTACTCCATGGTTACTAAACATCTCTACTAACCCCAATACACACCTTGGTTCTCCCATTCACCAAGTCATCCAATAATGCACAATTCCTACTAAAATTTTGTCATAGTTTACCTACAATTCTAACTTCTCCACATACATATTTTTTTTTCACTAAATTTATTCCTAATCTAGCCACACCCTTACAAGGGTCCTACCAGCACTCAAAACAAATCTCAATACATCAATACTCCATCGAACAACAATACCAATACTCATACACAACTTATCTGGCTCTAAGTCCTATAATCCACATACTTGTTCACAAATACTTAAACTTCCACAAACTACCATACTTATACAATATTTTGGGTTCTTTAATTAGTTCACCCATCCCTATTACTCTAATGCATTAAAACTTAGCATTAAGAAGGAGCTCTTACCTTGAGCTTATAATTCCTTCATTCTTTTCCAATTCTCCCCTTCTCTATTCCTTGCACAAATCGGCCATATGGGGGAATGGAGTTGCCAAACTCCATTCCCACCACCCAAAGCACACAAAACAAGTGTAATTAACATACTAACCCTTAGATTAATGCTAGTTCATTGAAATGCTTAAACACAATTTCTAGGGTTTACCTTTTGTAGCTTTTAGGAGGGGTTTTAGCCCTTGGTTCAAGAAGGTGATTCCACCACCATTGCAAGGTTGAAATTATGCTCAAAAGAGAGAGAGAGAAAATAGGGCATTACAAAGGGGTAAAATCGGTTACAAAGGAAGATGAAGGAAACATGAGTTTTTCATGTAGATTTTTACCTTAATGAAGAGAGGAGACTCCAAGCTACCCATTGATGCTATTTTATCTTTGAATGGGGAAAACCCATGGAGATGAACTTCCTCATTTTTGGATTTTGAAAAGAGGGAAGTGTAGAGAATGATGAAGGGAGCAAGAATATGTAGTTATTTTTGCATTTGGAGCTTTAATAAAGCTTGGGCATGAGATTGAAGTTGGAGTAGCCATGGGAGGAGGAAGAAATTGGCTGCACCAGAGGGAGGAGAAAAACGGTAGAGGAAGAAGAAAGAGAGGAAAGAGAAAAGGAAAAGAGGAAGTGAGGGAGGAGAGAGAGGGTGAGGTCCTTTTATACTTTTCTTTCTTTCTTTCTTTTATTCCTTTCTATCTTATTAGGTGTGTGTGAGGGAGCTTATTACCTATTAAAAACCGGCCCCTCACATTACTACCAGTTGGAGCGTTTTCGTCTTTTACAGAAAACGCTCGTTAATTTACCCGGTTTGGGTACTATTCACTAACCGGGCCCGTTTTCTGGAATTTTCTCGTTTCTTCAATTTTATTGATTATTAAGATCCCATTAATGCTTAATTATTGTTATTTAATGACATATAATTTTTACGGGTTTGTTTGACCACTTAAAGTCACGTTTTTGGGTTTCCTCAAAAAACGTGCGCTAAAGCTCTATTAGCGTTTTAATACATTATTTGGATCCGCTTTCTTCGGGAGTTGTTCCCATATATTATTTTGGCCTTATTAAGCCTTAGGAATCCATATAATATGCTAACCGAGGTCTCATACCTCCTATGGTTATTTATCGCTTATTTAGTGTTTTTCGCTTTTTAAGCATTTCTTTATTTCTTTTGGGTTTATTTTTCCTTACTAATATTACTTAGGCAAAATTAGGCCCTTAAATACCTATTAGGATGATTTTAATCACTATATTTAAGTTCGGGGTATTTCATACGGTGTGGGGTCCCACACCTAATGATTCACCCATTACAGGCGACCAGAGCTCCTCGTGTTCCTGGAGGTGGGTTTCTTTTTGTTTTGTTCTTGTTTGGGTGCGACAACCCATGGCAAGATTTTCCACGGCATTGCATCCTGTAGGGCGTGGCCCGGGTGTTTCTTTTTGTGGCTTTCATAGCCGCCGGGACGTATCCCGGGTCTTTGTTTCGATGCATAGATCTTTTGAAAAATAATCCCTTTTTATTGATGTTTGCAAAGCATTACATCGATTTTTACACATAGAACTTTTTGAGGCATTCTACGTGCCAGGAATGGGGCAACTCGTATCCCTTGAAATTCTTTAGGTGATATGAGGCTCGTCCAACCCTTTGATGGACAATATAAGGGCCCTCCCATTGAGGATCGAGTTTCTTGGGCTGCTTAACCTCCCTTAGAACCAGCTCGCCAGGAACGAAGCTCCGCTCCCTGACCCTGCGGTTGAAATATTTCTCCACTTTCCTTTTGTCTTCTACCATCCGTGCCGCCGCGGCGGTTCTTCTTTCTTCGAGCAGGTCTAGACTGTCTCTTATTCCTTCACTGTTGAGCTGCTTGTCATAGGATTCCCAGCGGATTGACGGAATTATGACCTCGGCTGGAACGATTGCCTCCAAGCCATATGTTAATCTGAAAGGAGTTTCTCCAGTCGGCCCTTTTTTCGTCGTTCGGTAGGACCATAGGGTCTGGTGTAGCAATTCTGCCTAACCTCCCTTTTTGCCTCTCAACCTTCTTTTCAGAGCTTTTATGATCTGCCCATTTGCATTTTCGACTTGTCCGTTAGCCTGGGGATGCGCTACCGATGCGAACCTTATTTCTATCTTCCATTGTTTACAAAATTCCCGGAAACTATCACAACTGAACTGTGTCCTGTTGTCAGTTATTATCGTTCTTGGCAATCCGAACCTGCACACAATATGCTTCCACACAAACTCTTGCGATCTCTTGGCTGTGATGGATATTGTTGACATTGCCTCAACCTACTTTGTGAAGTAATCAATGGCTACATATGCAAACTTGAACCTTCCAGGAGATGCTTCTGGGAACGGGCCGATGAATGATGTCCAGTCCCCACACCACGAAAGGTATTGGAGATAAGATGGCCTTTTGCACGGCCGGGGGGTTATGTATCCTGCTGCCGTGTTCTTGGCATCTGGTGCATTTCTGGATGTACTCCTTGCAGTGGTCCTGCATCTTTGGCCAGTAGTATCCGAGCCTCATGATCCTGTGGGTCGTGGCCCTTTCCCCTTGGTGGTTTCCGCAAACCCCCTCATGTACCTCCCTTATAAGCTTGCTCCCATCCTCATTAGTGACGTATCTGAGGGCGGGTCTTGCAAACGACCTCTTGTAGAGGTACCCTTCCTCGAAGAAGAATGATGTCGCTCGTCTTTTCACGGTTGTAGCCTCTTTATCTTCCGGGGGCAATTTTCCTTCAAGGATGTATTCCACGATCAGGGTCATCCATGATTCTTCTGGTGCGAGGGGTTCGGCTGCCAAGACTTGAGCTTGATCGATGCTTGGATTGGTTTTAGTTTCTAACCATACCCTGCTTGGTATTCTTTCGGCCATGCTCACTAGCTTCGCTAGCGTGTCCGCCTCGGTGTTCTTTGCTCGGGGGAGATGTTTCAGCTCGCACCTCGAGAAACTTGCCTTTAGCTCTTGGACTCTAAGTAAGTACTTCCAGAGTTTCTCTTCTTTCACCTCATATATGTTGTCATTCTGTCGGGTGACCAGCATGGAGTCTGAGTATATCTCTAGGTCCGTTGCGCCTAGGGCAATGGCTACCTCTAGGCCCTGAATGAGGGTTTCGTACCCGGCCTCATTGTTTGTTACCTCGAACTCTAACCGAAAGGCATAGTTGAGGTCTCGCCCGTCGGGGGTTTGGACTACAATCCCCGCCACTGCTCCTGTCTTACACCGGGCTCCATCCAACTGGATGATGAAGGGAGTGAGCGGCTTTCCTTCTTCTTGACCGAAGCTAGTCTCTATTATAAAGTTCGCTAGAGCCTGTGCTTTGATCGTTGTTCGTGGTAGGAAGTGGATTTCGTACTGGGTGAGTTCGACTGGCCAGCTTACCATGCGTCCAGATGTGTTCGGGCTATTTGTTATCTGTTTTAGCGGCTAGTTGGTTCTTACAAAGACCCAATGCGACTAGAAGTATGGGCGTAGTTTCCGGGATGCCACCACCAGAGTGAAGAGGATTTTTTCAATGTTGGTGTAGCGTCTTTCTACTGGGGTTAGGATTTTCCCGGTATAGTAGACTGAAATCTCTTTCTTTTCTTCTTCCATAATCAGGATCGCTGCTACCGCCCACTCTGATGCGGATAGGTAGAGGTACAGGTCCTGGCCGGGTGCCGGGACCCCTAGCTTGGGTAGTTCTCGGAGCATTTCTTTGATTTTCTCGAAGGCCTCTTTGCATTCTTGTCCCCACTAGAACTTATTGTTCTTCCTCAATATGTTGAAGAACGGGATTGTCTTTTCTTGTAGCTTCGAACAGAATCTGCTTAAGGCCGTGAGTCTCTCATTGAGAGCTTGGGCGTCCTTGATGTTTCTCGGAGGGCTGAGGTTGAGAACCGCCTGGCTCTTTTCTGGATCTACCTCTATTCCTCGCTGTCCGACAATGAAACCAAGGAATTTCCCCTTGGTTACCCCGAATACGCATTTTTCTGGGTTCAGCTTGATCTGGTACTTGTCGAGCGTGGTGAATATTTCTACCAAGTCTTTCATGTGCTGCTCTTTAGACGAGCTTCTTACGACCATGTCGTCCACATAGGCTTCCACGTTTCTCGAGAGTTGCTCTCGGAACACTTTATCGATCATCCTCTGGAAGGTTGCACCGGCATTCTTTAACCCGAATGGCATTATTTTATAGCAGAAAGTTCATGCTGAAGTGACGAAGGAGGTCTTTTCGGAATCCTCTTCATCATCTTTATCTGGTTATACCTGGAGAATGCATCCAGGAAACTTAAAACGGAACTCTGGGCCGTGGAGACGACCAGCCGATCTATCGATGGCAACGGATAAAAATCTTTGGGGCATGCCTTGTTTAGATCGGTGAAGTCTACGCACATTCTCCACTTTCCGTTAGACTTCTTTACCATAACCACATTTGTCAGCCATTTGGGGTATGATACCTCTCTGATGAAGCCTGCCTGTAGCAGTCTCTGGACTTCTTCCCGAGCGGCTTGGTCCCTTTCTGCTCTAATTATCCTCTTCCTTTGGCGGATCACCGGGTGTGCTGGGTCCACGTGGAGGTTATGCTGGATAACGCTTGGATCTATTCCGGGCATTTCCTCTGTGCTCCAAGCAAACGTGGCCCTTCTTTTTTCCAGGAATCTTGTTAGATGGGTTTGTTCTCCGCTGTCAAAGGCATTTCCAATTTTAAAGAATTTGTTGGGGGTCAGTTCGTAGAGGTACCTCTTTTGGGAGATCAGTGGGAGCCTCATACCGCTCTGCTGTCTCATCGGGGAGGGGGAGTTTTCCCTTGAACTCCTTCTCGGATCCCACAGTCTTGACCGTCTTGTCTCCTGGAAGGTCTTCCATGATTTGCACCTCATATACCCGCGCTACCTTCTGGCTTCCTCTTACTATAACGAGTTTCCAGGATCTGGTCAAGTACTTCATCTTCAGGTGATGGGTGCTACATATGGCTCTGAAAGCGTTTATCCCTAGCCGCCCAAGGTACATGTTGTACCTAGAGAGTCCGGGAAGAATGAAGGCCGTTAGCTTTTCCGTGCGCCTCTCATCCCCCTGTCCTAGGGTAATGGTGAAGTCGATGCTCCCTGTAGATTTACCTGAGATTCCTCCCACAAAACCCCCCAGCACGGCTGAGTAGGGTTTGATCTTGTCCTCTGGTATTTCAAGCTTTTTCACCGCCTCCGCAGAAATGACATTCGCCCCTGCTCCACTGTCGACCAAGATCCCTTCCATCATGCGGTCGTTCAACTGAGCCCTTATGAGAAGCGGGTCATTATGCGGGTATAGGACTCCGTCCTCATCATCCTCAGTGAAGTAGATTGGGGGGAGGTTTTGATGCTTAGCAACCTTCTTGTCTGGAAGCTCCCGGTGAACCTCGTGGACGTGTCTTTTCCTTTCACTGGGGGTTAGGGGTCCTACCTCCAAGAATAGTCCTGTGAACGTTCTTAAGGAGAGTTTTGTTAGTTTTCTTATTTTGCTGCACTAGCGCTATTTATTTGTGAGTTCATAACATGAGAAACTTTTACGTAAGCATTTATTTTATATATATATTCATAGTAACAAGGGAACTTTCGTGGAATGGTAACGAGCTACAGCCTCCCGCGGGGTACAAAGGTGACTCTTCCTTCCCGAAGGAACATCTTACACTCTTTCCTAGGGAGTTATCCTGGACAATCTACTGACCTGTGATTACTCCGAAGGACTTGCTGTGATCCAACTCGGGGTGGACCTCCTCTTCTGACTCAGGCCGGGAGGACTGGCCACCAGAGTGCTGTCTATGCTGGCCTCCCTTTCCTTTCTTCTTGCTTTCCTCGATCAACCTTAGCTCCTTGGCAAGCTTCACGTAGTTGATAGTCATGTGACTGCGATGTCCATGATACTCAAAGAAGGCTACCGGTACCTCTCCTGGATGAGGTTTCCTTGGGGGAGGCAAGAGTCCTTCTCTCACAGTGGCAACGTATTTTCCCAGGTCTATCTGAACTAGAGCTGATCAACTGGCCGGACGGGCCGGGTTTGGATTGGGCTAGACATAAATTTTCAGCCCAATCGGGCTAAGTGTTTAGTCCAAACCCGCCCAATCGGGCCAATCACCTGAACCCAACCCGCCCACCTAAAAAAATGCTCATGCCATAGCCCGACCCGCCCAACCCGCTTTTAACTCAAATTTCTCTATTTAGTAACATAGTTTTTAAAGTATAGATATATAGTATAGATTTTGAAGAGAGTGCATGGCACAAAACAAATTTTGTAAGACCAAGAGTATGCGGTCCATTTAGTTGAATAATTATTAGTGTACTATTGTAAGTATTTTATTACTTTTGTTTACATATTTACAATAACATATACTAATGTAAGATGTACTATGACATTCGGGCCGGGCCATCAACTGGGTAAAATATTTAGCCATAACCTGGCCTGAAAAAAAATCTGGGCTGCTTTTTTTGTCCAAACCCGCCCAGTTATTTTTTCTACCCATACCCATTGGTTGAAAATACGGGCCGGGCTGGGCGGTTGGGCTATCTTGATTATGATCGGCTCTAATCTGAACTGTTGGAAATGTTCTTGAGCTTGAGGCCTACTGACCCTGGGCGGTTGGGGCTTTAGAATAAGGCTTGTACCGCGCATTCCCCTGGGAAGAGCTCTCGGTCGTGACCGATCCTCCCGCATGTCCCCCCTTTTTCTCGCTTGTATCAGGAGCTTTAAAATTATTGAGCAATTTCTTAGCTTTATTCTCCGCAACTTCTAACTTGAGGAAGTTGTGGATCATCTCGGCTAGCTTCCATGCGACTTAGGCGCCTTGGTGGCTATTTTTCCAGCGAGATGAGGGTGTGCCAAGCCATTACCAAAGGCTTTAATCAGTATCTTCTCATCGATGTCGTCAATTTCTACCACTTGCTTGTGAAAACGTTCACTGTACTCCTTCACGGTCTCCCCTTTCCTTTGCTTTACATCCATGAGCTATACTCTCTCTCTCTCTCTCTCTCTCTCTCTCTTTACCTTTTTACTGGCCGTGAAATATTGTTGAAACTCCTCAGTCAGCTGCTTGAAGCTGGAGATAGACTGAGGCAGCCTAGATGAGATCCAACTCAGTGCCCTCTTGGAGAGTGTTCATGGGAATAGGGTGCACAGGGCGAGAGAACTGATCCCCTAGGTGTTCATGGCAACATTAACTTCTTAATGTGCTGAGCGGGATGCCCAGTGCCATCATACTTTTCTACCACCGGGGCGACGAAGTGAGGAGGGAGTTTGGCTTTTCATATCTTCTTAGAGAATGGATATAGACTCATGTTGATGGAGTCATCTTCCTCCTCCTCTTCCTCCTCAATAGTGACCAGAGTTTCCCCTCGGGCACCCCTTTTCCCCTGTTGCTTCCCTGCGCATCTCGATTTTTTAGGAGATCGATTGCTTCCGATATCTCCTCCCACTTTCGTTGGAATTCCTCATCCCCCTGCATCAATTCCTGCTGCAGGAGCTCATTCCCTTCCACGATTTTCTCGTCAATGGACCTGGTGAGGTTCGTCAGCATGTCCTCCAAATCCTTCTTGGAAATGGGGTCGTGGGTCGTCGCTTCGGGCCCAACGCTTCCATCGTTGGCTTGCAAATTCTTCCTGGTTCTGGGTGCCATCTCCGTACCTAACCTGCAGAAAATACAATTCCGATCTCAGATATATCGATTTCGCATGTTCCCCAAAATTATTACTCTTATCGGTGGATTCGTGGTTGCTGGATCTGAGCTGTTCTCTTCCCATAGACGGCTCCAAAATGAAACGGTAATTCCCTAAGTTTCCAATGATCTTCTATCCAATTCACTAGTCAAGTCCCTAATCTATCACCGAGTTCTTCAAGTTCCGCCGAATTACCTTGCTACCAAGTAAACCGAGCTCAAGCTCGAGAGAGAGAGAGAGGTTTGCAATGGCAATGTAACAATGGGAATTCTCAAGCTCAGATCGCGTGTCCTTTATTAATGGGGTGAACCCCTATTTATAATGTTTCTCACAGGCTTTCTGGCCTATCACATTGTGCCAGCCTGACACATAAATATCTTGATAGGCCTACAAAATATCTCATAAGTATCTTATCCTAATTTCCCTACTTTCGACCGTTGCCTATACTCGCTCTGTTCTTCTATTGACCGGTCACAGACGACCGGTCGTCATCTGTGCTATATTTGGCATATTTGGTGACCAGTCACAGGCGACCGGTCGCTTCTTACACTATATATCACACTCCTAGCGACCGGTCATAAGCGACCGGTCATAGCGACGCTTTTTGGTGACCGGTCACAGGCGACCGGTCACTTTCTATGCTATGTCCTAGGGTCCTTGGCGCCCGGTCACTACTTGCGCCCTGATTGAGGTCTTCTGTGTCCCGCTAGGAACACCCGGTTGCTGCCTTGGCTTTCCTCTTTCTTTGCCCTTTGCTTCGCTGGGTTATTACTCTTTCTTCATGGCTTCTGGACATATTTTCCCCTCTACAATAATAATCATATATATGAAATAATTTTATATGTATAGTTACACAAAATAGGTTTTTAGAGAAAACATATGTAAATAAAATATAATAAGATTGTACCCGCATTAATATTTTAAACAGAAACATTAAACTCATATATTACATTTACGTGTTAAACTAAATTATGTTTTATATTACTCGATCATCTTCAATTCTAAATTTTACATTTCAACATAAGCCATAATCTTAGAACGACCGCGCACCGTGTTGTACAGGGGAGTCACACTTATTTATTTGTCCCCTTCTCCAAAGACAAAGCTCGGAAACCAAAGAAAAGTTTTTTTTTTAATGCTAATGCTCTTGCAGAAGTAGACGAGCAATTGAAACGGTTCAGAGTGAGGAGGCTGAATAAACCCAACTAAAGACGTGAAAAAAAAGGTTTTAGAGGAGACGAAAAACGAATTACTACTAAAGAATAAGTACTCCTCTCCTAGGAGTGGTGAAATAGAGGGGAGAGAAAAAAGTTTCAAAATCCAAAGCCTGCTCCGCTGCTGCAGCTTGCACTGCTATCAAAAGTTGTGGTTCTGGGTTCAATTCCTTTCAAATCACCCATCCAGCGAACCTGCAAAAGTTTTTCTTTCTCCATCGATTCACTTGCTTCTTCATCGACTCACTTATCTTTCAACCGTGAGCCCGGCCGGCGTCTTGGAAACTTTTTCGTTTTTTCGCTCCCTTAGAAGAAGAATGAAGTGCGACTTTATTTTTTACAGGAAAGAGTGAAGTGCTACTTGGCAAAAATCAATATATTAGCGCGTCTCTTTCTCTTCCTTATCGTTGTCATGGCTTTGTTTGTACTAGTAGTAGTAGTTTGAGTGTATATCTAAAAACACCATTAGTAGTTTGATTGTGAAATCAAAATTTGGCAATTTTCACCTTTCCTAACAGACCGCTCCACTCTACCCTCATTTTCCCCCAAAAGCAAACACCTCTACTCTTTCGCCTTTCTTTCTCATAACAAACAAGTCCTTCCAACCTCCGTGCACTCACTCACTCACTCATTCACACTCCACTACTCACACCTCCACCGTCCCTTCCCTCTTTTCCCTTTCAAAAAAGAAACCCTCTTTTCCTGACGCCCGAGCGACATGGATTCCCATGAAGCAGCGAGTGCTGTCTTCAGCAGGATACAGAGCATAGATCCAGACAATGCCTCCAAGATCATCGCCTATATTCTTCTACAGGACCAAGCGGAGAAGGAAATGATAAGGCTCGCCTTCGGACCTGAAAACCTCATCCATTCCGTCATCTGCAAGGCCAAAACGGAGCTTGGACTTCCTTCGAATGCTTCATCTGCACAGAACTCTTCACCTCCATCTTCCATCTCCAACCCCATTTCCATCTCTAAACCCAACCACCCACACCCTCTCCCCCTCCCCTCCCCTAGAGTTTCAGCTACCCACCCCGGTTTCAACCCATCTTCCCCTTCCTCGCCTTCCCTATGGTCCATACCGGGCTCAAACAACCGCCTCCCACTCAGCCCAGATACCAACCACTCACTCTCCTACGCCGCCGTCGTCAACGGGGGTGCTAGTTCAGCCAACGGCTCCTTCTCGTCTCCACTCAGCTCCTCTCAAATCGGCTGTAAGCGTGAAAATTTCGTCGACGACTACCGCTTGTCCGACCAAAATATGCCGTTTCTCAACGACCCACTCCGGCTACACCTCAAAAATTCCGACTTTCTCGACCGCTCCTTCGACATGGCCATGAGCCCTGGTGGTAGCAGCGATTCCATGCTCTACCCTCCTTACTGGGAAAACTCTACCACTTTCGAGAACGGCGCTGGCGGCCACCTCCACCGTAGAAGTTGTTCCGTCAACGATGTTTGCTTTGGTACTGACGACTCCACTTCTGGGTTTGGCTACAAGCCCTGTCTTTACTTCGCTAGAGGGTTCTGCAAGAATGGTAGCACGTGTAAGTTCGTTCATGGAGGTGTTGGTGGTGGGTTTACTGATTCCATTGATACTTCAGGCCCCATTGTTGGTTCTCCTGGAAAGTTCGACGCTCTTGATCAGTGCCAACAAGAGCTGTTGAGAACGAAACTCGCCCAGCAGCAGAGGTTGGCTACTGCCCAGTTTATGGCTGGAGTCAATTTCCCCTACAACAAGTTCAATTTCCTCCACAGCGAGGCTCAAAGGCGAGCTCTTTTTTTTCACGTTGCCCCACTCTACTTGAAAACTGATATCCCTTATTTTTAATTGTTTCCTTTGACTGGTCTAAGTACGTGCTGCATTTATTTATTTAATTCTCCCTGTCTTTGGTTGGTCTAACGTGGTTGGTGTGTAATAATTCTTTGTTATTTTGTTATGAATTAGCCACAATGTGATATTTATCCTGTGGGTTTTTTAATTTTTGGTCACTAACTTCGAATTGTTAATGGTATGTTATAGATCCGCCGCTGCTGCTGCATTAATGATGGGAGATGAACTTCATAAGCTTAATCGATGCCGAATTGGAAGACATGAGTTTTCTGGGTTCGGCTGTGGGGACTCAAACCCAGGTGCTAGACAAATTTACTTGACATTTCCTGCAGATAGCACATTCAAGGAGGAAGATGTATCCAATTACTTTAGGTATAAGAACTCGTTGCTATTGTGAACTGGATTCTCATTGTTATCACCTTGTTAATCATACTTTCTTCTTCTCATTTGACCTTTTTGTTTGTTGTTTTGGCTAAAAAATTGAAGTATATATGGGCCAGTTCAGGACGTGAGGATTCCATACCAACAGAAGAGGATGTTTGGGTTTGTAACCTTTGTCTATGCAGACACAGTTAAGATCATATTGGCCAAAGGAAACCCACATTTTGTTTGCGATTCTCGTGTCCTGGTCAAGCCTTACAAGGAAAAGGGCAAACTCCCTGACAAGTATGTATTAGCATTTACCAGAAGAGAACCCTTATTTCTTTGTCTTCTTTAGATGATGTTATACTGTTGTTGACTGTGAACTATATTCAGGAAGCACCCACAACATGATAGGTCTGAGTTTTCTTCATGTTCTAGCCCTTCTGGCCTGGATAGAGAGCCTTTTGAGATGCATGTTGGTATGATATCTGGCATTTACAATTTTCTTTGTCAATATTGCTATTGTAATTTGGGCGTGGCTTTGAGGGAAAGATGGTTTGATTGTTTTTTAGGGCCAAGAATGTTATACAATAACCAGGAAATGATGCTAAGGAAGAAGCTGGAGGAGCATGCCGACTGGCAACAAGCCCTTGAACTGCAAAGTAGAAGGCTCATGAATCTTCAACTGATGGACTTGAAGAGTCATGCCCGTTTCCAGAAAAGTGTGCCAGTTGGATCTCCCCCTACCCCTCATAGCCAGTCCCATTCTCATAATGTTTTTTTGAACCGTAGTCTGTCTGTACCAACAAATGGCATCCTTCAAGATGCTTTTGAAGGTACCAAATAAATGAAGCTAACTTCATTAAACTTTTGTTAGCGATGAGAGTTTTTTACTATCTGAAATATACGATGGTGTGTAAAATTTGGTGCCAAACTGTTTCCAGGAAACAAAGGTACTACTGCTGTAGCACCTACCGGACAAGAAGAGGCTAATGCTGTTGCTGCTGCTTCTGAGGGCAGTCCAAAGGAGGATAACTTAAGGGCTGAAAATAGTGATACCCTCCCTGAAAGGTTGGTGGCGCACATGTGACTTAAATGCTGCTTGGTACATTCTACCTACATTAGCAAATGCTTGCTTTTGCTCCCTTTTGGGGGCTCGCATGATTGTTCCTTTTTTTTTAGAATTCATTCATTTTGAGTTTAAACTATGAGCTTTGACGAGATGAAATATTGATTCTTATTTATTTCATATATGGATTCAGTTTTGAACATGTCCTTCCTGATTGCCTCTTTGCTTCTCCAACAAAGTTAGCTAGTGAGGACCGAGCTGTGTTTTCTGGCAAATCCCCCGAGCTGGGTAATAATGGAACCATCTCGTCTTCAGGTGCTAACAATGATACATTAATGCCCCCAACATCCTCTCTCAACATGACTTCTCTAAAACCATGCTTCCTTGAAATTCCTAGGTATAGTCTCAAATGTCTTAAGGCACTTTGAACACCGTTAACTCTTGCTAAAAGAACAAAGCTCTTGTTTATGTTTTGGGGCACAGGTTTTCATCTGGGCATGGAGCCATTGGCATGTAGCGGGAAGTAGTGTGGGAAGGAGTGTGGTAAGGGGCTGAAAGTTTTTATTTAACTTTGCAAGTCAGCCAGCCAGCGCCGTTTTTTATTTACCCTCTTTAAAAAAGGGTAGCAAAACTCACCTTTTTTATTTGGACGTCGTTTCTGATATACCTCTTTTTTGTTTGAACTGTTTTTGGTTTGCAGAGAATCTAAACGTAAGCAAGCAATGGTGGTGTAGTAGAGAAGTTCCCCCCAAAGAAACAGAATCATCCAGGAAGGTGTACAGCCAAAATGAAGGGATCAAACCCAACCAATAGCCTATATGAATAGGAAGGATCTTAGAGGTCTGAATATCTTCATCATCATCATCATCATCTGTCATCAACCAAATACATACTAGTTACAGCGAATGGGATAGATAAATTTGATAGGCTTATTAAAGAAAGATTTGAAAAGGGTGAAATTCATGAGTAGGGGTCTTTTGTGAGTTTTGCTACCATCTCTTTAGGTGGGTGTGTACTGGTACTGGGATGGGTGAATGGACCACAAAAAGATCCAAGTAGAAAACAAAGGAAAAAAAAAAACAAATGTTAGTAACAGATCTTAGATCAGTACCGACTCAACATGTTATATAAATATATTTACTTTCTGTTGCTGATGTCTCGCTGCTTTCACTAACTACTGACCCCCGTTTACCATTCCCATCACCCCTCCTGATTTCAAGTTTCTATGCTGTTGATTGAAGAAGGTTGGGGGTTGGCTGGGCTTTTGTTGCTTTTATGGTTGAATGGGAGACAGACTGACTGACACTGCCTAATCCGTGCAGATAGCTGCTGCTGGGCTGCATGCATGGTTTCTGAAGCATTAGCAGAAATAAATTTATAAGAAGAGCTGGCTTGTGTGTTTGGTAATTATCTAATAATACTTTAACCCAAGTAATCATTTAATAAGAATATTATGGAGATGGAGTCTAGCCTCTAAGTCAAAACTGGAGGATAATTGTAGGGCCTTGGAAAGGGGTAGGAGGAGAAATCAAACTGTGCAGAGATATAGTAGAATTAGCAAAAGCTGGTGAACACAATGTCAAGTGAGTAAGAGCAAAAGAGAAAAGGGTGTAAAGGAGTCTCAAAAGAAAACAACTCCTTTTCAAGTGGGTTCTTTGTTTGGTTTTGTTTTGTTTATTTTATAGACGAAGCACTTTTATTATACAGAAAAGTGGTAAAGGGAAACAGAAAAAAGGAGGGAAATGAAATGAAATGGGGCCATAGTAGCACATGGGTACTGACACAAAATTATTAAGAATGGATGAGTCAGGAGAGGAATAGGTGCACAGGAAAGAAAAGTTGGGGGAGAGGCTGTACTCTACCTATATATGCTTACTCCAGTGCCCTGGTGGGGATTACACTCGATCCAGCTTCCCCGAACTCCTCTCCCTTTCACTAGCCTGGGAGTTGTCTGGTTTTTAAAAACTGTATAAAAACCAAGACCCACATCGCACCTATTTTACTGACCAGTTAAAACGATTAGAATAACAATTTTTGTGGCTTTCTGCATCTTCTGTCTGCACAGTATCCCATACAAGTATAGTATACAGTACTCGTTCATCCATCCCTGGTAGATGAATACTTTATGTCATATTTTGTTTTGGCCGTTGAGATTGTTGTGTGGTTATTCTGGGTAGTGTAGCTTTTACCTTCTCCAATTTTATTTACTCCTTCGCTCCGCTCATGTGTCTCTGCATAAAGTTGCTTTCTTTCCTTGTTCTCTTTATATATAGCACAAACACACCTACCCACTACCAACTATACAACATTACTATGAATTATCACCGTGGGGAGAGGCTTAGGCAGGCTCCTTTTGAGTTGGCCACTTGAGAATTTCATAATAAAAAAACATCTTTTATTCCGTGCTTGTTTCTTTCGATTATATCGTCCCTTTTTATCAATCTTTCTTTCTTTTCTATATAACTGATGTTTATGCAAGTTGCTGTCGTTGTATATATTGATTATAGTCGAGGGAGACCAGGGGACTTATCGATGTGCTTGAGAAGAAGAGAAACAGTGTTGGTATTGTTTAATACTACTATGTGTTTTTATTGTTCATTCCAACAGATTCCTTATTCAAACCAACTTAAGCATTCTCGTTACCAGAACAAAGATTGATGCTTTAAACGACAACTTTGAGTCTTTGTAGCCTGATGCCGGGCCTTGAACTTGTAACTTATTAACCGTCCGGGTATTCTTGTATGTTGCGTAATGCTTGGTTTTGTGAGATTTGCTGTATTTGCATTAAAAACAGGTGTGTGCTTGGGTACCCCTTCTATTTTGAGAGGGTATTGTATTCTCTTTGTCTAGTCCAATTAAAAGTTGACATGTGGTAGATCATGTTTATATATAATACAATTTTAAAGAACTCTGTTACTTATTTATTTAGATTGTTAACTAGACATGAGTTAACTTAATTTTAAAGACTTAATTATAAATAATTAAACTTCTTAAATTTTCAAAAGCATAACTGCCTTGTTATCGTGTATTAAACACATTGGAAGGGTAAAATTTGTATTTAAATTTTAGTAAAATACAAATATAATATTTAGATCAATAAATTTGAGTCAAATTAAATTTTTATTCATAACCAACTCCTGCACATTGTGAAATATTCTATTAGAGCTTAATAGTAATAAAATGTTTCAGAATTTGGTCCAACAAAATTATAATATCTTTGTGGTAAAATCTAGATCCATTAGTATCTTCATTTAAATAAAGAAAACCTAAACAGATATTTCTTTGACAAATAATAAATTGTTGTTAAGTAAAAATCAGGACTTAATAACAAAAAAAATTTACCTGCTGTGTTATACTATTTTTTCTTCTTTCATCTTTTTACTCTAAGTATTTGGTTACACGCAAATTTTGAAAAATAAAGACAAAATTTACGAATCAATAATTTTAACCTTGAGGAAAAGTCGGTTTTAAATCAAAATATAGAGTGGTTTACATTATTTTTAAAATATATATTTTAATGTAAAATATAAGTAAAATCTTATTAAAAGAAAATTTAAATCATATTTTTCTCTAACAAATTTGAAAATTTTCACGAGTAACATCAGTCCTTAATGACAACTACATTAACATGCTCCACCATTTCATTTTTGGTTTTTTTTATACCTAATGTCATACTTTTCTTTATAATATTTTATATTTCATATTATTATATCATTTGTTATATATCATGAATTTGGAACTAAATTTAAATATAACTTTGAACTATAACATGTTTACTTTACAATTTGAGTTACATTTAAAACAATGAAACGTGAAGTGAATGTCATTACAGTTTCTTTACTTTATTAACATTGGATATAAGTATCGTAGGCGCACGGTTTTTGACCCATCGACTAGTGGAAATTTAGTATACATATTTGCAATATTATTTCAGTTCAAGCCCTATTGTTGTATTGACAATTCGAGTCAAATGAGTAAGTTTTGGTCAAACGTGAGGATTCGCTATAGATTATTTCAGGTCATTCTCATTCAGAATTATTGTTATTGGATTCCATCTTTGATGGATCTTATAATGCAAATATAAAGCCTCGACCGTATTATATTATATGAGATTTTCATGCCCAAACTACCATAATTATAAAATTCTAGCTCATAAGTTCAAGTTTACTATTTATATAACCAAAATAAGAGATTTTTTTGAGTTGAACATATTTCAATATTCTCCTTACTAATCTTACATTATGTGGAAATGAATATGGTATGTAGGCTATGATATGAAAGAAAACAATATGAAATACTTACCTACAACATTGGTGTAAGTGACAACAGTGGGTGACCATTTTGACCTAACCCGTGGACCCCACCCGTAAATCACGGGTTCGGGTTAAGATTTTTCACTCGATTAATTTTTGAGTCGGATTTGGTTACTCATAATATAATTGGGTGAGATATGAGTTTAAAGTTATAACCAAAAACTCGACCCATTATCTTTGTTTCATTGAAGAAACAAAATACAAAAAATACTATAGAATGTCACTATAGCTCTTTTATAATTCTATAACTATTAGTTAATAAATATAACAAATATTATCAGCAATTTTCTCAACCAGATCAACAATTTGATTAAAAAAATCAAAAGTGTCAACATTCTTTTTGTAATGAATCAAATAAATGAAGCCCATGCGGTCACTTGTAACTCTAAAGAATTGAACATCATTCTGAAAAAATAATAATAATTTAGATTAAAAAATATGAAGCGGTAAAAAAAGATATATTTAGGGGTGTTTGTTTTGGGTAATCAAGAAAGGGAATCAGAATTATTCTATTTTCTGGTGTTTGTTTAGTCTATTTTTCTTATTATCAAGAAATATAAAGGGAATAGAATTACCATAAAAATCTCTAACTTGATCCCCCACCCACTACTAGGGAATGAGATTCCTTTTCCCAATACACTTTGACCGGTGACATATGACCATTGACCGATGACTAATGATCATTGATCGGTGATCGGTGAATGTTGACTAGTAATTAATGGTCGTTGATCGGCAGCCAGCGGTCATTGACTGGTTATTTATTTTATTTTCCCCAGCTCGAACAAATAGTTAGAAAAATAGAAGAGAATTTTTTTCCATTCCCCTTCATTCCCTTTCTTGATTCTATTCCCTTCCCCCCGCTCAAAACAAATGCCCCCTAGAGTTTTTTGGGTTAAACATAATGGATTTAGGTTGAATGGTTTTGTACGGGTCGAGTTGGGGTTGAAAATTTGTAACTCGATCATTTTTTGTTGTGTTTGTGTCAACAGATTTATAAATGGGACTAACCTCAACCCGACCCATTAACTCAAATTGCCAACCCTAGATAAAAGTGTATATTATGAATTTGGAACGTTCATATATTTTCACTAAACCAAATTTATATTTCACAACTAGGTAGATGATGTGATAAGACTAAAAAAAAAGTAAAAGAGTTAGTGATTTATTAAAATAATGAAATCTAGGTTGTCCAAACTCTTTGAACCATAAAAAAAACATATCAGAAGTCCCTCAATAACCTTGATACCAAGTACAATGAAAAATATTTTCTTTGTCAATTTGTCTAGGGAAATTTAGTTTCTATGTTTCTATTACAAGCGACTCCCCATTACTTATCAGTTCTATTGCTCGTCTTGTACACTTTCGTTTTCAATTGTCCTTGAACCTTGTAATACTTTAATTGTTGTAATCACATTCAGTTTAATAAAGCATATTACACAAGACACCATTGATATTTACAAAATTTCACACTATGGGCTAGTAAAAAATTATTATATACATTTCCAATATATTTTTTCAGGTTCAAACCCTATTGTTATATTCACATACCGCCTAAGACCTGACAATTTTGACCCAACCCGAAATTTAATCCGAACCCAACCCAAAATTTTATGGGTTAGGGTAATGATTATTGACCCCTTTATTTTTGGGTTGGGTTAGGGTAATAAGCTAATTTTGTAGGTTACGAAACTATGTCTTAGCGTTAAATATAAAATATTTTACCAATCGGCCCAAGTCCAGATGGACTATCCAATCTTTAAATATATCACACACTTCATTATGTTAATCAAACAAATGGTCCAACCAGCTCTACACATCAACCAATTATTTTGAGAGTTTTGAATTCACATCTTATTTAGTTTGACTCGACCAGCTCTGACAGTTGTTGATGTGAAGATAACTACTACATGATGTTGTTTTGTTATGAATGATATCCGTTTTTGGCTTTTTGTAAATGATACAACACAACTAATATGTTTAAATGATTTATAAGGGTGAACAAAAATAGGAGATATATATATATATGTTTGTGAATGATATTATATAACAAGATAAATATAGTACTTTACGTCGATTAAGTTCTAGAAGTAGCTACTGTATTTTGAAAAGTGTTTCAACAAATGCTATCTAGGGGATGAGATTATATCAATTAAATATGTTATGTAATGCTATCCAAGGTTGTGAAATGTAGCTTTTGTACTTTGAAAAGTGGTCTATCAAAGTAGCTATTTTACTAAACGTATACTTTCTCCTGTTCTTAATACACGATTTTCTAGCACAACATATAGAATGAGACAGTTTGTGGACTATTTTACCCTTACTTTTCTGTAGGGAATAAGAGAGTTATGGGTGTGAAGAAAAAAGTAAGGGGCTAAATGTGGGAAGTGGGTGATAAAAAGACCAAAACATCCTATATTTTAAAAACAATGACAGCACTTAGAATTATCTAATGAGAACTGGAGGGAGTACAATTTAATCTCATGTAATGTGACATTTATGCCCGTGTTAAGTAATATGAGTTATTGTTTGCTTAAAAAATGGGTTGAGAGGGTTGGGTTAGAGTTTAAGGATTCTAAACGGGTTGGGTTAGGGTCATGAATTTTTTACCCATCTATTTTTGGGTTGGGTTGGGTTAAAGTATTTTAATGGGTTGGATTAGGAATGCCAATCACATGAACTTGCTCCACCATCTCATATTTTGTCCAACAAATCTATAAGTTTTTGGCGATACATTAATTTTTAATGACAATTACATAAACTTGCTCCACCATCTCATTTTTTTGTTTACCTAATGTCATGCTTTTTTCTTAATAATATTTCATATTCCATATTATTATATCATTTTTTATTTATCATGCATTCGAAAAGTTAATTTAAATATAATTTTGAATCTATAACATGACAACTTGAGTTACATTTAAAAACAATGAAACGTGGAGGGAATCTCATTAAAGTCTCTTTAAAACTTTATTAACGTTGGTATAAGTACAAGTTCTTAGTCCGGATGTATGAGGCAGTTTTTTACCTATCGACTAGTCGAAAATTATTATACACATTTTCAATAAAAAAAATTCAGGTTCAAACCCTATTGTTATATTGACAGCTCGAAGCAAAAGAATGAGTTTAGGTGAAACAAGTAAGTTTAGGTTAAACAGGAGGATTTGAGAAAGATTGTTTCAGGTCATTATCATTTAGAAGAACTGTTGTTGGATTCCATCTTTGACGGATCTTATAATATAAATATAAAACCTCATATTTTATCATATGAGATTTCAGTTCCCAAACCACAGTAATTGTAAAAGTCTAGCTCATAAGTTCACGTTTAATATTTGTAAAACCATAATGAGAGATTCTTTTGAGGTGAATATACTTCAATATTTTCCTTACTAATTTTACATTATGTGAAAATGTATATGGTATATTGGCTATGACATGGAAGAGAAAAAAAATATGTTACAACCAAAAAAAGAAGAAAAAAATGAAGTGCTTACCTACAACATTGATGTAAGTAATAACATTGGTGTGATAATTATGACCTAAGCCAAAACCCCGACCCAAAACTGACCCTCAAATCCAGGTTTGGGTTGAGATTTTTGACCTATTAATTCTTGGGTCGGGTTTAGGTTACTCATTATTTTGGGGTTGGGTATAGGTTTAAAGTTATAGCCCGAACTTAGCCCGACCCATTATCTTTATTTTATTAGAGAAAAATTATAATAAATAGTACACATATATTAAAAATGTGACGACGACTCTTTTATAACTATTAGTTAATAAATATAACAAACATGATCAACACTTTTATCAAGCAATACAACATTTTGATAAATATTTTTTCAAAAGGGTCAACATTCTTTTTGTATATGGATTGTATTAGGGTGAATGAAGACCATGAAATCACTTGTAACTCTCAAGGAATTTAATCAACATCGATCTGATAAAATGATAATTTTAAAAAAATGTGAAACTGTTAAAAAAATATATACTTAACAAATTTTGGGTTAAACAGATTGGGTTTGGGTTAAATGGTTTATACTTATTGGGTTAGGGTTGAAAATTTGTAACTGGATTATTCTTTGGCTGATTTGAGTCAATAGATTTTTAACCGGGTTGGGTATGGGTTAACCTCAACCCGACCCATCAACCCGAATTGTCATCCCTAGACAGCATATATGATGTGAATTAGGAATGCTCATATATTTCCACTAAATCATATTTATATTTTATAACTAGGTAAATGATGTGACAAGACTAAACATATATAAAAATTGGTGATATACGGAAATAATTAAATCTAGGTTGATATCCAAACTCTTCGAATCATAAAAAAACATATCAAAAGTTCCTCAACAATCTTGGTCTCAAGTACAATGAAAGATATTTTTTTTGTCAATTAGTTTGGTGGATTTTAGTTTCTATATTTCTATTCCAAGTGACTCCCTGAAATACCCCAAACCTAGATATGGTATTAGATGATAAAATAAGATGTAAGAGGGCTAAATAATGCCTTAGAAACATTAAGAAACAATTTAAACCAAAGGAAACACAATAAGAGCAATTTAAGCAAAAATGTGCTCTAAGCTTGGAGTAACTTGGGTGAGCACCCAAATATCATTCTTAGACCTTACTAATATCTTAATGGTCATTTTAAATCAATTACTAAAGAAAACCAAGCTCAAAAATAAGTTAAAACACAAATTGTGCTTTAAGGACTCTTAAAGCACATTTTTGAAAAATTGTCTTGGAAAGGGGTTTTAAGTGGCTAAATTCCCATGATTACCCCTTAATCAACTTGTGTACTACTTAGTATCACATTAGGAAGTCTAAATCAATGGGAAATCAAAAATTTCACAAATATGTGCACTAGTTTGTGAATAGTAACCAAATAGTGCCTAGTTTAGTCTTTAGTCAACTAAGTCTAATTAGATGGTCAAACAAGACCATGACTAACCTTAATTAAATAAGGGGGCCAGTTTCCAAGGGGATGAGTCACCACATGAGTAAGTTAGTTTATAAAATAAGAAGGAAAAAGTAAGTAGTTACTATTTGCTTTTAACAAATATCTCTTATTTACTTACCTCTCTCCTCCTTTCTTCATTCTTCATCTTCCTCACCAATTTCTCCTGATCTCTTTCTTCTTCATTCACGTGGAAGACAACCCCATGCTAGCTCCATCTTCACTTGCTTGCCAAACACACATCTTAGCTCCAAAATCAAAACCAAGCACATATTCTTCTTAGTTAGCTCAAGCTCTTTCTTTCTATCCTTTCAAATCTTCAAGAGCTTCAATTTGGTGCCAAGGAAAACTGCCATTAGAGGAGGAAATATAAGCTTGAGGAGTCCATTAGCTTCTCCATTCTCTTAAGGTAAAGAATATGTAAGAAAAATCAAGTTTCCACCACTTCTTCACATGTCCGAAAATTTCTACTCATGGGGCTTCATTTTTATGCCTTGTTCTAGCTTGTTTTCTATTCTCCAAGGGCTAGAGGAGGTCCTTCTTGATTCACATTCAAGTCTACCTTAAGACTTCAAGGTAAAACATTCAATACAATACCTTAAAACACATTTTTAACCTAGGTTTTATTCCTTAAGGTTAGTGTATTGTTTAGCACTCATTGGAGTCATTGAATATTGATTAGAACATTGGAAAGAAGAACTTGGTTGGTGACCGAGATTGTTCAAGGAAAAAGGACTAAGGAGGAAAGTTGTGAGGCTTGTAAAAGAGCAAGGTAAATGTCTTACCTTAAGGTGTTTAATGCATTAAGGGATGGGGTTTAGATATATGATAAGTTTAGTTTAGAATCCACATTAGGAAAGAGCTATGAAACTAAGGAGAAACAATTATTATATTGAGAACTTGTGACTAAGGAGCAAATGAGAAAGGAGATAGTTAAACAATGTTAAGGTGAGCTATAAGAACATTTATATTGCAATGGGAGCCTTGTTGTATGTATTTGTAGGTCAAAGGCAATTTATATTGTGGAAATTCAGTGTTTAAGATTTATGCATTTAAGGGCCTAAGAGCCAAGTCATTTAAGGGCCTAAGTGCCAAGCAATTTAAGTTTATGCACTATATTGTGATGTAGTGTAATTTGGGTGTATATTGTGTGCTATGATGGTGTAATGAGGATTTAGGTTTGTATAGTTGTTTAATGGTGAAAACCTAATTGTTTGGGTATAGTAATATACTAGAGAAACCATGTCAAAATTTGGTGAAGAAACACGATGTCTAAGATGTTCTAAGGAGATTTTATGACTAAGGAAGTACTAGGAAACTTTAGGTGTTGTTTTGATGAAAAGAAAAAAAAGAATAAGTTTAAGGTGTTCTTGTGAACTAGGATGACCTAGATATGTCTAGGAGGAACTAGGGGTTACAATGGTGAATTTTAGGCACCAAGACCATGATAAAAGAAACTAGGAAGCTTGTGCAAGTTTGATGGGGATAAGGTGTAAAACTTTGAAATGACTTAAATGAGAACTAGTGCGTATGTCATGGGGAGGTTTTGGTAAACGATTTGAGGGTGGATGGTGATGGGAATGGTGTAGTCAAATTCTTAAGGAGGGAGCTTTTGGTTAGTTGAAATTCTAGGTGAATTACATGGGGGAACTTGTGGAAAAGTTTGGGAGCATTTAGACAATTTTTGGGAAGTTTCTGCACTGGACCGACCCAGTGGACCGACCCTGTCTGGGTCAGTCGGGCCTTGTTAACCCAGCGGAAATGTTTCCGGAATCGACCGACCCAGGGGGTTGGGTCGGTCAGTGGGTCGGTCGGGCAAAATTTAACAAACGAAAAGTTTCTGGAATGGACTGACCCAGAGGGTCTTGGGTCGGTCGGGCTGGCCTTGGGTCGGTCGGGTGAGTTTCAAAAGACGGAAAAGTTACTGGAATGGACCGACCCTGGGGTTGGGTCGGTCGGTGGGTCGGTTGACCCTTAAGACAAAAAAAAAAGAGAAACTCTAAGAGTATTAAGTGGTATTAATGGTACCCCATTAAGAGGACAATAATGATTAGAAACATGAAGGCCTAAGGGAATTAAGTTAAGTACAAACCTAAATGTGTAAGGTTAAGTTTGTAAGATTAAGTGGCAAGAACTCAATAAGAGTTAGAAGGGGGTTCTATGTGGGTTAAGTAAGTTAACTAAGTTAAGTAATGTGTAAGTGATTAATAATTTAAGTTGGATGAATTTTTAGGATTTGAAAGTTTGGAACCGGAGGAGAATTAAACAAACCGGGACAACCGACGGTGAACAATACAGTCTTTCTTGTGACCTGCTTGCTAACGAGGTGTCCCTCGGCTTGCGTGCTATCTGTTTATTTGCTATGACTAATACAAGATAAAGCATGCAACCGGTTTTTATTGTTCTCGTTGTGTATGTGTTTTCTTTACACTAACCCGCGAGACTTGTGTTAGCTACTAACTAAGCTTAGTACTTATTGAATTAAGAAGAGGAATTGTATGTTGGTAACTGTTGGTTAATACCCATTAAGGTTTAACTAACACGTGGTTGTAAGATTTTCACTAACTGGAACTTAAGGGGGGAGTGAGGAACCCGGGACTGACTCCGGTCATGCATGCTAAGGAAAGGGGGTCGGTATCTGAATCAGATCCGACCACCGCTTAAGGACTTGTCTTCGGACTTGTTGCCTAGGGTCAAATGCCGGCTCGGCTACATTGGATCTCCAGTCCAAGGTAAGAGGCATTAAGATGGTGCGGTAGGATCACCTAAATCCTAAATTATAAGATAAGTTGTTTATTCAACCAATGGAGTTAATGGCTCATTGTCTAGGGTTGCTTTTGACCCGACAAAGTAAACATTGAGATAAGATACGACCATTTCTATTTAAATTACGGTTTGTATACTGAGATTAAGATAAGGATAAGACTGAGGTAAGTTAAGATGGACTGAGGATAAGTGGAATTGGATCTTAAGGAGTTTACTTACTAACTCACTTATTAAGAGAACGCTTTAAGTCGTTCATTTGTGTGTGAACTATGCTTGTTCATCTGTGGATTGATGTTTTATTGCACTTCATATTATGATTGTGTATCTAATCAATTTTCATGCTATCGACAATTAGTCGTCGTAGTCCCGTTAGCTTAGGTGGGTCGTACCAGCATTCTTGCTGACCCCCTTTGGGGGCTGTTTTTACTTTTGCAGGTAAGCGGCCCATGAAGAGTCACCATGAGAGTAGGAGCGGGTAGACTTAGGTGGGACTTTTATTTTGAGTATGGGTTGCGCCTGTGCACCCGTCTGTCGGTACTAAGACTGGAGGTAGTTGTGTTGTTGCTTGAGATACTATGAACTCGGTTGGTAAATGTTTTGGATAGTTTGTAAATTCTTTTGGGTACGCGTTGTAAATATTTAAGTTCGGTATAATCTGTTGATCAGACCGTGGCAAGGTCCCGGTGTTAGTTAAATCCGCTGCGACGTTTATGATTAAGCTGTTAAGTTGGCGATAACCACGATTGGCTTAGGACGGGGTGTTACACTCCCATTGCTTCTCGGGTTATATTACTCAGTCTTGTGCATTTTCGTTTTCAATTTCCCTTGAGCCTTGTAATAATTTAATTATTACAATCACATTCAGTTTAATAAAGCATATTGCGTAAGATACTACACATATTTACAAAATTTCACAATATGCCACTTAGACATATATGTATTGCGAGAATATCATCTTATACATTGTTTCGGTCATACATAGCTATCTAGATATTTCCACAAAGGTTTAAGGTTCAAGGGTTTGTCTTACATATTTAAAGTTTAATGTATATAATTAAGGGTGAACTTTAAGTCTAGGGTTGGATTTTGATGGTTAAATTTTAAGAATATATGATTGAGAGTTCAACTTTTAGGGTTTAAAGTTTAAGTCACATAGTTGAGGATTTACGGGTTGGAAGATATAATTATTAACCAAAAAAAGTGTTCATTGCATACAGTCCGATACTGTAACACTTTTGGAAAACTCAATAATATACTATGAAATATCCCTTTATTAACAATAATGCGAAATTGTAACCACTTTTAATCCACAAATTGAAAAGGATATTGTAACGATCTAATAATCTTGCCTACTGTCAAGCCCAAACTACGACTAACATTGTAACACCCCTGTCTATTAATCCTAATTCTCACCGAAATTATCGGCAAATCGCAACAGAAATTAAAAACGTTATAATCGCAGCGGAAACACTCACTAACTAGGTGGGTGTCACAACCACCATTCCAAAGACTTAACCAAACATCCGCCGTGATGATCGAGACTAATCCAACCACAATGCTTACCAACATTTCTCCACACCATTCGCCCAAAAGTGATTTCAAACATCGTCCTAGGAACTAGTGAGCAACTAGTATGAATTAGAATTACATTAAGACTTTGACATATTTAATACAATGCCACCAACCAAATTAAATCCAAACCATAATTGGTAGCTTAACAATTCACCGTCTAAACCATGACCTAGTCCACAAGATTATAACCGAAGCACCATGAGTCGTAATCACTTGGTGCACATCGTCTAACTAAGTGCATTGCCAAAATCCAAAACCCGAATCTCGAATCCTGCGCACTCGCGTCGATCAACAAGCACCTGAGATAAAGCAATATGTCATTGCCCATGCAGGGCTCAGCACTTGGCCGAGTATGTTAAACTATGTAGTCCTAGACCCTTATGGGCCACTTAGGTTAATTAGCCGTCTGGACATGCAATTCATTTTTCATGCTGGATCCGGTTTAGTAATTATAATCAACATGTAAATGCAGAAACGTAAACACCCATCAATGCATAAATAAACCACCAATATCCACAAGTAATAATAACACAATAACAATCAATTAACCGAGTCGAAATCGAAGTCATTTGTTTGTTTTCAGCCGCCTGGAGCCCCGTTCCCATTAATCCTTTCATCAACAATCTTTTTGGGTGTCACTTTGATGAACAATTCCCCATTAATACCTCACCAAGTTTAATTACCATTGGACAGTAGTCCCATTTCCAACAATCAGAGACTGCTGGACTTCCCTGTGTCTCGAGTGAGACGTCCATAAGGCCGTAGCCAAGTGTACCTAAGTTAGTACCCAACACCAACGATCTAAGACGATCAATTGGATTCCACAACGAGAGGTTCCACACTCAGATCCTCTCTGGTGATCACACTGCGCAACCTGCTGGAACGAATGCAGACCAGGGTTTCTCCGTACATCAACCACACCACCATTACCTCCACCATATCTCCATAGTTAATCGTTTAACAGACTCACCATTATTAATTGAGTTCTTGGGAGATTACATTTTATTTATTCGATGCCTCGTAAGGTCTTACTCATACCTAAGAATAATCTAGGTTATATTCATGTTCGAGTCAAGCTCTAAGATCGGTAATACCGGATCTTTCCTAAATTTTAGACTTAGATGTTTTAGAAGTAGTTCTCGACCGTGTCGTACTCCATATGTTCGCCATCCTTGCTCGTATTGCAGTGCAGTGACAATCAACATACATAGCCCGAAGGCGTTCGCGCACAATAATAAACGTGTGGTTGTCGAGTAAACATACATAATCACATAATTCATGCTTTATCATTCATAACATCTTTAAGCAATTAACACACAAGTTTGTCCGAACCCAAGGAAGTCCTCAGGGTCAGACCACACCATCCAACATACCGTACACCGTTGTCGCCCGCGTGATAGCCCCCGCATAGGCTCTAGCGCTCACCGTGCTCGTCTCTACCCGCTCGTACCGCTGCTATACACGTTGTGCTACTATCACTACATATATACGTATTTCGTATTTACTTAATTAACCTAGACCAACCCGTACTTCCAACCCGTGTCTAAGTCTTAATTGACCTCTTGTTTATCTCGATGGTCATTAGCCTTAAGGATTTAAATTTCAGCCACTCGTTATAGTTTACGAGTGCGTGATTGTTGTTACGATAGTACTCCCTCCGTCCTGAATTGACCGTCCTGTTTCCTATTTGGATATGTCATTTGACTTCAATTTTTAACATATAAGATAAATTAATTTTGAAAATTTAAGGTTTGCATATGATTCCTTACATGATAAATTATATGTTATAAAATTTAGTTTTATAAAATTATTTTATCTTATATGCTTAATATTGAAGTGGAAAAACGTGCCATAAAGCAAACAAGACGGTAAATTCAGGACGGAGGGAGTATAAT
Source organism: Limonium bicolor (assembly GCA_023374045.1). NCBI lineage: Eukaryota > Viridiplantae > Streptophyta > Magnoliopsida > Caryophyllales > Plumbaginaceae > Limonium > Limonium bicolor. The sequence continues at coordinate 13,626,128 of CM041778.1, read as the reverse complement.
TTACCACATGGAAATTTTGTTCACGTTTTGTTTACGTAATTATCGGTTTACATGCATACGAGAATAACGTTACGTTGTAAGCATGACGTTTAAACATTCTGTTATACAAACTAATTCGCGTAGTTATATTTACGTAAGTACGTGACTTATCTATACTTATATATATACAAACAATTACGTATATATTATAGTTGTAACTATACGTCATTGTTTACGTACTGTTCGCGTGCATGTAAAATATTACCCCACTGTAAACATTTACAATACGGTTGTTTTTATATTTACGCTCCCACTCGTAGTAGCATAATCTCGTAGGTGGCTCGTTATGCACGTTATATCCTCGTGCTATGTTACGAGTTCACATGATAAAATAATTATAGAGTCCCTCTTATAATGAAATTCCAACAATACAATATACTTCCAAAATTTTCCAACTTAACCCATCATTTATGTAAATGCTTATAATGCATGGTTAGTCCTTAATATCTCCCTTGTAATATATTCTTTCATACTTTAATATAATATCACATTATACCACCCGAAACTTTATAGTATATTCTGTCCGAGCTTTAAAATTCCATAAACAGCCTATATATATTTTCGGTAATAACAATCTCTTCCCCACATATTTTGATTATTTATAAAATCAACCCATATATTATAACCACTACATTTCTAGTCTTATTAACTTATAATCTAAAGTTTCCAACCATTATCACATACTTATATCATGTATTTAAAATTCGAACAACATCAACATTCTCGGCAAATCCTTATTCCATTCCCACAAGTTTTGTTTATTTGTAAAACCACCCCATTTTCCATACTTGTTATATTACCAATCTTATTAATTTATAATCTAAGATATTCCAACATTATAATATACATATGCATGTGTATATTTACAAGTAATCCCCTTAGACTATCCAGATTTAATTGTTCCCCATATTTTTCTCATGATTACACTCCAACCCCTTCCATTTTATGAACCTTCATTTAATTACATAAAACCTTATATTATACACCTTAATTATTTAATCCTCATTTTAAATCCAAAGCTTCTCCATAATTGTACACAGCCCCAAAAGTCTTATAAATTCTTTATTGCACCCCCAGATTCCGGTAACCACATCATATACTCCTAAATTTTATAATTGTTACAAACTAACACTTATACCATACATTATAACTCTTAATTAATTTATTCCTCAAACTCACCCCAAAAATTCCCTAAAATTTCCAAACAAACCCCTAGGGTCTTAATATTTATTTCCCAATGCTTATATTCCTCGGTAATTACATAAACACCCCCATTTCTTTTATAAATGTTGTTTTTGACTTAATATTCCTTTAAATACTCAAAATAATTATCCTTATCATTTAAATTTGGTCAAACCCCCACTTGTGGTCAAGGTTGACCACTTAAATTATCCCTTTTTGCCCGGATTTGTTTTTATTTACGAAAATACCCCAATTATTTCATGGTTTTACAATTAACCCCTAATTTCATAAAATCCATATGTTACACTTATAAAAATCCTTAAAATCATCCCTTTCGATATCTATTACCATTTGTACTCTACATTTCTATTCATTACCCTTGACCACATATATGGTATATTTATTTATTTAAAATATTTTTACAAGGTTTTAAAATTCATTTAAGCCATGTTAGGAGTTTATAAATATACCAATACCTTTCTAATATATGTCTAAGTAGTTATATCTGCTAGAACCATAACCTTTTGTACCAGAAAAGTATACAACCTTTTAAAATCAATTTATAAATTTAATAATAACCATTTAAAGCTCAAAATACACATAATAATATAACCTAATTACATGGCCTCAAAAATATCATTATAATAACTTTTAAATGCCATTAAAATGTCCTTAAAATCAGGTTATGGTCCCAAATAACGCCAGAATTTATGATTAACTCCTCTAAACCGTTTTCTTCCATTTTCTCTCATTACTCACTAACCAAATACTTAATCCCTAAATTTCTCCATGTATTTAGGATTTTACATCTCGTTCTTCACCTATATAATCACGGCTTCATATACATTTACTATTAACAACTCAACTAACCCATACAACATGCTACAACATATAATTCTTAGAATTTAGAAACGGCAGAGGTTACGTACTATTTTTTTTTTACCGCTTATTAATCGCTTCACAATTGCAGCAAAAGGAACAAAATACTAGCATCATTATACTCGCCAAAGAGGAGGTAAATTTGAGCAAGTACCATTTTCAGAATAAACTGGTGCCTTCTCCCAATCTGATGTACGAGATGTTTCCCAGTTCCAGAACTGAAATGATTTCATTCCCTCAATCTGGTGTATAGCAGAGAAGGCCAAAACTTCAATGGTGGTAACTAATCGGTAGGAGAGCAAGAGGAGTTTAGGTACATTACCAGTACTGAAATTAATTTGGTTATGCCCCTCCCCAATAATGCGTACAGATGCAACAGTCACTGGTAGAGATTGAACAGAGCGCAGGGCTGCATTCTGCCAGATTCAATCAGTTCTGGGAGAAGCTTTTTCAACCTTGTTCAATCTGGTGTGCGAGGAAAAGAATGAGACAACCCATGTGTAGTCTCTGTTTCACCATTGAGGTTGTAGAATTTACCGGAAGTGAAGATAATGAATGGGTGTAAATACAAGCATGGAGAATGAAAGAGATGCGGGGATGTGTATTTTTTTTTTGTCACAGAAGTTGCAGAGTTTTACCGTGAGAATAAGCAGGAGCAAGTTGAAGATTGCCAGACATGTATTCCTGTTGGCCAGTCTTTGGTTTGCAAATTACTGGAGGTGAAGAGAGTGTACATGGGCGCAGAGCTAGTATTTCCTTGTTCGACAGTTTTGGATCGTAAATTACCAGGGGTGAGAATGAAAAGAGAGGTGTGGAAGTGTAAGCTCTTGTTTCGCCAGTTGAGTTGCAATAATACCACGAGTGCAGAGAATGAAGTAAGGCTCAGGAGCTGCATATTCCTTTTGCCAGTTGCTTGCAAAAATCATGGTGAAGAGTTTGAAGGGGGGTGCATAATATGCTCCAGGTTCGCCGGCTTCTTGCAAACCGTGAGTGAAGATATCGATGGAAGTATGGAGCAGATTTTGCTCATCCATCAGTGGGTTGCAAAACAGAAGAAAGGCGCAGAGTTGTGCCATCTTTGTTCTCAGTTTAGGTTGCAATATTACTGTCAATGAATATGAATGAAGAGATGGCTGGGTTGTACGTAGTTGGTTGTGCTTCCTTTTGCTGTTTCAGCCTCGAGAAAGAAAAGGGATGGCTGTTGTCTATGGTAAGAAGAAAAAAAAGGAAGAGAAGTGACTAGGCTGGAGGGTAGAAGATGGGGGAAGGAAGCTGTCGCAAGAGAGGTAGTAGTACCTCCTTGTTTGCTGTTGTACAAATCGAATATGGAAGGAGAGATAGCTACAACCTGGAACTGCTGCTACTGTAAGAGAACAGAAGAGAAGGAGTTGTCTTCTGTCGAGAGAAGGCTGGAGCAATGGGGCTGTTCTGATGGAAATATGGGGAAGGTAAGGAAAAGAAATGTAAAACTTGTACCTTGTTAATTATTTAATTGTTTATGGTCTAATCTCATCTTGTTTTTTTCTTTTTAAGGTGACCGGCTGTACAAGAATTGATAGGGAAAATTGAATCTTTTCATTAGGGCGTGTTCGGGTGCACTATATATGCACATTTTTTGACAGCATTAATATACAGCATATGCTGTTTTTGACTCCTTTATTTGTTTTTGCTATTCGCCTAAAACAGCATAAATGTCAGTATAAATGTCAGTATAAATGACAGCATAAATGTCAGCATAAATGACAGCATAAATGTCAGCATAAATGCCCGCAGCAAATGCTACTTTTTCGTTTTCGTGCTTTCACTTCCGTTTCTTTACTCACCTCATAATGCAATTACTATGACTATTGATTTTAAAAAAAAAGAAATTTTTTACAAGTTACTTTATTTATTACAAATTGCATAATGCTTTAAATAATTTACTATAAAAAATAGTACTACATCTTTAGCCAAATTTACAAAAAATCACATTTATAATACAAATCTATAATATATTATTTGTAATATCACATAGATTAATAAAATTAAAAAAACGAATAAATATACACACTAAATTGATATATAAATTAAAATATTAAAATAGTATATAGAAATATAGAAATATGAATGCATATAAATTTATTAACATACAAAGTTACAAAAATATTATATATTATTAAAAGTTATACTTTCACTAAATAAATTCACATAACATTATCAGAAAATTTGAAACGCTTTTTCTCTTTTTTTACGCTTTTATATTTGTAAGAATTATAAAATTTAGATAATAAAAATATATTGTTTAGGAGTTACAAGTTTTGCTTAAATAATAGAAATAAAAATTTATTGTTTGTGAATTTTTATTTATTTTTACTAACAAAATAAAGTTACGTAGTGTAATATAATAAATTATAATTGTAATACAAAAACGGTAAACGCACTACATATAACTAACTAACCAAACATGCTGCATATATGCTGCACTGCCAAACAACAGTTTTTAAAACAGCTGCATTTATGCTAGCACATTCCTGCCATCAAATATGCTGCATTTATGCCAGCGCATTCCTGCTGCCAAATATGCTGCATTTATGTTGCCAAAACAGCCATGCCGAACAGAGCCTAGATAGTATTATAGGTAGGTGTTACATTGTGGCTTATAGTAGTTGGTCTTAAAGTGTGTATACATGGGTATATGTATTGTAACTAGGATTATTTAGACCATATAATGTATTTATTTAATTTATTAAGGAATATTGGTGGTATTTATTTCATGTACTAGTATATTACATGTGATATTAAATTTAGGAGTTGATTTCTCCTTAATGACATTTTCTCTTTGATTAGAGATTAGTGTATAGTTTAATATTCATTTTGGACTATATATTTTATTCAATAATATTTGTAGCAATTAATGCACCTGATTTATTTTAACCCTTATTAATTAAGGTAGTAATTATTTGGGGTATTTCAAACATTGAATGTGAAAACTGACAACTTAGTTCTGATGTTCCCGCTTTGGGTTAGGCTCAAAGCCAATAGTTCGGCAAGAAAAATATATTAATCAGTGTGTGTTGTTTGATGTGGCATAAAATGACATGACTCATTGAGTTCGGAGAAACGCTCTTATTAATTGTTTGTAATTGTCACTATCTTTCATCATCGATCTTCACAGAGTACAAACAACTTTGACCTAACAAACATTTTTGTGACCCGAACAGAGCTAATCATGAGTGGTATGACCCGCTGACTCGGCCCACTTGAAAGCCCGACGAGCTCGGGCCTGATCAACTATTTGGGCGGGTTTGGACAACAAACATGCCTAAAAAAACAAGCTTCAACACATTTTTGAGCCTGCGGGTAAGCCCGACCTAATTTTATAATATTATCTTGTAAAAATAATAATATTTTATATATATTAATTAAACATTATATTGGTTATTTAAATTATATTAATTATTTAAAATTTATTAATCACATAATAGTAAAAAAACCATATTGGCTATCGGTAGAGCCAGATAAACCAGACGTGCCCCGACCTGACCCAAGAATAGAAAAACCAGGCTTGGACACTAGAAATAGACCCAACAGGCATCACTCTAAATTAGTAATTAAATTTTAATAAAATCTAAATAACTAATTTGGTCAAGCAAATTTCAATGTCAAATTGTCTTCATATCTCAAACTAACCCCTACATGCCTTCTAAATACAAGAGTTTAAGCCGTTCAAATTTTTTATCCAACAAAGTTATTACTTTTTCGGTAAAGTGTGTGAATGTGTTAGTATTTTCATGTAGATAGTGAAAAATGCTAAGCATATTTTTCTCCAACAAACTCTAAGTCATTGAGAGTAAATCAAGACTTAGAAATACATTAACCTACTCCATTATACAATTTTTTGAACATTTTTCCTATTTCACTGTTGAATAGGAGTAATTTGTTAAAGAAAGAATACACTAATATAACTTAAATATTACAATGCAAACTAAAGCTTAAATATTACATATTTTGTAGATTTTTCTTCAACAAATCTGCAAATTTTTGGTGAGTAAAAACGTAATAAGTATATTTCTTTTACTATTTTTTCTTTATTGCCCCATTCAATAAGATATTTCTATTGAAACCAAATTATATGAATTGATGCCTAAATTTATTTATGAATACTTTCATGTAAGTGTTAATGAATGTAAAATTATTTAAATAAATTATATACATATTACTATACCTTTCAAGAATAAAGTGAATTTCATAAGCAAATATTTAAATATAAATTGTACATATTTTATCAACTAATTCAAATTAGAAAGAAATTTAAGATAATGATTAAAAAATATCATTATAGGATTAGGTGAAAACGTGAGAGACTTTTCTTTCAAACAAAAAACGTGGGAGAGTTACTCTAGTTAGTTCGAGTTAACTCAAGGATAAAAGAACTATTAAAATTTAATTTAAGGATGGAGTTTGACTAAATAAATAAATATCATTTTATTTATAAAATTAAGTAAGTGTCAATATATGATTGGTCCATGTAAGAAGGATTGAAATACCCCGAAATTAAAAATAGTGATTAATTAGGCTAATGAAGATTTTAGAAGCTTAATTAGGCCTAAATAAATATTAGGGAATGATTCCCGAAGAAAATGGACTCTTAAAATGAATTAAAAACACAAACGAACCTTAACACGCGTTTTTCGAGGAAATCGGGAAAACACGACTTTAAGCGGGTCAAATAGACTCGTAAAAATTTTGGTCAACCAAATAGTCATTTTTAAACATTAATGAAGGACCAGAACCAATAAAATTAATTAAACGAGAAAATTTCAGAAAACGGGTCCCGGGAGTGAATAGTGCCAAAAATTGGGAAGTTATGTGATGCAAGTGTAATAAAACAGAAATTGACCCCTCCCTTGTAAATATGTGGCCGGTTCCCTTATTTTGTTACTGGGCATGTTTTGTTAGTGTAGCCACACTCCCTCTTTAACTATCCTAATGCACAAAAGATAAATGAAATAAAGCAAAAAGTAAATACTTACCTCTCTCCTCATTACCAATACTCTCACGTTTTTTCTCTCTACGCAGCACTCTTCTTCTTCTTCTTCTTCCTCTTTTTGTTCCAGTAATGGCGATTGAGAGAGAGATCCTCACAGCAGCTCACTTCCTTCTCATCTTTGTAACCCCAAATCACCTCCAAATGCTGCAAAAAATATACCGTTGAATTCGTCTCGCTTTGGAGATCGTTTTCCACCATTCAAAACTTGAAAACCTCCAACTTCATTTCCATGGGTGTAATCATTTTTGGAGCCTAGAGATGACCATTTGAAGCTCCATATTCCTCTTCTTGTTCTAAGGTAAGAAAGGGACCAAAACTCTTCTCTTTTCCAGTTTCCCTTGTAAAAATCAAAAACTCACGTGAACACCACTACTCCATTGTTCATCCGATTTTGGCATTTCAAAGAGGAGCTGAAGCATTGTCATTTTTCTACTCAAAACTTCATTTATAAGTTCAAGGTAAGACTTCCTAAGAGTTTTAAGTGTTTTCTCACAAGTTAGGGTTTAATACCTACGTTAGAAATTTTACTAGCCTTTTGTGTGTGTGTGTGTGTGTGTATTCCATGGAATGGCTGTAGCTTGGCCTAACCAAAAAATGAAATACCCAAAAATTTAAAATAGTGATTAATTAGGCTAATTAAGATTTTAGAAGCTTAATTACACCTAAATAATCATGAGGGAACAAATCCCGAAGAAAACTGGCCCTTAAAACAGATTAAAAAACAAACGAACCTTAAAGTGTGTTTTTCGAGGAAACTAGGAAAACACGACTTTAAGCGGGTTAAATAGACCCGTAATAATTTTAGTCAACCAAATAGTCATTAGTACATTATAATGAAGGTCTAGAACCAATAAAATTAATTAAACGAGAATAATCCAGAAAACGGGTCCCGAAAGTGAATAGTGCAAATAAAATAAAAGTTATGGGGTAAAAACATGAATAAGCTAAGCTAGTGTGTCGACCTTGCAAATAAAAATTAAAACACACTTGTGTGTGTGTGGTAGCCGTCCAAGATGCCCCCCCTCTCTCTTTTATTTCTTCCTAATTTGCTAAAGGACAAAAAAATAAAAGAAAGTAGTACAAAAGTAAAAAGAGCCTTTCTCTCCTAAAACACCCTCTCTATCACGTTTTTTTCCTTCTCTATTGGCTTCATCTTCTTCCTTTGCTCAACCATGGCGATTTCTCACCCCTTCTCCAGCTCCTATCTTCTTCTCCATATTTGAGGGTCCAAATCAACTCCAAACTTAACAAAAATTACACCACTGCACTCCTCTCTTCTTGAGCTTTCTTTTCCACCCTTCAAAAAACGAAAAGCTCACAACTCTTCACCATGGATGTAGCACATTTTGGAGCTTGAAGACCTCCATTGCAATCCCCTTCATCTCCTCTTGGTTCTAAGGTAAAAATAGTCTTCAAAGTTCAATTTTTTCTAGCTTTTTAAGGCAAAACGAAAATCTCAAACTAGCCTTGTTCTTCTCCCTCTTCTAGCCGGTTTTGGTGTCTCATTTTGGAGCTGGAAATCTCCTCTCTTTGCTGTCCAAAAGCCTCTCTAAGAGCTTAAGGTAATATCCTCTTGTAAACCCTAAATTGCATTAAATGTAAGATTAGTTAAGGAATGATTTTTATAAGTGGTATTGTAACACCCCTAATCCTAAACCTGTAATAACGTCGCAAGTCGTAGCATAATAAATAACATTCGCAGCGGAAAATAAAACTATCTATCCTTGGTGTTACACGCCGTTACTCACCCTTGTGAGTAACAAGACATCCTTACTCCTTCCAACAACTCAACTCCTCACGCTGTGATGAACAAGATACTGAGCACTCTTAATATTACAAACCAAATCTAAACTAAATGAGCAACTAACTGAATACAACAAAACTCCTTAATACAATACATAATAAAATTCCAGAGTGTTTATTCAAACACACCAGCTACCCTGTTCCCCACACTCCGGCTTGAGTCTTCAATCAATAACTTGAAATATTTTGCCCATTGAAGGGCTCAGCAATCGAAATGCTGGTATGCTAAATGTAGAGCCTAAGTCATCTAGATTCCTTAAGTCGTTTTAGCCATCTTGATATTAGATTCTTTACATGAAATACCGGTTTACAATAATAACAGTAATAACTGTAAATGCTAAACAAACACATAACAGTTCACCTGCAAATCACATCACATAATAGTAAACATCAACCAGATAACCAAACACCAATAATCCATAACCATAACCAAACAAGATACGCGTATTAATTAACTGTACTTGTCAGTTGGCCGCCTGGACCTTATCCTTTAAACCAATCACTTAACCTTTTCCAATTAAATTCCACCTCAGGCGTCATGTTAAGACAACCCTTAATAACTTATCAATGGACAGTATGTCCCCTGGGTTCCAAAGGAACCGTTACCAGCTGACCCTATGGCCCTGGATAATTGAGCGATCCGGTCAAACTTGTGCACCAACGGCAGTGCCCTCCGCCATCGTCGAATGTGGACAATGGATTCCCTTGAGTGACTCCCCATTGAAGTCTCTCGTAGTGATCACGATGCGTGTAGAAGGAGAAGATGAAATCGTGAGGCAGAGAGGAGATTGAGAATGGTCGGAGCCGATCGATGAGGAATCGAGGGGCGAAACTGGGCGAGGAAGGCGAGAAAGAAGAAGACTGTATTCAACTTTAGTATTTCATATCTTGTAAAAACAGAAGAAGGGCCGCAACACTTATACAACCTTAATGGACCGTTGCTAAACGGGCCAAAAGACTAATACCTTGATGAACTGCTAAAGAATGTAAACCAATATAAACCTATCCTAACACCCCCCCTCAAACCTAAGAAAGAGAGCTACTTTGTTAGGTTTGAAGAGTTTAACATTCCCATTGAAGAAAATTGCTGCTGATAACTCTTTCCTGTTAGAGATTTTGTGAGCATGTCCGCCTTTTGATGGGTGTTGGAAATGTGAATGACGTCAATGAGACCCGCCTTGATTTGATCACGAACATAATGAACGTCTATTTCAATATGCTTCGTCCGTTCGTGAAGAACGGGATTGTGAGCGATGTAGACGGCGGATTTATTGTCGCATTTTATCGGTATGGGAGTGATGTCGTCGACGCCAAGCTCACTGAGAAGACGGGATAGCCAAGCCAATTCGGTGGTGACACGTCGGAGAGCTCGGTATTCGGCTTCAGCGGAGGAAAGAGAGACGGAGGCTTGTTTCTTGGATTTCCAAGAAATGGGTGATCCGCCGAATAAGATGTAATAGCCACTAATGGACCTGCGAGAAATGGGACAAGAAGCCCAATCAGAATCGCAGTAGGCTAGAAGAGAAAAATCAGAGTTATTATTTAAAAAAATGCCATAACCGAGCGTCCCTTTGATGTATTGGAGAATGTGGATGGCGGCGTCCCAATGGTGTTGACAAGGTTTTTGGTTGAATTGGCTTAGAAGCTGAACACTGAAGTTGAGATCCGGTCGAGTGTTGATGAGGTAATTCAGCTTGCCAATTAGACGACGGTATTCGGTAGCATCAGGGAGAAGGGGACCGTCATTTAAGTGAAGCTTGGTGCCGGGGGAGAGAGGACTAGCAACGGACCGCTTGGAAGAGATTTGGTAGTCCGTGAGAAGATCGGTAGCAAATCTGGTTTGTGTTATGCCGACTCCATGGGAAGTGTAATGAAACTCGAGTCCAAGGAAGTATGTAAGATTGCCAAGGTCTTTAATCTTGAGAGCATCATGTAGGGTGTTCTTGACTTGAAGTATCTTTGCATCATCATTTCCACAAAGAACAATATCATCGACATAAACTCCAAGGAAGAGAATGGAATTGCCATGGCTCCATTTGAACAAGGAATGATCATTATCTGAAAGAATAAAACCAAGGTTAGTGAGGCTAGTAGAAAGTTTGGCATACCACTGGCGAGAAGCCTGTTTCAAGCCATATAGAGATTTTTGAAGCTTGCACACAAGACCGTTGGGGGCATTTAAACCATCTGGGATTTTCATGTAGATCTCTTCGTGAAGATCACCATGAATGAACGCATTGTTGATGTCGAGCTGATGAATGATCCAATGTCGTTTCATGGCGATGCTTACTAAAGTTCGAATAGTTGTCATTTTGACAATCGGAGAGAAAGTTTCATGAAAATCCACTCCTTCTTTTTGTGTGAACCCACGGACGACCAAACGGGCTTTATATCGATCAATGGATCCATCGGCCTTGTGCTTGGTGCGATAAACCCATTTGCAAGAGATGCATCTTTTTCCTTTGGGTATTTTAACAAGAGTCCAAGTTTTGTTTTCTTCAAGAGCTTGGAGCTCATAGTCCATTGCTTTTCTCCACTCCGGATGTTGGACAGCAACCCGAAAAGAAGAGGGCTCAAGGGGACATTGAACTTGGACCTGAGAGCACATAACCTGAGAAGGAATGAAATCAGTAAGAGTATTTAAAGAAGGAAGCAAAGCGGGTTTAGAGTGTTCAAGTCTAGTGGACAAAATTTGAGTGAAAGTGTCGCTTCCAACTTGATTACACTCGTAATCTGCAAGATGAGCTGGAGGTTGCTTTGGTCTCGTGGAACGGCGCAGATCAGAAGGTCCAGAAAGATTTGGGTTGTTGTCATGATTTTGTTCTGTGTCGTGGGCTTCTTCAGTGACATGGGCCCGCTCCGTGTCAAGAGAAGGAGAGAAAGAATCATTTTCAACGAGTTGGGTTTCGGACAAAGGAAGGGAAGAAGAATTGTTATTGTCAGTGGACTCCAGAGTGATGTCATCAGAATCTTGAAAATTAGCGTCGGGACGAAAGTCGACCAAAGTCTCGGATGTCTCTTGTTGTGGGCCAGGCCCACCCTTATTCTTTTCGTAAAGAAAAATATCATCCTCGTCTTCGTTGGCGGCAATAGGAAAAGACTGAGAATCGTTTTGGACCGATTCATTAGACTGTGAAGATCGATCCTGCAAAGGAAAAATCTCTTCAAAGAAAGTTACATCACGACTGGTGATGACTCTGTTATCTTCCAGAATCAGGATTCGGTGCCCCTTCTTGCATAGGCCTGGTCCAAGATAAACCCCTTTGAGCCCACGCTGATCGAATTTGCTCCGATTAACTATCGGCCCAGTATGATAAACAAGTGAACCGAAAGTTTTGATGCTGCTCAAGTTAGGAGGTGTACCATGCAAAAATTCATAGGGAGACAATCCATTTAGAGTGGAAGAAGGTAATCTATTAATAAGAAATGTGGCCATGAGAATACTTTCACCCCAATATGTAATATCAAGACCCGATTGAAAAAATAAAGCGCGAGCGGTTTCAAGCAAATAACGATGTTTTCTTTCAACCACACCGTTTTGTTGGGGGGTATAGACGCATGTGGTTTGATGTATGATTCCTTTCTCATGAAAAAAATCTTGTAAAACTCTAGATAATCCCAATTCATAAGCATTATCGGATCGGACAATTTTGACAAACTTATTAAATTGTCTTTCAATCATGCATATGAAATTTTGGATATGTTGAGACGCTTCAGATTTAGATTTCATGAGAAGAACCCAAGTGCTTCTACTTGCATCATCGACAATAGTTAAGAAATACCTACTACCATCATGATTTATAGTGGAGCAAGGACCCCAAGTATCCACATGAATGAGATCAAAACAGTACTTTGATTTATTATCAGAATGTGAAAAAGGCAGCCTATGGCCCTTGGCCTTGAAACATATATCACATACAAAGTTATCAGTAATCTCATGCCTATTTATCAGACCCATATGTAGCATTTTGTTTAACGGAGGGTGACCCAATCTTCTGTGCAGTGTCATAACCCGAGAGTTGCAAGAATGAACAATATGTTTATCATTACAATCATCAAACAAATCACGCAGAAGATTGACATCCAAAAAATATAGCCCATCTCTTCGATATCCAATTGGCCTTTTATTCATCCAAGTACGGGCCTGCAAATAGCATGCTTTAGAATCAAAAGAAATCACACAATCTCTTTGTTGAACCAGCCTACTGACAGAGACAAGGGATAGTTTAAAATTTGGGACATGCAAAACATTTTCCAAGCTGAAACCATTAGTAAGCAGAGCAGTTCCCATTACACTAATAGTCTCAACATCTCCATTAGGCAAGGCAACATAACTGATATTAGATTTCCGTTTTCTATCAACAAGAAGAGATTCATTCCCAACTAAGTGCTCACTAGCACCAGAATCCAGAAGCCATTCATTATCAGGACAATTACGAAATGAACTACTACATTTAGAAAACACGGTACCTGCAAATTGGGATTCTCTCTCAAAGCCAATAACATTGTTGCTCGTTGCTCCTTTATCAGACAATTTACCTGTCTGTTCAAGCAAACTACAGAGTTTAGTAAGCTTGTCAATATTAGCAACAGAGAGAGTCTTCATACCTTCTGCCTTTTTACCAGCAAAATTTGCAGTGGAATTGTTCTTGGATCCCTTCCACCAGTCGGGATAGCCACAAAGTTCGAAACAACCACTTTTGAGATGTCCTGATTTCCCGCAGTGTGTACAAACATTGGTGCTCTTTTTCCCAGTGTTATCCTTTCTGGATTTTCCTCTTTCACCAAAAGTTCCTTCTGTTTTGCTAATGTTGTTTGCGAAGGAAATACCAGAGGCATCGCTCTCACCCTTTCTGTTGACCCGCTGCCTCTCCTCTTGGAGCACAATGGCATAAGCCGAATCCAGACCAGGTAAGGGTTTCTTCATGAGAAGATTACCCCTAATATTAACAAAATCCTCACGCAGACCCAGCAAAAATTGAAATAGCTTTTGATTCTCAGAGTGTTTAGCGATTTTCTCGCTATATCCACATACGCAAGTATCAATGTTTGTCATGGCGGCGATGTCATCCCAAATGCTAGTTAATTTCGTGAAATATTCGGTGACAGTGGAGTTACCTTGCTCAATTTTGGATAGATCTCTGTTGAGTTCGAAGAGCCTCGTTCCGTCGATCTGATCGAACCTACGAATTAGACGCTTCCACATATCAAATGCGGTGGAGCAGGAGACGAGACTGTCTCCTATGTTAATTTCCACCGAGGCGAGGATCCAAGATCTAACAAGTCCATCACATCTGTCCCATGCGTCTCTTCGGTTTTTCGGAATCTTCGATCTCTTCAGAGTACCATCAATCATCTTTATTTTGTTTTTCGCCAGTAAACAAATCTCGATCTTCCTTTTCCAGTTCTGGAATCCTCTTTTACCGTCGAATTTTGTCGATGTAAGTTGAACTCCCGGCGTTTCTGAGTTTGATACAGTGAGCGGATCTGAATCGAATCGACGCCTGCTCCTTTTCTTGTCGACGACTTCCTCTTCTTCTTCCGATTCAGACGATTTCTCTTCATCGTCGAGAAGGTCGTCGTCTTCTTCATCGGATTCGGAGGACATTATGGGAGATTAGATTTAGAATGCGGATGTTACCGCTCTGATACCATGTAGAAGGAGAAGATGAAATCGTGAGGCAGAGAGGAGATTGAGAATGGTCGGAGCCGATCGATGAGGAATCGAGGGGCGAAACTGGGCGAGGAAGGCGAGAAAGAAGAAGACTGTATTCAACTTTAGTATTTCATATCTTGTAAAAACAGAAGAAGGGCCGCAACACTTATACAACCTTAATGGACCGTTGCTAAACGGGCCAAAAGACTAATAGCCGTTGATGAACGGGCTAAAAGAATGTAAACCAATATAAACCTATCCTAACAATGCGCAACCAGAAAGTCGAATCAGTCTGGATTCCTCTCTTTATAAATTAGCCCTTTAGTCAGTGATAAAATATCCAATCCTCGAGTTAAGACTATAACAGTTGACCATCAGTTAGGTTCAATAATACCTAAAGGTCAGTTAGTCTTGTTCCAGTTTAGATGTATAAACTTCCAGTCATAAGACGTTCGCGTAAAATAAAACGCAGTGGTGTCGAGCAATACAGTATACAATATCATATACATAAATCACAGATATCGCTCTTAACAATTAAACACACAACGTCTAGACCTTAGGAAAATCCTTAGGACATTCAGACCACACAATTAACATACCGTTCACCGTGTAATTAATTCGCTAGCTTGACAGTTCACGCCTTAACAGTTTCTCCCCGTACGCTGTTATATTTACATGCAATACCGGGTAATATTAATACAACTATTCACTAAATATTACAGTATTGTCACTGTAGAATTAATACTTGTAGTATACTAACTCTGTATGTTCTTTATTTCCCCCTGTTATTTAATAGTGGTTCTAGGTAGTTCATCAGTTCGTTATTTTATGTGATATCCACATGTGATAATGAAATTCCATTTTATGGTATATCTTCACCTCATTAATTATATGCTCATAATTGTTCCCACTTATTCCATATATTGATATAATTTGGTTATCTTTATTATAGCCATAATTATTTTATAACTTTATATTATATTCCATAATATATCATATTACTTAACTTTAATTCCTTTCTTTATTAAATTACCAAACTAACCTTATAATTTCGGTATTTATATTTTGGACACATTAACTTTTGTAATTTACCAAATAACCTCATATATCTTTTCGGTAATTACGATTCAAATACTCCAAATTTTATAAATTACTAAATGACTATATAACTTTATAATTTACTAAATATCCATATTACTTTCGGTAATTACAATCTAATTTTTATAAATTACCAAATGATCACAATTATTTTCGGTCTTGACATATACCTTTCCTTTATTTATAATTTAAACCCAAAACTTAATATAAGTTACATATTAACTTATAAACTACAGTTTTAATATTTAATTTCTTTAAATAACCGAAATGACCCATATATTTTATAATCATGAATTCGCCCCTTTACTAATTCGGTTTAATATATAAACTTCCATAAATTACATATTCACCCCAAAACTTTTATAAACTTAATATTTTATGTCATAAATCATTTTAACCCAAAGTTTTTGGTCAACACTTTGACCAAGACTTAATTTCATAAATAATACTATAATATACCCATAAATTCATATGTACTCTCGGTTATATTCCCAAACTTTCCAATAATTACAAAATAGCCCCCAAACATTATAAAATGTTATTTTAACACTTAACCACTTATTTAAATTCACCAAAATTCATAATATTAATTCCTACCCTATATTATATCATAAATATACCAAATCACCCCTTTAATTCCTAGCAATTATATTTAATACACCAAACCTTTCAAAATTTACATTTTAACCATATAACTTATTAAACTAGCCATTTAAATACTTGTTGCTATTTTTAATATTCCCAAAATTTATAATATAAGTTAATATACTTATATACTTCAAAAATCACCAAATAATCCTTTCAATTCTCGGCTTTGATTTTATTTTACCATATGGTTTTAAAACTTGATTTAAACTTTTTAATATGTACATATAAATGTATATAAGCCATATAACCTTTCTAAAAAAATTATGCTAATGACTTAGAATGATTATGAACTCAAAATAGAACATTTTATCCTTAGATATTTTGGCCTATATTTATATGTATCATAGTTTAATTTTTGTGACACAAATTTATACCTTAAGGTAATAATCTTACCTTATATGTTATAAATTATTTTCTTGACATTATAAGCCATAATATTACTAAGGCTTTTACATAATTTTTATACCAAAGTTTGAAGCTTAAATCAAACTCAAACTTAATAAACCTTAATTATATAAACTTACTCCTTAAATCAAGATAATTCTTGTACTTGATTTCTCCTTGAATTCCAAGCTCTTCAAATGCTACTTTGATGAAGAGAATTTGGCCTCCTTGTATATATTTAGGAGATCCATTTGTTAGACATCTAACAAGGATTTATAAATAAGATTTGGAGTTATTTTACAAGAGTTTACCTTAGGTATTTAACAAGGTATTTTTGTACACCTTGGGATGATTGTAGATCCAAGTTTCCTTCATGAAATAATGAAGAGAATATAGATTTAGAAGCCTAGAATTTTCGGAAATGCCTTAAGGAATTTACTAGGATTTTCAACATGAAAAATATACCTTAACTTGATCTTGTTGTTCCTTGTGTTGTTGTTGAATCAAGACAACTCCTTGGAGTATCTAAGCTTGGAAAAATCTTGGGTAGTTGCTAGGATAATTCTTGCTTCAAGACTTTGTAGATTTAACTAGGAAAATTTACATAAAATGGTGTTAGAACTTAGAACACCATTAATGGAGCTTTGAAGCTCTAAGGAATTAACTAACGAAGGAAGAAGAAAAGAGAGGAAGTGAGAGACTTACCCAATCTGCAATGGCTTTGTTTATTGTTTAATTTGATTAGGCATACTGTTCCTTAGTTTATTTCTTGTTGTTTGGCTCCATAAAATTGTCTATCAATTAGACAAGCTTTCGGCTGGATGATAAGGGAGAAAAGAATGGCTTGCTTGATAATTGAAAGAAGAAGACAAGAGCTAGGTAGGTAGATGTAATTCTTTAGCATTTTTTCTAAGTTGTTTTGTCTTTGTTCTCCCTTGATTGCTCATGGTAATGAGACTGAATGGAGCATTTGATTTTGATGATTGAAGACATTATAACATGGCTAGGTAGGTAGGCATTCTACTTTGATTTTTATAAGACAATCAAGTCTCTTTTTTTTCTTGTTGAAATCGGCACCAAGTGCTGTATGAGGTCATTTGATTCTTGTCATTTTAGACATAGGAAACTAGCTTTGGTAGGTATATGTCCTATTTGATTATTGTAAGGCAATCAGCCTCCTTTCTTCATGTGAAATCGGCAGCTCCATGTGCCATAGGACAACTTTTTTTCTCTTGTTTATTTGCACATGTATAAAGCTAGATCTAGGACTTTACTTTTGGTATTTTAATTTCATTGCTTTTATATAAACTAATCCTCTTGTTTTTCCTGCAGGTTTCGGTGATGTAAGGCTCCTCATTTGACTGAATTATTTGTCATTATATCATATGGTATATGTGGGGATGAGTCACCATGTCTACTAGACAATTTAAAGGCAAAAACCATGCTAAAATCATCCAAAATGGCGCCCAACATAGAGGGTAAATGGGACTGATTTTTAATTTGATTCCTGTCACACTATATTGTATTAAGACCATATTATAACATGTAATAGGTTCCAGCATTTATTTGGTACATTTATATCATGGTAAAAGATGAAAGTTCTAAGGTAAAAATGCTGATTTTAGGTACCTTTTTGACTCAAAAATCGGCCCTACTTGTGCTATGATTTTAGCACTGGAATTCATTGATTTAGATGGTCAATTTATCCCCTTTTAATATTATCAACTCGTGGCTCCTCAGAAACTTCAAGGTAATTGCGTAGAACGCGTTTTTGTGACACCCGAAGGTGCGTTTTTGTGCTTTAAGGATATTTTGAAAAATAAGTAGTCGCTATGAGTTCCAAGTGTTTATAAATATTGTTTATAGTCAATAATAATATTTTAAGGTGTTACATTGAGTTATATGGGGTTATATCAACTCGTAACTCAATTTCCGGGCTACCGGGACACTCCCGGGGCAAATAGGAGCGTTAAGAAATTCGTCTGAGCACTTTGTTTATTTTTGAGAAAGTAGCTCGAGCATCCTCTGTGGAATGATGAATATTAGTGATAGGAATTCTAAGAATGATTTATATTGGAGTTTGTGCCACTTCGGTACCTCTCCGGGGCATTCCCGGGGGTTTATGGGGCCCTCAACGGGAACCTCCGAGCACTTTGTTTTTAACTGAGAGTTTAGCTTGAGAACTTCATCTTAAATGTTCATTAAAGTGTTATGGTGCATTTAGAATGAAGTGTAATGCTTTACTTTATTTGATAAAGTATTTCCGGGACTTTCGGGCCTTAAGGGGCCCTTAAGGGAACTCCCAGGCATATTGTATTTTTACTCAGTTCTAACTGAGGAATTGTGTTTTAAAGGTCATAAAATGATCCTTGATTAACTTCATATGAGTTTTATAGCTTATAACTTGGTTAGCTTAAGGTCGGACTTTAACGCTCGTTTTTGACCTTAAGGAGTTTAGGTGCGTTTTTAACGCCTAACTGTTTATATATTTTTCTCAGGGTTTAATAATCCCCCAAATAATTTATATTTCCCTTTATTTAATTATTTAAAGGTTAGGGGTATTTCATGTATGGTGTGGGGTGATTGGCTGTAGCTTGCCGATTTTGGTGAGGTGAGAACAAGAGTGGGAATTCAAGACACAAAGAAGAAGGAGGAAGGAGAGAGAAGGAAGGAAAGAGGAAGGTAGAAAACACAAGGTAAAGACATATACCTTGAACTAGTTTTGATTGTGTGTTTGTAACAGTTTTTAATGTTTAAAAAGAAGGAATTGGTATGGTTGGATAATGGGTTATGTTGTAGTATAATGAGGAAGAGTTTTAGGCTGTTTTAGAATGGTTTGGATGATGTTTAAGAACTTGGAAACCAAGGAGTAACAATGGGTGTGTGCAAAAAAAAAAACTTGTGAATTTATTGAACTTATGTGCTGTTAGAATCCCTTGAGGGATTTGGTTAGATTTTATGATTAGGAACTTAAAAATTGTGTTGCGGGAATGTCTAGAAATGTAGGGAAACTATGGCGAATTTTCTGTAGCAAAGTAGAGAACTTAGTTGTTTAAATTAGGTAAAAACAGTTTAGGAGGTTTAGTTGTGTTCTAGGTGAAACTTGGATAGTTAATGACTTAGGAATTAAAGTAGGAATGAGTGTAAGGATGGGTAGGTTGTAGAAGAATAATAATGTAAATGGTAAAGGTAGGAAGACACTAGGAGTGGACCATTGGGTTAGGGAACAAACAAGAAACAAACACTGCATTTAGTGTTCTAGGAAATTAAGTGAAATTGTGCAACTTAACTAGATTTAATTAGGTGACTTAGCAAATGATTTAGGTTGGGTTAGAGTGTTAAAATGATGCTAAAACATGTTTAGATACTTATGAAAATATTAGGGAAGAAATTTGGTGAAAGATTAAGATTTAAACAAAAACTGTTGAAAATGTAGCAGGGTTCGGGACTTGGGTCCAGGACCAAGTCCCAGACCACCCCCTGAAAATAGGCCGAGACTTACCTAATGCACTGGTCCGGGACTTAGCTCTAGGCTGAAGACCCGAACCACCCATTGTTTTATAGCCGAGAGTGGAAGTTCATTCTGGTCCGGGACTTGGTTCCATGACAAGGACCCGGACCACCCCTTTTGTGTATGCAAAAGATAAAAGACGTGTTATCTGTAAGAGAGCTGTATCCGGATTGAAACTATTTCTAAGTTAAGTTTCTTCTTTCCTTATCTTTTATATGTTTAATGTTTTCTCTTTTTATTGTTTTTTTACAGTATTTATGAGTAAGTAATTGTTTAGTGTTTTTTTGTCTAAGTTATACGTTTGCTTAGTATTTTTTTGTCTAAGTTAAACGTTTTATGTTAGTTAGTTTTAACTTTGTTATTTAATCTAATATTAGGTTTGGACCATTGAACAAAATCATGGATTTAAAGACTTAGTTAGTTGTTAGATCTAGGTGAGCTAGGAGACTGTATTTTTCTCTCATTTCTCTCGCTCTCAGTAATGAAAGTAAGGAAATCACTAGCAGTTTGAGTAAAATCTTTCATGGTATCGGAGCTGGGGATCATGAGATTCAGCTCTTAGTTTTTCCTCCTCGTCGGCTTTCATTATTCCTCGCGAGTGTTTGTTCTTCCTCCAACCTTCTCACTTTCTTCAATTGTGCTGGTCGCCATCCTTCTCTACCATTCCTAAGTTCTTTCTTTGATTCCCGGTTTAAGAAAGATGAGTAACAACGAAGAGGAACAAATTCCCAAATCGGGAAAGAATGGGAAAGAAACCCTAAACACAGAGACCAGTGGCCACAGTGGTGGAGCGATCGAAGTCAAAGACCCACTCTATCTGTCCAACTCTACCCATCTAGGTCTTTCGCTCGCAACTAAATACGACGGCGGGCCAGGTTTTGCATGATGGAAACATAAGGTAGAAATAGCCCTGGCCTCCAAAACTAAGCTGGGCTTCATTGAAGACACTATCAATAAACCGACAAACTAGGATGTTCAGGCCCAAGCTTGGAGTCGCTGCGGCAATATGGTTCGGGTTTGGATTCTTATGAGTCTGGTAGAATCCATTTTGTTTCGATCCTCGGCATCCAAAATTTGGGAGGACTTGTTCGCAAGGTATAATCAGGTCGACACAACTAAGATGTAGAGCTAGAGAGGTGGCTCGTTGGGACTAATCAAACCGGTGAAACCATTGAAGACTACTTCACAAGATTGAGGGGTGTCTGGGATGAAATCGATGCCACGACTTTGCTCCCCACCTACGCATGCGCTACAGACAAGGGATTCAAGGACTATGTCAAAACCCAACATCTGATTGAATTCTTGATGGGCCTAAATAAGATATACGTCGCCGCAAGGGAGAACATCTTGATGATAACTCCCCTTTCGTCCATCGAACAAGGTTTCTTGATCTTATACAGCAAGAAAGAGAGAAATAGCTGACCGCAAATCCAAATATTAAAGCTGAGACTTCTATGGCCTTCTCTGCAGGTCAAGAAAAGAGGAATTTTGGGTGTGGCCAAGCTAGTAGAGGAAGACTGAGCTTGAAATACCCCAAATATAATTAACATTATAAAACCATTATTTAATGGAAAATAATCCAAATATAAATCATTTCACGTACGCATGCAAACCCATGCATGAGAACGTTACGTAAAAATAGTCGTTTCTCCATAAACGCTAAAACACCTTAGAAACATATGGTCAAGCATGACCTTGTATGACCTTCTAAAACTTAAACCAAATGGTCACACACTCATTATATGAATATATAAACATACTTCCTAGGCTATATCCAGTCAAAAACGCAAAACGCTCGGGAGTGCTCACGCACGCCCCTTAAAGCACGAAAAGCCCGGAGGAGTGCCGAGGTGGCACGAACTCCTATAAAATTAATTCCTAGAGTTCCTAACATCATTATTAACCATTCTAAAGAGAACCCCGAAGTGGTTTCTCAAAATTCAACAAAAACCACAGGAGGATTTCTTAGCGCTCCTTTTTGCCCGGGAGTGTCCTGATGGCCCGTAAATTATGTCACGGGTTAATGTAACCCCATATAACTCAATGTAACATCTTAATATATGTTTATTTACCATAATAAGTGTTTATAAACACTTGGAACTTCTAAAACCAATTTATTTCCCAAAATTTCCTTAGAGCACAAAAACACACCTTCAGGTGTCACGAAAACGCGTTTTACGCAATTGCCTTGTAGTTTTTGACATACCAAGAATTAATAATCTTAAATAGGGTTAAAATGACCCTCTAAATCAGTTGGAGGCACTACCCAACAAGGTGCTCTATAGGGGCCGATTTTATGCTCAAAAACTAGTATAAAACTTACATTAAAAATTTATAAAAGGCATAAAACATGGTGACTCACCTTCCCATGTGTTATAATACTTAATGTCAAAGTATGTAGGTCTCATTTGACCACCAAGATGTCGAAATAATGCAGAGGAATAAGGCCATGTGAGCTAGATACAAACAAAATGCTAAAAGTGAAAAGTAGATCTAGATTCCACCTTTTTCATTTCTTAAACTTCAAGAGACATTCCATGCTTCTTCCTTGGCTCTTCATCACCGATTGAGACCCTCCATTTGAGCTTGGAGTTCGGCCACCTACAAGAGAGGAAGAAGACAAGCACAACTTAGAAAAATCAAAAGAATAAACCGTACTTTTCTTACCTTGTCTCTTAGCTCACAATTATTTCCCTCCACCTTGCCTTGTCTTGCATTATGGCCGAACACATGCTGGAAAAAGGGGCATTTATTGAGCCAATAACTCATGTAATTAACTAAGGAAAAAGAATAGTCATTTGACATTAAAAATTAACAAAACAAAAATCAAATTCCAAGTGCATTCTTGCATTTACGTGAGCTTAGCCTCATTTCTCCTCCTTTGTAACACCCCTACCACTAGTACCGTCATTACTGTACAATTACTTACCTTCGCAGCGGATACTCCTTACACAACGGCGGGTGTACAATGCCGTTAGTCACCCACGTGACTAACCAGGCGAGTTACAATACTACATACTATCGGTCTGATGAACATGAACATACCAAGTACTCTACACAATAAAATACTTCCCATTGCATACTTACCCACAATCCAATTACAACTCCCATACGTTACTATACCGAGTATACTACAATCCTTACATTACCGATACAGTTTAAGCTTCCGAATGTGCATTACAATACAAGTACCATTCCTTACTATACAACTACCCATGCTTACGTAGCAGTCCCCGTCCTACTCTCTCTCGAACGGTGAACAGCTTCGGTACCTGCACACTAAAAAGGGTCCCCCGAGGGGGTCAGCTTACGCTGCATATGAAATCCGCATATACCGCGTGCTAACCGCGGTACGCCAACTACTTTGGGTCGGATATACATGGAGTTCATTTTACATGCATACATACATACTCATACTACACAATACAATCAAGGATACCTACATAAATACACAAGTACAATACTTACTAAGGAAGACAATTCAATGGTCAATTCGTATTTGTTATACATTCTTTACTCTTCGTACGCATTCGATATTCGTTGCTCTACTCATACTTACTCCTTACTCTTGCATACTCATCACTCCATGTTCAATACCTTACTCGTACACGATCCTTACTCTGTGCTCGTTACTATACTAGTGCATACTCACTACTCGATTCTCCATACTTACTCTTACATACTCATACTCGATACTTACTCATACGCTTCTTACTCGATACTCATTACCTACTCATACACACATACTCATTACTTTGGCCTCTGGGCGGAGTCATACTCAAGACTCGCCACCGGACCTACAATACGAGGGCTATACGCTTAGCTCCTCAAATACTCAAATGTCCGTTCTACCAGACTACACGAATTCCCAACACTCTTCTCTCAGAGCACAATACAACCTCATGGGTTAGCCTAGAAGCATCTCTCTCGATAACCTCTGTTAGCTTAGGGAATTACCACCGTCTAGTATCCTCAGATTAAGGGTTTCCCCAACATATCGAATACTCTCTCGTTCGGGGCATACTTACATCAGTCGGTCCTCTCATAATGGGTCGACTAATTACTAAGGGGTTTGAGATCCCTCTTCATTCTTTAATACTCTCATGGTTCATTTTTGCACCGAGATTAATTCTCTATAATAAGGTTCTTATATCTTCCCTACTGTTGTGTGGATTATTTCTTTCGTTCTCCTACCGTTATCGGGAGGTTATTACTCCCGTACACTCCTCTCTCCTCTAGTGAGTTCATTGGGTTACTTACCATTTATGGGTTGTGGTTTAGTGCGTTGTACGGTTCCATAATTCACACATGACTCTCGCTACGAGTCGATACACAACAACACTCATCTATGAGTCGGTCTACGCACTAAGTAAAGCCACACAATCATTCAAGAAGGTTAGCTCAATCAACATACATCAAGACATATAATGAAAGGCAATAAACCGTTTTCATGCTTTAGTCTTGATTAGCCGGCATACAGCACACAAATCAACGTAACTCGGTTAGCATACGGGGCATGAGGAAATCATACCTCTCACCGGAGTTAGCTCTACCGTGTGTTCCCTTGTTCCTTGGTTCACACTTGTTCCACTGATAATGTTTCAATATTATCATTAATACTATACTCTTACGATACACAAATAATCGTTACTCCCGTACTTACCCCGTTATCCCGGTGTACTTACTGTTCTCATACTCTCAACTTACTTGGTTATTTTTTTTCCATTTGTTTTCCTACTCATATACTTACTTTCTTACCTTCACTACTTCATGTACAATGTACTACTACATATATATGCATATATATGTATAGGCATATATATGTGTATTCATATGATTATTATAATCATATAATTTTTTTTTTGACTCGACCGGACTTGCGACCGACCTTGCAAGTCCGGTCCATTCCAGTAGGTTACATCGTGTGAAAATTCCAGGGCCGACCGACCTTGCAAGTCCGGTCCCAAGGTCGGTCCATTCCAGTAAGTTTCGTATTTGAAAATTTTAGCCCGACCGACCTTGCAAGTCCGGTCGCAAGGTCGGTCCATTCCAGTAGCTTGCATCACGGAAATTTTTCTGGCCGACCGAACTTGCAAGTCCGGTCGCAAGTTCGGTCCGTTCCAGAAGGTTTCTAACGGGAGAATTTTCTGGTCCGACCGAACTTGCATGTCCGGTCGCAAGTCCGGTCGATTCCAGAAGGTTTCCCGTCTTTGTAAATCTGGGCTCGACCGAACTTGCAAGTCCGGTCCGGCCCAGTACTTCAGTTTTAAAATCTGTTTTCAGTCCTCTCTTTTACCCATTACTTCCCCAATCTTCCTACATGTAATCCCACATGTTTTAGTTCCATTTAGGCTTCCTAATATACCTCAATCAATCCACCAAATCTATTCCTAAATCCATCAAATAACTTACACAATTCCCTCACTTCTTTTCCAACACTTGTAACAGTTTTTGTTACACTTATGCTACAGATTTCACAATCCAACTCTCCCATCCAACACTTTCTCAACCAATGCCATTCCTAGCATTCTAAACACTTCTCCTTACCATACCACTTCGTTCTCAAGCCATTGCATTACCTATGCCCAAGTTCCAACACTCATCTTACAAAATTCTGCACATTAAATTCTCCTAACTTCTCCAAGGTATCCTTATACACTTTGCTACAGATTTACACTTCCTATTTCTCATACTACAATTACCATACCAATGGTCATTAAACATCTCTACCATCCCCAATACATACCTTGGTTCTTCCATTCACCAAGTCATCCACAAATGCACATATTCCTACCAAAATTTTGCCATAGTTCACCTACAATCCTCACTTATCCACACATATCCCTTTCACCAAAATTATTCCTATTCTAGCCACACCCATACAAGGGTCCTACTAGAAATACAAGAGATCTTACAATATAAACTCACCAATACTTCCTCAATCCACAATACACATATACTCATATACAATTATTTGGCTCTAAGGCCTACAATCCACAAACTTGCTCTTAAATACTCAAACTCACAATTCTCAATACTAGTACAAGGTTTTGGGTTCTTTAAATATTTTACCCATTCCCATTACTCTAATGCAATAGAATTTACATTAGGAAGGAGCTCTTACCTTGAGCTTATACTTCATTCTTTCTTTTCCATTTCTTCTTCCCTCTTTCTTGCACAAATCGATCACATGGGGAATGGAGTTGCCAAACTCCATTCCCATCACCCAAAGCACATCAAACAAGTATAATTAATACACTAGCCCTTAGATTTATGCTAGATCATTGAAGTGTTCAAAATACAAATTTCTAGGGTTTACCTTTGGAGTGCTTTAGGAGGGGTTTTAGCCCTTGGTTCAAGAAGGAGAATCCACCACCATTGTTAGGTGAAATTGATGCTCAAAAGAAGAGAGAAAAACAAGGCATTATAAAGGGCTAAAAATCGGTTTCCAAGGAAGGTGGAGGAAACTTGAATCTTTTATGGAGATTTTTACCTTGTTGGAAAGAGGAGACTCCAAGCTTCACAATGGTGTGCTTTTCTCTTCAAATGGGGAAAACCCATGGAGATGAAACTCATCCTTTTCGAATTTTGAAAAGATAGAGATGTAGAGGAGGATGAGGGGATTACAAATATGTAATTTATTTTACATTTGGGGCTCAAATGGAGCTAGAGCAAGGAGAGAAAGAAGAGAAGCCATGAGAGGTGTTGGAGCTTCTCCAAAAATCGCCCAGCTCAAAGAGGGAGAGAGAAATCGATGGGGAAGGAGAAGGAGAGGAAAGAGAAGGAAGGAAAGAGAAATGAGAGAGGAGAGAGGGTGGGGTTGCTTTTGTCCTTTTTATTCTACTTTTGCTTTTTGACTCATTATTTATTTAGCTAGTGTGTGTGTGTGAGAGGGGTTTATTTATCTGTTAAAACCGCCCCCACTGTAATACTAGCTGGAGCGTTTTTCGTCTTTTACAGATAACGCTCGTTATTTCACCCGGTTTTGATACCATTCTCTAACCGGGCCCGTTTTCCAGAATTTTCCCGTTTCTTTATTTTCATTGGCTATTAAGCTTCCATAAATGCTTAATATTTTTTTTTAATGATTTATAATTTTTACGGGTCTGTTTGACCACTTAAAGTCACGTTTTCGGGTTTTCTCGAAAAACGTGCGCTAAAGCTCTTTTAGCGTTTTAATACATTTCTTGGATCCGTTTTCTTCGGGAATCATTCCCGTATACTACTTAGGCATGAATAAGCCTTAGGAATACTTACGATACTATAACCGAGGTCTCGTACCTCCTATGGTTATTTAACGCTCATTTTAGCGTTTTCCGCTTTCTAAGCGTTTTTCTCATTTCTTTGGATTTATTTTCTTTACCAAAAATTACTTAGGCACTATCAGGCCCTTAAATACCATATTAGAATAATATAATCACCATATTTAAGTTCGGGGTATTTCAATCTACCCCCCTTAAAGAACTTTGCCCTCAAAGTTGGTGAATCTAATATTGCTACTTGTATACATACTCTATGCTAAGGTTGTAACCTATACATATATCTTGTCAAACTCCGAATGTCTGACATGATGCATACTACGCATCCAAACAGCATGTCACTGCATGCATAGCAATCAAAAATATCCGTTTTACTTCTCTCCAAGGGGGTCCATCCGAAGACAATTAGGTACAATCCTCCCCCAATGGAGAGTGACCCCTCAGGTACCGGTCACGTTTGAACACTTACGC
Source organism: Limonium bicolor (assembly GCA_023374045.1). Taxonomy (NCBI): domain Eukaryota; kingdom Viridiplantae; phylum Streptophyta; class Magnoliopsida; order Caryophyllales; family Plumbaginaceae; genus Limonium; species Limonium bicolor. The sequence continues at coordinate 13,598,169 of CM041778.1, read as the reverse complement.
TTTCTGGTTCACGGCCGTCATGACTTGAGCACTTACGCTTTCTGGCTCTACGGTCCTTTGGTTCTGATCAAATTCATTTGCACATATAGAGATCCTCAGGCACTTACTCATACTTACTTACTCATACTTTACTCATACTTACTCATACTTACTCGGGACTACGCCGCCCCAGTGCCCTTGGAAAAATACAAAACACACACTGTTACCGTACAACCGGTGTAGTGGTTTTAAACTACTCTACACTTCCAGAGACTCAAAACTAGCTTCACTTCCTATGGTTTCGACCGGATACCCGTGCCTAGGCATGGAAGATCCACTAGCGCCCGTGGGAGCAGTTTTAAAACCGATCCTCATTCTCAAGTTTGAAGAAAACATTGTATCAAATTAGTTTTAAAAATTCATTTTGAAAACTTTGCATACAACTCCCAATTTCAATTTATGATGACTATTCCTATTACTAGTATTATTATTGTGGCCACTTAAGGGAGCTTCCAGAGTCCTTCAACCCCAATGTGATCAGCATTGGTGTTGAATTATCCTTCCACTCCAATTTGTGTTCGGCTTCCCTTGATCGCTAGCAAATCAAGTTCCACTCCCACCTCAATACAACACAGATTGTCAAACATTATTTCGTTTTCTATCTTTTTAATCTTGCTACTCATAATCATACACATACATTTTCCAATTTATATGATTCACTTACTTGCTTACTACTCATTTCGTCACTTATTGCCACATCTTCTCCAACTGCTATACTTTACGAATTCATGGGTATAATATCTCATTAATTTGCTATACTCCAATTTATACTCATAAAATACATCGGTTGTACACCGATTCATACTCATTACATACGTCGGTTGTATACCGATTTATACTCATTACATACATCGGTTCCGTACCGATTTATACTCCTCAAGTCTCCCATACATACTCATTCTTCATACTATTACCAATTGGGGTACTCATTCCCCTGGAGTTTTCTCCACTCCTTTCTCATTCTTATTTCTCAAGTAACTACAATTACACGATGAGTGAATACAAATGTTTATGTAACATAAGTATCAATCATCAAAACAGATTCTTTTGCGCTATGCGCATTGTAGTTTACGCAGCTATCACGTAAAACATACATTTCGCGGTTTTCGCTCTACCCCCCTTGAAAGGGATTACGCCCACGTAATCTACCATGTGTCAACATTGGACATTGGTCGAAGGCATTCAGCCGCTATGGAGTGGTTCGGTTTTCCATGCGGTCCATTATACAATGTTCCTTGATCAACGGGTCTTAACCGTACCATCGGTTAGTCCGTGCATCAAGAATTTTCATCAGAGTTATTCAACTCTTAACCGGATTCGGTTCTAGCCTAAATGGCTTTGAGGCATTGGTGATTAGCCTTTTATTCACTAGGTGTATTTCTCTTAGAGTTCTGGGCCCACTAGCTTCTGCTGCGCGACCCTGATAACATGGGTTATTCGCCCTTCTTGTTATCTTGAACGTGTTACGCATCACCTTTTATCCCTCTTATTGTGAGAATAAGGTTTATTGACCAAATGTGGTGTTCTCTTACCATGCTCGAACTCGATGAGTTTTAGATTCATAACCAGCTCTCTGGCAATGTATATACATAATGTTGTGTTTGTAGTGATCATTCACTTGGTTTTTCCGACTTATTGTCGGGTGAGGCTAAGTCACTACTTAGTTGTAGTGCTTCCTCTGTTGTTAGCAGCTTCTAAATTACACCAGTTTCTCTGGTTCATTACAAGTGTTCTTTACTTGTATGACCTTGCATTTTCTATGTGTCGGTCCTTGTGACTTCCTTAAGTCTGCTTCCGCTTTTATTCCAATGGAATTCACATCTTGTGATTGTTGGTGTATTTCGCACTCTTCGTGCTCTTTGGCCTTAGGCCGCACGGTTTGTTTCTAAGCTTTTGCTTGACTGGCTTATGCCATGTTTACTGGTGAAAGGAGGGATTTACCATGATTTTCATTTTCCATCTTCCTAGCTATCTCACTTGATCATTACTGCACAAGTGCAATACCAAAACACTCAGTCCTACAGAGTGCAGAGGCGTAAACACTTGGTAGTAACTCTCTTATGAGATCGTAATAGGAATTATTGTTACTCCTTGAGGTGGGGTTTCATCATTTTGTGCGGACTCCTGGCTTGTTGCCCGGTCTGTCCACCATCTTGTATTAACAACCCCATAGTATTGGGTGGTTACTCACATACGTTGGTCGCCTGTTGCGCACCATGTTCTTACTGATTTCACGGTATTGGTCTACATGGCATCCACTGTTGCTAGCTTCAGCTCATGCATCTTTATCATTCATACGATGGTTTGCCATGTATTTGGCAGTACCGAATATGGTATTCCTTTATTTTTCTGAGCTCCCTGAGCATCATTGGTTTTATAACCGGTTACTCCTTGGTTGTCATCAATTGCTGTTGAAGCTTATTTCACATTGCTTGGCAATAATTGTATGCTCAAGCTTGACTACCTTAGTAGTTCTGAAAAGGATATATTTCCCGACAGTTGCTAATGGTATCCCCTTCTTGGGATCCACGCGTTCACCGCTCTTGCGGTCTCACATTTATGAGGAAATTCTCCATTATTGGTTGTTACTCTTCATCGGTGTCGTCCTTGACCACTTTTCACATAGTTCACCTTGGTTTTGCAACCGTTGGGTTGTGTGGTAACAGTTTCATGGCCTACTAGCCACGTTGCCTAGAGCTCTGCTCATCGTAGGTTGTTTCCAAGTGGTTATTTCCCATAAACCATCGCTGGATTTGGAGGTTATACTGGGCTCCCTGACAAGATCGTCACATCACGCTTCCGTCTGTTGGAGACCCTTTTGTATTTTGGTATTGATCGATACCATTTATTAATTTGGGGTACCCCTATCAAGTGGGATCCCGTCGGTATTCTAACCGGTTGCTCGTTCCAATTGTGGTGTTTTTACCACGACATCTCGTTCAACTGTGTTGACTTGCTACCCTTTATGGATTGCTCCTGGGTATTACCGATTATGCGGTAACATCTGGCATGTATGAATAGTTTCAGTTTGTTGTCCTGCCTTGCGGTTCTGGATCTGAGTTATCCGTTTCGGGTTGTAACGTCTCCCATTCTTAGGGTAGACGATTGGTGTTTTTCCTTGTGTTATAACGGATTTGATATCCCTTCTGGTGATGAATGGTATTTCCAGTACCTTATAACATCACCCTGTGTGTTTGTGGTTGTTGATCTGGGAATTCTATCCCGTTCATTGAACGTTGTTGTGTTAATGTTTGGCATTTGCCTCACTGTGCTTAGACTGGGTATTCCTTCCAGTCATCATGTTTTACTTTAATATATTTAAGACATGTCCAATGTCTTTATTCAGTTGTTGGTGCTTCTCGCGCCTTTAACTCCTAAGCATCCTCCTGTAGTAGGTTCTTGACTCCTTAGCTTGTAACTTGTCTGAGTTTCCTTTGTTCGGTTGAGATATCCAACTGTTCTGTTTTAAATTTACTTATGGTCCGTAGAACAGAGTTGACTACTTCCCGTGTTTCGTACACTACATGTATACATACGTGGGGTACTGTCTTGGCACGTTACCACTTACCTAACTATCTGTCAGGCCCGCAAGCTCCTTCGGAGTGCGGTCGTCCCACATCCCGTATTTGGGTACACTCGTAGTGTTCGTCACACGCCTAGGTGAAGTATTCTATTGTCAACTCCTCTTGTATCATTCTATGATACTCACCGTAATTCCGTCTGTTTGGTTTTAAAATTCAAGGTTTAAAAGAAGGGTTTGTGATTTTGAAAGAAAATTTTGGGTTTTGGAATGACCGTTCGGTGTTAAAGGGAATTCTTCATGGCGTTGTCATGATTGAGGTCTTGACCAAGTCCAGCTTCTTGCTGACTGGTATACTCTTAATACAATGGTCGGGCCGTTAGGCCTTTCCGAGGTTTCATTATTTAGATACTGAGGGTTGGTGATCCTATATTTGCCCCATTCGTCGTAGCGGTACTGTAGTAAGTATTTGCAGGTTGGTAAAAGTATTCCAACCGTCCTGTAGTTGCTGCACTTGCCCTAGGCAAGTGCGCGGGTAGGTTGTTTTTCAGTTAACGTATACCCGTTACGGTATCGTTTCCATCCTTATTTGGCGGTCTTATTAGATCTTTCTTTGATCTTTTGATCTTGGTGATCGATCTCCTGAGTCGTTTCTCAGGGTACTTGACATGGTTGTCGTCCATCCGGGTGTCTCACACCTTCAGTGTGGTTAACGAGACTTGACTTATCCTTAGGAACCAGGTTGCGATCCTATAGGTGTATGCGTTTTGATTTCCTTCCTCGTTATCTGAACTAGGTTGTTCGGTTATTACAGCCTCTTGGCATGTAGGTTTGGTATTAGTCCAACCTCGACTAATTCCTTAGTCGGTTCGTATACCGTGGTTGGTATCATCAAAGGTTACGGTCCGTAGACTCTCTTGTCTCGGATTGTTACTCCATTTTCCTTACTTCCTTGCACGTCTGTGCTTCTCTTCTTGCTGGCTACATATGGTTCTCGCGACTGCGAAGCATGTCGCCCCATGGTGCCATAAATTCCATTATCCTTGTGCTTAGGATCTTCATTCCTCCGCCATTAAGTGCGGTCCTTGTCATTCAACGGGAACCGTCTTCGGGGCTTCCAGTTCTTGGACTCTACCGTATGACAAATTCTTTTCTAATAAGGTTTACTTGCAACTGCCAGATCGGGTGTCACCCGAGTGTGAGAGGTCTTTCCATCTCTCTGGCGTTCTTGTCCCAACTTACAACGGGGGACGCGGAGGGCGGGTATGGTTACTGTAGGTATCCAGGTAACACTGGAAATCCCTATCTAGCGTCCTCGCACACTAGCACTCAACCCGTAGCCCTAGGTCTCTACTTCCTAACTCGGTATTTACCTAAACTCGGTATTTCATCCATCAGAGCGATACTTCGCTCTGATACCACTTTTTGTAACACCCCTACCGCTAGTACCGTCATTACTGTACAATTACTTACCTTCGCAGTGGATACTCCTTACACAACGGCGGGTGTACAATGCCGTTAGTCACCCACGTGACTAACCAGGCGAGTTACAATACTACATACTATCGGTCTGATGAACATGAACATACCGAGTACTCTACACAATACAATACTTCCCATTGCATACTTACCCACAATCCAATTACAACTCCCATACGTTACTATACCGAGTATACTACAATCCTTACATTACCGATACAGTTTAAGCTTCCGAATGTGCATTACAATACAAGTACCATTCCTTACTATACAACTACCCATGCTTACGTAGCAGTCCCCGTCCTACTCTCTCTCGAACGGTGAACAGCTTCGGTACCTGCACACTAAAAAGGGTCCCCCGAGGGGGTCAGCTTACGCTGCATATGAAATCCGCATATACCGCGTGCTAACCGCGGTACGCCGACTACTTTGGGTCGGATATACATGGAGTTCATTTTACATGCATACATACATACTCATACTACACAATACAATCAAGGATACCTACATAAATACACAAGTACAATACTTACTAAGGAAGACAATTCAATGGTCAACCATTCGTATTTGTTATACATTCTTTACTCTTCGTATTGCGTTCGATATTCGTTGCTCTACTCATACTTACTCCTTACTCTTGCATACTCATCACTCCATGTTCAATACCTTACTCGTACACGATCCTTACTCTGTGCTCGTTACTATACTAGTGCATACTCACTACTCGATTCTCCATACTTACTCTTACATACTCAATACTCGATACTTACTCATACGCTTCTTACTCGATACTCATTACCTTACTCATACATACGCAATACTCATTACTTTGGCCTCTGGGCGGAGTCATACTCAAGACTCGCCACCGGACCTACAATACGAGGGCTATACGCTTAGCTCCTCAAATACTCAAATGTCCGTTCTACCGGACTACACAAATTCCCAACACTCTTCTCTCAGAGCACAATACAACCTCATGGGTTAGCCTAGAAGCATCTCTCTCGATAACCTCTGTTAGCTTAGGGAATTACCACCGTCTAGTATCCTCAAATTTAAGGGTTTCCCCAACATATCGAATACTCTCTCGTTCGGGGCATACTTACATCAGTCGGGTCCTCTCATAATGGGTCGACTAATTACTAAGGGGTTTGGAGATCCCTCTTCATTCTTTACTACTCTCATGGTTCATGTTTTGCACCGAGATTAATTCCTCTAATAGAGGTTACTTATATACTTCCACTACTGTTCGTTTGTGGATTATTCATTTCGTTTCTCCTACCGTTATCGGGAGGTTATTACTCCCGTACACTCTCTCACATTCTAGTGAGTTCATTGGTTTACGTTACCATTTATTGGTTTGTTGGTTTAGTGCGTTGCTACGGTTCCATTAATTCACACATGACTCTCGCTACGAGTCGATACACAACAACACTCAGCTATGGAGGTCTACGCACTAAAAGTAAGCCACACAATCATTCAAGAAGGTTAGCTCAATCAACATACATCAAGAATCATAATGAAGGCATAAACCGTTTTCATGCTTAGTCTTGATAGCCGGCATACAGCACACAAATCAACGTAACTCGGTTAGCATACGGGGCATGAGGAAATCATACTCTCACCGGAGTAGCTCTTACCGTGTGTTCCCTTGTTCCTTGGTTCACACTTGTTCCACTGATAAAAATTTTTTTTCAATATTATCATTAATACTATACTCTACGATACACAATAATCGTTACTCCCATACTTACCCCGTTATCCCGGTGTACTTACTGTTCTCATACTCTCAACTTACTTGGTTATTTTTTTCCATTGTTTCTAATACTACTTTACTTTCTTACCTTCACTACTTCATGTACAATGTACTACTACATAGGATATGCATATATATGTATAGGCATATATATGTGTATTCATATGATTATTATAATCATATATTTTTTTTTTTGACTCGACCGGACTTCGACCGACTCTGCAAGTCCGGTCCATTCCAGTAGGTTACATCGTGTGAAAATTCCGGGCCGACCGACCTTGCAAGTCCGGTCCCAGGTCGGTCCATTCCAGTAGTTTCGTATTTGAAAATTTTAGCCCGGACCGTCCTGCAAGTCCGGTCGAAGGTCGGTCCATTCCAGTAGCTTGATCACGGAAATTTTTCTGGCCGACCGAACTTGCAAGTCCGGTCGCAAGTTCGGTCCGTTCCAGAAGGTTTCTAACGGGAGAATTTTCTGGTCCGACCGAACTGCATGTCCGGTCGCAAGTCCGGTCGATTCCAGAAGGTTTCCCTCTTTGTAAACTGGGCTCGACCGAACTTGCAAGTCCGGCGGCCAGTACTTCAGTTTTAAAATCGTTTTCAGTCCTCTCTTTACCCATACTCCCAATCTTCCTACATGTAATCCCACATGTTTAGATGCCATTAGGCTTCCTAATATACCTCAATCCATCCACCAAATCTATTCCTAAATCCATCAAATAACTACACAATTCCCTCACTTCTTTTCCAACACTTGTAACAGTTTTGTTACACTTATGCTCTACAGATTTCAATCCAACTCTCCCATCCAACACTTTCTCAACCAATGCCATTCCTAGCATTCTAAACACTTCTCCTTACCATACCACTTCATTCCCAAGCCATTGCATTACCTATGCCCAAGTTCCAACACTCATCTTACAAAATTCTGCACATTAAATTCTCCTAACTTCTCCAAGGTATCCTTATACACTTTGCTACAGATTTACACTTCCTATTTCTCATACTACAATTACCATACCAATGGTCATTAAACATCTCTACCATCCCCAATACATACCTTGGTTCTTCCATTCACCAAGTCATCCACAAATGCACATATTCCTACCAAAATTTTGCCATAGTTCACCTACAATCCTCACTTATCCACACATATCCCTTTCACCAAAATTATTCCTATTCTAGCCACACCCATACAAGGGTCCTACTAGCAATACAAGAGATCTTACAATATAAACTCACCAATACTTCCTCAATCCACAATACACATACTCATATACAATTATTTGGCTCTAAGGCCTACAATCCACAAACTTGCTCTTAAATACTCAAACTCACAATTCTCAATACTAGTACAAGGTTTTGGGTTCTTTAAATATTTTACCCATTCCCATTACTCTAATGCAATAGAATTTACATTAGGAAGGAGCTCTTACCTTGAGCTTATACTTCATTCTTTCTTTTCCATTTCTTCTTCCCTCTTTCTTGCACAAATCGATCACATGGGGAATGGAGTTGCCAAACTCCATTCCCATCACCCAAAGCACATCAAACAAGTATAATTAATACACTAGCCCTTAGATTTATGCTAGATCATTGAAGTGTTCAAAATACAAATTTCTAGGGTTTACCTTTGGAGTGCTTTAGGAGGGGTTTTAGCCCTTGGTTCAAGAAGGAGAATCCACCACCATTGTTAGGTGAAATTGATGCTCAAAAGAAGAGAGAAAAACAAGGCATTATAAATGGCTAAAAATCGGTTTCCAAGGAGGGTGGAGGAAACTTGAATCTTTTATGGAGATTTTTACCTTGTTGGAAAGAGGAGACTCCAAGCTTCACAATGGTGTGCTTTTCTCTTTGTAACACCCCTACCGCTAATACCGTCATTACCGTACAAATACTTACCTTCGCAGCGGATATTACTTACTCAACGGCGGGTGTACAATGCCGTTAGTCACCCACGTGACTAACAAGGCGGGTTACAATACTACATGCTATCGGTCTGATGAATATGAACATACCGAGTACTCTACACAATACAATACTTTCCATTTCATACTCATCCATAACCCAATTACAACTCCAATACATTACTATACCGAGTATACTACAATCCTTAAATTACCGATACAGTTTAAACTTCCAAATTCGCATTACAATACGAGTACCAATCCCTACTATACGACTACCCATGCTTACGCAGCAGTCCCCGTCCTACTCTCTCGAACGGTGATCAGCTTCGGGTACCTGCACACTAAAAATGGTCCCCCGAGGGGGTCAGCTTACGCTGAATATGACTTCCGCATATACCGCGTGCTAACCGCGGTACATTGACTACTTTGGGTCGAGTATACATGGAGTTCATTTACATGCTTACATACATACTCATGCTACAACAATACAACCAAAGATACCTACATAAATGTACAAGTTCAATGCTTACTAAGGAAGACAATTCAATAGTCAACCATTCGTCTTTATTACACATTCAGTACTCTTCGTACTGTGTTCGATGTTCGTTACTCTACTCATACTCGCTCCTTACTCTTGCATACTCATCGCTCCATGTTCAATACCTTACTCGTACACGATCCTTACTCTGTACTCGTTACTATACTGGTGCATACTCACCACTCAATTCTCTACACTTACTCTTACATACTCGATACTCCATACTTACTCATACATACTCAATACTCGGTACTCCTTACATACTCATACTTGCTTCTTACTCGATACTCATTACCTTACTCATACATACGCAATACTCATTACTTTGGCCTCTGGGCGGAGTCATACTCAAGACTCGCCACCGGACCTACAATACGAGGGCTATACGCTTAGCTCCTCAAATGTCCGTTCTACCGGACTACACGAATTCCCAACACTCTTCTCTCAGAGCACAATACAACCTCATGGGTTAGCCTAGAAGTATCTCTCTCGATAACCTCTGTTAGCTTAGGGAATTACCACCGTCTAGTATCCTCAGATTTAAGGGTTTCCCCAATATATCGAATACTCTCTCGTTCGGGGCATACTTACATCAGTCGGGTCCTCTCATAGTGGGTCGACTAATTACTAAGGGGTTTGGAGATCCCTCACCATTCTTTACTACTCTCATGGTTCATGTTTTGCACCAAGATTAGTTCCTCTAATAGAGGTTACTTATATACTTCCACTACTGTTCTTTTGTGGATTACTCATTTCATTTCTCCTACCTTTATCGGGAGGTTATTACTCCCGTACACTCTCTCACATTCTGGTGAGTTCATTGATTTACGTTACCGTTTATTGGTTCGTTGGTTTAGTGCGTTGCTACGGTTCCATTGGTTCACACATGACTCTTACCACGAGTCTATACACAATAAGACTCATCTATGAGTCGGTCTACGCACTAAGTGAGGCCACACAATCAATCATGAAAGGTTAGCTCAATCAACATACAACAAGACATGCAACGAAAGGCAATAAACCGTTTTCATGCTTTAGTTTTGATTAGCCGGCATACAGCACACAAATCAACGTAACTCGGTTAGCATACGGGGCATGAGGAAATCATACCTTTCACCGGGGTTAGCTTTACCGTGTGTTCCCTTGTTCCTCGGTTCACACTTGTCCCACTGATAATGTTTCCAACATTGTTATTAATACTATGTTCATATGATACACAAATAATTACTACCCCCGTACTTACCCCGTTGTCCCGTTATTCTTAGTTTTTCTCTTGTGTGCTTAACTTTCTTGCCATCATTATTCTAGCACTAATGTCTTACTTATACACATATATATGTGTATGTATATATAATATATATATGTGTATGTATATATATGTATGTGTGTATAAGTATATATATTTATATATATGCATGTATGTATACATATATATTTAATTTGATTTTAAATTTTAAAATTTAATTTTTTTTTTTATAAATGCCGACCGACCCACTCTGGGTAGGTCGCCTGGGTGGGTCGGCTGCAGAGAACACCCGGGTTACAGAATTTAGTCCGACCGACCCAGGCTAGGGTAGGTCGCCTGGGTGGGTCGGCTGCAGAACCCCTTTTAATTATCTACTTTGAATTCCAAATTCACCTCAATTCTCACCCAATCTTTTCCTAAACATTTCCACATGTTTCCTACATGTTTAAACACTAATTAAATCCTCTAATTCACCTTAGTTCATCAATCAAATTCATTTCTCAATCCTAAATCAACTTACACAATTTCCTTACTTCTTCTTCAACACATGTAACAGTTTTTGTTACACTTATGCTACAGATTTTAAAATTCAATTCTCCCATCCAATACTTCCTCAACAATGCCATTCCACCTTACCATGCCAATTCGTTTCCAAGCCATTACACTACCTACACCCAAGTTCCAACACTCATTTTACAAAATCATGCACACCAATTTCTCCTTAGTTCAACAATGCATTTTGATAACTCTCTTGCTACAGATTTTGGTATTCTAACCTCACATACTACCATCATCCATCCATGGTCATTATACCTCTCTAATATCCCCAATACACATCTTGGTTCTCCCATTCACCAAGTCATTCTTTAATGCACAATTCCTACCGAAATTTTGCCATAGTTCACCTTCTTTTCTTACATCCTCAAATACACCTTCTCTCATCAAATTCAACCTAAAGCTAGCCACACCCAACAAGGGTCCTACCAGCACACATAAAAAAAAATCCTAATACACCAATGCTTCCTCCATTACAATACCAATACATCATTATTCCTCAAATTGCAATACCAATATACATACACCATTCATTTGGCTCTAAGGCCTACAAATCCACACATTTACTCACTAGTACTCAAACTTCCACAAACTACAATACCAATACAATAGTTTAGGTTCTTTATTCGTTCACCCATTCCCATTACTCTAATGTATAAAATCAAGCATTAGGAAGGAGCTCTTACCTTGAGCTTTCAAATTCCATCATTTCTTTTCCATTTCTTCTCTTGCTTTCCCTCTTGTCCAATTCGGTTTTGTGGGGGAATGGAGTTGTCAAACTCCATTCCCATCACCCAAATACACAAAGACAAGTATAAATTAATGCACTAACCCTTGGATTTATGATAGTTCATTGAAGTATTTAATATACCAATTCTAGGGTTTACCTTTGGAGATCTTTGAGAGGGATTCTCACCCTTGATCAAGAAGGGGGTTACTCCACCATTGGAGAGTTGAACCAAGCTCAAACAAATAAGAAACAAGGCATTACAAGGAGGGCAAAAATCGGCCAAGGCATGGAAATGGAGAAAATGAGTTTTTCTCTTGAATCTTTTTACCTTAGGAGGAAGAGGAGACTCCAAGCTTCGATTTGGTACCATTTCCTCTTCAAATGGGCAAAACCCATGGAGATGAACTTCTTCCTTTTTGGATTTTGAAAAGAGAGGGAGATAGGTCTTGGTGAGAGGAGCAAGAATCTATGCTCGGTTTTTAATTCGGAGCTTTATTGAAGCTTGTACAAGAAGAAGAAGATGAAGGTGCCATGGGAGCTCCTTTGTTGCAGCTCAAATCGTCCAAGGAGGAAGAAGAGAGGAAGGAGAGGAAAGAGAGGGGGTGCTCACGGTGGGAAAGGAAAGAATGAGAGGAGAGAGAAGAGAAAAGGTGGGTATTTGTTTACTTTTTCCACTTTTCACTATTTACTTTATGCTTTTTGACTTATTATATTAGTTAGCTAGTTATGTGTGAGAGGGGAGTCACAAGACTCATAAAAACCGGCCCCCACCTTATTAGTAAGCTGGAGCGTTTTTCGTCTTTTACAGAAAACGCTCGTTATTTTACCCGGTTTCAGTACTATTCACTAACCGGGCCCGTTTTCCAGAATTTTCTCGTTTCTTTATTTTTATTGGTTATTAAGCTTCCATAAATGCTTAATAATTATTACTTAATGCATTATAATTTTTGTGGGTCTGTTTGACCACTTAAAGTCACGTTCTCGGGTTTCCTCGAGAAACGTGCGCTAAGGCTCTATTAGCGTTTTAATACCTTATTTGGATCCGTTTTCTTCGGGAATCATTCCCGTATACTAATTAGGCATGAATAAGCCTTAGGAATCCTTACGATACTATAACCGAGGTCTCGTACCTCCTATGGTTATTTAACGCTCATCTTAGCGTTTTCCGCTTTCTAAGCGTTTTCTCATTTCTTTGGATTTATTTTCTTTACCCAAAAATCACTTAGGCACTATTAGGCCCTTAAATACTGTATTAAAATATTCTAATCACCATATTTAAGTTCGGGGTATTTCACTCTTCAAATGGGGAAAACCCATGGAGATGAAACTCATCCTTTTCGAATTTTGAAAAGATAGAGATGTAGAGGAGGATGAGGGGATTACAAATATGTAATTTATTTTACATTTGGGGCTCAAATGGAGCTAGAGCAAGGAGAGAAAGAAGAGAAGCCATGAGAGGTGTTGGAGCTTCTCCAAAAATCGCCCAGCTCAAAGAGGGAGAGAGAAATCGATGGGGAAGGAGAAGGAGAGGAAAGAGAAGGAAGGAAAGAGAAATGAGAGAGGAGAGAGAGGGTGGGGTTGCTTTTGTCCTTTTTATTCTACTTTTGCTTTTTGACTCATTATTTATTTAGCTAGTGTGTGTGTGTGAGAGGGGGTTTATTTATCTGTTAAAACCGCCCCCACTGTAATACTAGCTGGAGCGTTTTTCGTCTTTTACAGATAACGCTCGTTATTTCACCCGGTTTTGATACCATTCTCTAACCGGGCCCGTTTTCCAGAATTTTCCCGTTTCTTTATTTTCATTGGCTATTAAGCTTCCATAAATGCTTAATATTTATTTTTAATGATTTATAATTTTTACGGGTCTGTTTGACCACTTAAAGTCACGTTTTCGGGTTTTCTCGAAAAACGTGCGCTAAAGCTCTTTTAGCGTTTTAATACATTTCTTGGATCCGTTTTCTTCGGGAATCATTCCCGTATACTACTTAGGCATGAATAAGCCTTAGGAATACTTACGATACTATAACCGAGGTCTCGTACCTCCTATGGTTATTTAACGCTCATTTTAGCGTTTTCCGCTTTCTAAGCGTTTTTCTCATTTCTTTGGATTTATTTTCTTTACCAAAAATTACTTAGGCACTATCAGGCCCTTAAATACCATATTAGAATAATATAATCACCATATTTAAGTTCGGGGTATTTCATCCTTGCACACTTCACTCACGAATTGGTAAGGCTCTCTCCTCTCTCTTCTTGCTTCATCTTCTTCCTTTGAAGCTCTTAAGTCCATTAATGGAGTTTTAACTTCTATCTTCATCTTTAAGGTAATTTCCTAGCATTTCTTGTCAAACCTTGAAGCAAAACTCTTCCTAGCACATCAATAAGCATTCGACATCAACTATTGTTCCAAGGAGGTTGTCCAAACCAACATTAAACCAAGGAGCATCTCAAGGTTATCTTAAGGTAGTTTTCAAGCTTGAAAATCCTTAAAGCACATTTTATTGTGTAACCGATTTCTTTCTCTTCTAAGGTTCTTTTCTTCTTCATTTTCATGAAGGAAAATTTGTTCTTCAACCACCTTAGGAGTGCCAAATTTATAAGGAGAAAAAGCCTAAGGTAAATTCTTGGAAAACTACTTACAAAACTACTTAAGATCTTATTTGAAGATCTAACTCCTAAACTCCTTCACCACTTGCATATAACCGAAGTGGAGCATCAATATTACCTTGGAGAAAGCTTGGAGATTCAAGAAGAGTTCAAGCACTTAACCACCTTTGTTAAGAAGTAAGTTTACTAAGCCAGTATTTATGTTTTAAGCCTTGTTAAGCTTCTAAAAATTATACAAAAATTATGTACATCTCCTAGGTTAATTAAAACCGAAGCTATATGGTATTATATGCCAAGAATATAATCTATAACATATATGGAAAATATTTACCTTAAGACACATTTTTGTGTCACAAAATTTACTTATGTTACATATAAGTTCAAGCCAAAATGTCAAGGGCAAAAATACTTTATTTTGAGCTAAGAATCAATATAAGACATTACAATAATTTTTACATAAGTTATATGACTCATAAGAATTTATGAATATTTATTATGACATATAAATCCACTTTTATATGCTATATGGTAGCTATTTAATTATGGCCGAATTGTCTAAGTGAAAAATAATTTTTATGAGCTACTTATGTATATAAACTTATACTATAAAGTTTGGTGAGTTAAAAATATTTTATTAGAGCTTAAATGGCTAATCAATTAAGTTATATGGCTTAAATGTAATTTTTACAAAGTTTGGTGAGTTTAATGTGAAAACCGAGAGTTAAAGGTTTGTGGTGTAATTATATATAATATGAGGTTAGGAATTAAGTTTATAAATTTTAGATAATTTAAACAAGTGTTAAAATAACATTTTATAAAGTTTTGGGCTATTATGTAATTTATAAAAGTTGTTATGGAAGTTTGGAACTTATTAGTGGGCGAATTCATAATTAAAGGAATTATTAAGTTCACTTTCGAAATTTTGAGGAATTAAATATTTAAATTATAGTTTATAAGTTATTAAGTAACTATTATAAAGTGTTGGGATGAAAATGTAATTAATGGAAAGTATGTGACAAAGCCGAATTACTTTGGGTTAGAATTGTAATTTAAGAATTTATATAAGTATTCGGCAATTATGGAGAGAATTAAAATTAAAAAATATGTTTATAAGGATTATGTAAAGATTATAAGATTTTGTGGTAAAATTGTAATTATAGGAGATATATATAGTAGGCCGAGATTTAAGGGGCTATGGTGTGGTAATTTGTAAAAGGTATACGTATTCAAAGTAATATACCAAAAATTAATGGTAGTTTGTGTAAATATAATTAAGTAAGGAATTAAAACTATCTTATATGAAGAGATTAGAATTTAAATATAAAGTTTATAAATTAATATGGTTATTTGTAAATAACCGAAACAAAAGGGTAATAATTAGATTTAAATAAATAGGTACATGTGGATATTGGAGGAATAGAGAAAAGAATTTTGATCAAAGGAATTATGGATTAGAACTATGGCTTATATAGTTATAAGGAAGTTAAAGGTAATCCAAAATATTATTTATGGATAAAAAGGAGAATAATGAGATTATAAGAATATTATGTCCATGTATGGCATCATTAAAATATAATTGGAATTATAAGTTATTATGTCACCTAGACAATCTAAAATAAAAAGACAAATATAGTACATGAATAAATAAATACTATATGTTACATAAAGGATTATAAATAAATCAAAGGAATAACAAATAAGTTTAACATTGAATCTTGAGGTAATTAAAAGAAATAAACTACATAAAATAAACAAATACGAAATTTGTTGAACAAGATCCAATAAGACCATTACAGGGTAACATAAATTAACCCTCTCAGTTAATCCTATTCTAGGACTTTGTTTGACCAGACGTTGACCAGTATAACAAACTGGCAACCTACGGTGAAACGGTATGGGATTCTTGCAACCTGTTTCTACCGGATTACACGGTTGTGGCTATCTGTTGTTTGAAAATAAACGACCAAGTAATAATGTAAATGTTGTTATCTTGTGCACTGTGTATTATTTCATGTGCGGAATGATGCTAACTAAAACGTGTATGTCCCTACGCATACAAACACTACTATACCAGTGGACTAAATACTGCGCTTTATTATTACCGAGAACTTGTACACAAGTCTCTCATAACTTCACTTATAACAAACGTCGTTGTCCTAAACGTGACAACAGGGCACTGCACATTGAGTTCTGTTTAACATACTGGTTGACACCTAACAAATTTAGACTTACGAGAACGAGGGAGCCAGTTGGATATGGCCATGCATGCTACAGGGGTGTAACTGTCTCAGGTCGTTCCTATTCAATTTACGTCGCGACGGGAGTTCTGGGTGCACTATGTCAATCACCGGGACCGTACCGGAACATTTTAAGTTGAGAGGAAGACTCTATTTCTCTCGAGGGTATGATACCCACCATTGAAGTACACGGAGTTAACCTACGTTATCTTTCTGAGGGAACTGGGTACCCACCTCTATAACAAGGTCACTATACCTTCATTATATTGGACACACTCTTATATACCCATGTCAGTCCATGTGTGGACCCGAAACTATCAAATGGTTATAGTTCATCTAACTTGGACTTCTGTGAAGGTCTGTTTTATGTAACATTGTTGTCCTTGTATGGATGCTTGTTATTATCATACTATGCTTGTTTACAGCTTTTAACAAAAAAAATGAACTGCATGTATTCGACAAAGTAGTTGGTGTGGCGGTAGACGATGGGCTGCACGTTTTCCATACAGCATTGTTTGCTGAGCCCCTTTGGGGGCACCCCCATTTTTCAGGTACCTGAAGTTGAGAAAGATTACCACACCGAGTGTAGGTGGGGTAGATTCAAGCTTGGGGAGTCTTCTTCTAGATATTTTTTTACTTAAGTATTTTACATTGAGTTTGGTTCCTAGTATCTCGGATTGTATTCGTATTCAGACCGGACTTTGGAGATTGTATTTGGAGTTAGCCTTGTTGGTCAAAGGGTGGCCAACAGCATTGTAATACCGCCCGATTGTTGGTATTTATTCCGCGTGAAGTTGTATTTTATTTGGGAGTGATCGCCGTACAGGTTATTGGATTTCGGGTTGGGGTGTTACAAAAAGTGGTATCAGAGCGTAGTTACTCTCTGGATACAAGGAATACACCGAGATTAGGATTTTTAAAGCCTTAGGTTACGGGTTGAGAGATAGTATTGAAAGGAGTTTAAGTTAGTTTACTTAGACTACTATCCAAGACCATGATTGTGACCACAGTATCTAATATACCTCAACATCCTGCAGATGCAGGAAGAGGAGGACGCCATGGACAGGCCGATGAGGAGCCAACCGTCAGGCTGGCAGACATTGCTACTTAATTGCTCAGGCATTGCACAGGCGGGGGTTGCACAGCGACAGCAGCAGCAGCTACCTCCACCACCACCGCCCAGAGAGAGGGATTGGGTGAAGAGTTTGGCTGACCTGAGGCCAACTGCATTCAAGGGACAGACTGACCCTGCTCATTAGAGACATACATCAGGAGATGGAGACAGCGTTCGGACACTTGCAGTCCAGCTAGGGAAAAAGGTAAGGCTTGCTGCCTTTTACCTGAAGGATGCAGCGAGAGAGATTGGTGGAATATGGTGAAGGCAGACCACCTGGATGACCCAGCTTTCACTTGGGGACACTAACTGCACACTAAGGGGCAACAAGTACCCGGCCCACACCAGGATGGTGAAAACTAGGGAGTTTGATGCAATGGAGCAGACAGGAAAGATGACGGTAGAGATGAATATTATGCGAAGTTCACTTCACTCTCGACTACTACCGGAATAGGATACTCGGACCAGGTGTTGGTCTCGACACGGTTCTACGGGGGGCTGAGCCCTCGACTCCAGTTTGGGATGGGACCAATCATTCCCCACCAATTACAGGTAAGTTAAAACAGGAGAGGACATAAAACCAGTTGAAAATTTATTACCTACTCTACCCCGTCATGGGAGATTTGGAGATTGATACCTTGAGATTTCAGGAATGTTACCATGCTGCCTCCATTGTGGAGATTACATGCAAGAGAGGGATGCTTTGAGCTCCCAAAAGAGAAGGACGGACCTGGCAGTGAGGATGCCAAGCAGGGAAACTCCAACAGAAGGAACAAGCCCTATCAAAAAGGCCAGGGTCCTATCAAGGGAAGGGGAACCAGACTACTGGGAACCCCCAGTCAGGAACCTACGGAGCAGCAAACTCATAGAAACCTACCCATCTAAGGGTAGGCACTCTAAACCAAACAGTTTAAATTTGAAACATATGTGGTTACTTCAACACCGTTGGAATATGTAATTGACCTCGATTGTATCAGGTTCGGACGGGCTCCAATACGGGCCAGAAGTTTGTCCGCCACTTCAATGTAGCCAATGTGGGAAAGATAACCCCGGCGTGGACTGCAAAGGAGAGAAAGTCCAGTGCCACCACTGTCAGATATATGGACACCGTGCCTTCGAGTGCATCCAAAACCCGGAGAGCAGGAACTACCGCCCGGGAGCAAAGGCAAATACCGGCCATAAGAATGGAGCCAGCGATACTCCGCCCTCCACCAACAAACCAGGCTCAGGGAAATAAGGGCAAAGGCCCAACATTGGGACCCGCCCTGCATGTCATGGACCGCTCAGATGAGGCTGGTCCTTCTACCAACCCAGGTACTTCTAAACCCATGTGAACCTAATATTGAGCAATGGATGATGTGAATGAGTGCTTGCATGCCTTGATTGCTAGTTGCATAGGAAAGAAACTAATAAGACTCACTAGTAGAACTTTAAAACACGTAGGAAGCTATAAGATATGCTTTCCTATCCCCTCACGCCCTCCCTGGAAGAAAAACCTTATCAAAGCACAAGAACCAACGAACGAACAATGTAAGGTTATCCAACCAGGTTTGATACTACTCAAAGGATACCTAACACCGGAGACACAAATTGCAGAAGATGTCAAGAATTAGGAGCAGGACCAGGAGGGTTCTACACTCCAGAATTTCCAGGAGGATCAAAAATGAAGTTGAAAATGATGTGCTTAGGAAAAGATTGGAATCCCAACTCAAAGACCTACCAAGATACAAGAAATGGAGATGGAGCACAAGTGCCAAAAATCCCAGGAAAATTTTTACAAATTGTGGAACAAGCAGTTAATACAACTCAACAGTTAGAAGAAGATCCAGTTCCCAATCTAAGGGCTGATCTATGTATCATCAACTTCTATGAAGAAGGAGGCCGTGTAGGGCTACATCAGGATAGGATGAAACACAAGGGGTCCCTCGATCAGGGTGATACAAGTATTGTCCTTTTCGATAGGAGATGACGTAGAGTTCCTTTATGGGGAGCAGAAGCGTGTGGACCTTGCAAAGAAAATCATATTGAATTCAGGAGATGTGTTAATAAGGGTGGAAAGTCAAGGTTGCTATACCATGGAATTAAAGGATTAAATTAAACACAGCACCTTCGACAGTGATAAACACCACTCACATGAAACCAAGAAGATTAAGTTGACTTTTAGAAAGTACTAGTGTTGTAATTGTTTTTGGACATCTGAAAGGAGATCATCTCATCAATGAAGCATTATTGTTATGAAAGTGAATGTCTTTAGACCCCATTATATCAAAGCACTTACCCAGATTCTGTTGTTAGGTTGTGCTAAGGAGACGGAAGGTGCCTTAAGTATTCTTACTGAGGAGGAGGCCAGCATGGGCGGCGCGATCCTCACTGGTACCTTTCCTGTTAATGGAGTGGATGCATTAGTACTGTTCGACTTCGGAGCCTCACACTACTTTCGTTTCGCCTTCGCTCTTGCGGGGAAGTGGGGCTAGACGCTGTAGAGTTACTGATTTTAAGGTGGCACTCCCGTCTAGGAGAAGATCAGCTGCACTCGTCTTTATAGAGGAGCCACTATCCGTATTAAGGAGGAGGAATTTCCTATTGACCTTATTGAGTTCAGAGGTCTAGGATTCGACGTTATAGCCGGGATGGACTGGTTGGGGCGGCACAGAGGCCGCATTCTTTGTGCAGAGCGCAGACTGTTACTTAAGAGCCCATCAGAGTGACAGTATCATACCGCCAGAGCCCTAGAGCACCATCAATAAAGTTATATTGCTATGTCTATGTACAAGCAAGTCAGGAAACAGAAGGAGGTATATTTATGCTATGTTCAGGATGTAGAGCACGACCCTGATTTTGATCTAGACTTGCCAGTAGTGTCAGAATTTCCGGATATTTTTCCAAAGGAACTTCCAGGCTTACCGCCATCCAGAGAGGTAGAGTTCTCCATTGAATTACTACCAGGTACCGGTCCCATAGCTAAGGCACCGTACCGTATGGCACCAGGAGATGGCCGAGTTGAAAGAGCAGCTGAAAGATTTATTAGACAAGGGATACATACGACCTAGCGTATCTCCCTGGGGAGCACCAGTGCTTTTTGTGAAAAAGAAGGATGGAAGCCTTCGGTTATGCATCGACTACAGAGAGCTTAATGCAGTATCAGTAAAGAACAATATCCACTACCACGAATCGATGACTTGTTTGATCAGTTAAGAGGAGCGAAGGTGTTTTCAAAGATCGATTTGAGATCAGGCTACAATCAGATACCTATTAGGGAGCAGACAGAGAAAAGATTTCAAACACTTTATGGCCACTACGATTTACATTTGCCTTTGGCTGTCAACGCACCGGCAGTCTTCATGGATTTATTGACAGAGATATTCAGGAGAGCAGTTGGATAAAACCGTAGTTGTATTTATCGACGACATCCCAATCTATTCAAAGTCTAAGGGAGAGCGCGAGAGTCACCTCCGACATGTACTTGAGATCTTAAAGGAGAACCAGCTTTATGCTAAGTTCTCCAAATGTGAGTTTTGGTTGGACAGAGTTTCCTTTCTAGGACATGTTATCTCAGATGCTGGGATCGCAGTAGATCCAGCAAAAATAGAAGCAGTTCGCACCTGGCCTAGGCCAAAGACAGTGACTGATATCAGGAGTTTCCTTGGGTTAGCAGGTTACTACAGGAGGTTTGTTAGAGATTTCTCCAAAATAGCCAAACCTATGACCAGTTTAATGAAGAAGGACGCACCATTCACATGGACTACGGAATGTGAGACCTCATTTCAGTATTTGAAGAATGCTTTGACATCAGCACCAGTTTTGACTATACCTGAAGCCACAGAGGGTTATGAAGTTTACTGTGATGCATCAGGCAGGGGACTAGGGTGTGTACTCATGCAGAATGGGAAGGTAGTCGCCTACGCTTCCCAACAGTTGAAGAAACATGAGGAAAACTATCCCACACATGACTTGGAGCTTGGAGCTATTGTTTTTGCATTGAAGATCTGGCGCCACTACCTGTATGGTGTCCAGATGACCGTATACTCGGATCATAAAAGTTTGAAATATGTATTCACCCAAAAGGAGTTAAACATGAGACAGAGAAGATGGGTTGAATTCCTCAAGGATTACGACGTCGATTTGCAGTACGAGGAGGGAAAAGCTAATGTAGTAGCAGACGCACTGAGTCGACGAGCACATTCCCTAAATGCCATTGTGGCTAGCTCGAGTCTTATAGACGACATACGTAGCGCACAACAGAATGATCAGCGAATGATGGAGATCAGTTAGAAGCTGTCTGACGGTACATTTGAAGGTGGGAAGTATGAGTTTCAGTTACATGATGATGGACTGATCAGATTAAGGGGCAGATTATGTATTCCTAGAGACAGCACTGATATAAAAGAGCATATTCTTCGAGAGTCCCACACTTCTGCCACATCTGTCCATCCAGAGCTTCTAAGATGTACAAAGATCTAAAGAGGTATTTCTGGTGGAGTGGTATGAAGGGAGACGTGACAGAATATGTGATTCGATGTCTCACTTGTCAGAAAGTGAAATTCGAACATAGACGACCAGGAGGTATGGTACAGTCTATGCCAGTACCAGAGTGGAAGTTTTATGATATCTCTATGGACTTCGTGGTGGGACTACCACCTACGAGAGGAGGACTAAATATGATTTGGGTTGTTGTTGATCGACTGACTAAGGTTGCTAGGTTTATTCCGATGAAAGACACTTGGAAAGTGTCGAAGTTGGCAGAACTATTTGAGAAGGAGATTATCAGACATCACGGAGTACCAAAGACTATTGTTTCAGATCGAGATACTAGATTTCTCTCACAATATTGGCGAGCTACTCGCGAAGCACTTGGAACTGAATTGAAGCTTAGCACAACATTTCATCCTCGGACAGATGGTCAGTCAGAGAGGACTATTCAGACCTTAGAGGACATGCTACGAGCATGTGCCTTGGATTTCCAGGGCAGCTGGATAGATAGATTACATCTCATCGAGTTCGCATACAATAACAGCTATCACGCCTCTATACAGATGTCACCTTTTCAAGCCTTATATGGCAGACCATGTCGCACACCATTGTGCTGGGACGAGTCTAGTGAGACCGTCATCATTGGGCCTGAGTACTTAGAGCAAGTTCAGGCAGAAGTACAGCAGATCAGAAATAATATGAAAGCAGCACAAGACAGACATAAATCATATGCTGATGAGAGACGACGAGACCTTGAGTTCGCAGTTGGCGACCAAGTATTTCTACGAGTATCACCCATGAAGGGTGTATTCAGATTTGGACAGAAGGGCAAGCTAAGCCCGAAATTTGTAGGACCCTACGCTATCACAGAGCGGGTGGGCCTTGTGGTGTATCGACTTGATTTGCCAGCAGAGTTGGGCAAAGTACACAATGTTTTTCAAGTGTCTCAGCTTAAGAAATACATGCCTCACCCTTCTCATGTTCTACAACCAGAGACACTCTCATTAGAACCAACAATGCGGTATGTGGAAACACCGCAACGAATCTTAGATAGAAAGACACGAGATACTCGAAACAAGTCTGTGAGCCTCGTAAAGGTTCTTTGGTCGAACCACGATGTGGAAGAGGCCACATGGGAACTAGAAGCTGATATGCGAGCGAAGTTTGCCTCATTATTCACCGACTAGACACTTTAGTCTAGGGTACGGGGGCGTACCCCCTTTCTTTTTTGGGGGGGGGGAGCCTTTTTCGTTTGTGAGTTTATTATGCATTTTGTTGCACTTTTGTGCATTTCTATGACAATTATCTTGTATGTGTTCTTGCGTAACACTGTATTTGAATGTACCTTGTACTCCTACTTGTTGGTGTGTACTTCGTTACACTACAATGGAAATATTATGTGCACTACGTTGCACTATTGGAAATGAAACGTGATTGTGTTTACTACCTTGCACTACATTGTAGGTATATGTTATGACATTCCAAGTATTCCTGTTGTGCTTGATGTACACTATGAACTTAGGTATATAGAGACTTGGGACTTGATCCCTAAAAACTAGATCGAGTTGTGGATGCTTAGTGGAACTTGATTCCCCACAACCTTGGAATTTAGATATGAGACTTCGGGGCGAAGTCCTTTTTAAGGGGGGTAGATTGAAATACCCCAAATCTAATTAACATTATAAAACCATTATTTAATGGAAAATAATACAAATATAAATCATTTCACATACGCATGCAAACCCATGCATGAGAACGTTACGTAAAAATAGTCGTTTCTCCATAAACGCTAAAACACCTTAGAAACATATGGTCAAGCATGACCTTGTATGACCTTCTAAAACTTAAACCAAATGTTCACACACTCATTATATGAATATATAAACATACTTCCTAGGCTATATCCAGTCAAAAACGCAAAACGCTCGGGAGTGCTCACGCACGCCCCTTAAAGCACGAAAAGCCCGGAGGAGTGCCGAGGTGGCACAAACTCCTATAAAATTAATTCCTAGAGTTCCTAACATCATTATTAACCATTCTAAAGAGAACCCACGAAGTGGTTTCTCAAAATTCAACAAAAACCACAGGAGGATTTCTTAGCGCTCCTTTTTGCCCGGGAGTGTCTTGATGGCCCGTAAATTATGTCACGGGTTAATGTAACCCCATATAACTCAATGTAACATCTTAATATATGTTTATTTACCATAATAAGTGTTTATAAACACTTGGAACTCATAAAACCAATTTATTTCCCAAAATTTCCTTAGAGCACAAAAACACACCTTCGGGTGTCACGAAAACACGTTTTACGCAATTGCCTTGTAGTTTTTGACATGCCACGAATTAAGAATCTTAAATAGGGTTAAAATGAACCTCTAAATCAGTTGGAGGAACTACCCAACAAGGTGCTCTATAGGGGCCGATTTTATGCTCAAAAACTAGTATAAAACTTACATTAAAAATTTATAAAAGGCATAAAACATGGTGACTCACCTTCCCATGTGTTATAATACTTAATGTCAAAGTATGTAGGTCTCATTTGACAACCAAGCTGTCGAAATAATGCAGAGGAATAAGGCCATGTGAGCTAGATACAAACAAAATGCTAAAAGCGAAAAGTAGATCTAGATTCCACCTTTTTCATTTCTTAAACTTCAAGAGACATTCCATGCTTCTTCCTTGGCTCTTCATCACCGATTGAGACCCTCCATTTGAGCTTGGAGTTCGGCCACCTACAAGAGAGGAAGAAGACAAGCACAACTTAGAAAAATCAAAAGAATAAACCTTACTTTTCTTACCTTGTCTCTTAGCTCACAATTATTTCCCTCCACCTTGCCTTGTCTTGCATTATGGCCGAACACATGCTGGAAAGAGGGGCATTTATTGAGCCAATAACTCATGTAATAAACTAAGGAAAAAGAATAGTCATTTGACATTAAAAATTAACAAAACAAAAATCAAATTCCAAGTGCATTCTTGCATTTACGTGAGCTTAGCCTCATTTCTCCTCCTTGCACACTTCACTCACGAATTGGTAAGGCTCTCTCCTCTCTCTTCTTGCTTCATCTTCTTCCTTTGAAGCTCTTAAGTCCATTAATGGAGTTTTAACTTCTATCTTCATCTTTAAGGTAATTTCCTAGCATTTCTTGTCAAACCTTGAAGCAAAACTCTTCCTAGCACATCAATAAGCATTCGACATCAACTATTGTTCCAAGGAGGTTGTCCAAACCAACATTAAACCAAGGAGCATCTCAAGGTTATCTTAAGGTAGTTTTCAAGCTTGAAAATCCTTAAAGCACATTTTATTGTGTAACCGATTTCTTTCTCTTCTAAGGTTCTTTTCTTCTTCATTTTCATGAAGGAAAATTTGTTCTTCAACCACCTTAGGAGTGCCGAATTTATAAGGAGAAAAAGCCTAAGGTAAATTCTTGGAAAACTACTTACAAAACTACTTAAGATCTTATTTGAAGATCTAACTCCTAAACTCCTTCACCACTTGCATATAACCGAAGTGGAGCATCAATATTACCTTGGAGAAAGCTTGGAGATTCAAGAAGAGTTCAAGCACTTAACCACCTTTGTTAAGAAGTAAGTTTACTAAGCCAGTATTTATGTTTTAAGCCTTGTTAAGCTTCTAAAAATTATACAAAAATTATGTACATCTCCTAGGTTAATTAAAACCGAAGCTATATGGTATTATATGCCAAGAATATAATCTATAACATATATGGAAAATATTTACCTTAAGACACATTTTTGTGTCACAAAATTTACTTATGTTACATATAAGTTCAAGCCAAAATGTCAAGGGCAAAAATACTTTATTTTGAGCTAAGAATCAATATAAGACATTACAATAATTTTTACATAAGTTATATGACTCATAAGAATTTATGAATATTTATTATGACATATAAATCCACTTTTATATGCTATATGGTAGCTATTTAATTATGGCCGAATTGTCTAAGTGAAAAATAGATTTTTATGAGCTACTTATGTATATAAACTTATACTATAAAGTTTGGTGAGTTAAAAATATTTTATTAGAGCTTAAATGGCTAATCAATTAAGTTATATGGCTTAAATGTAATTTTTACAAAGTTTGGTGAGTTTAATGTGAAAACCGAGAGTTAAAGGTTTGTTTGGTGTAATTATAATATAATATGAGGTTAGGAATTAAGTTTATAAATTTTAGATAATTTAAACAAGTGTTAAAATAACATTTTATAAAGTTTTGGGCTATTATGTAATTTATAAAAGTTGTTATGGAAGTTTGGAACTTATTAGTGGGCGAATTCATAATTAAAGGAATTATTAAGTTCACTTTCGAAATTTTGAGGAATTAAATATTTAAATTATAGTTTATAAGTTATTAAGTAACTATTATAAAGTGTTGGGATGAAAATGTAATTAATGGAAAGTATGTGACAAAGCCGAATTACTTTGGGTTAGAATTGTAATTTAAGAATTTATATATAAGTATTCGGCAATTATGGAGAATTAAAATTAAAACTATAGTTTATAAGGCATTATGTAAAGATTATAAGATTTTGTGGTTAAATTGTAATTATAGGAGATATATATATGTAGGCCGAGAATTTAAGGGGCTAGGTGGTAATTTGTGAAAAGTTATAGTATTCCAAAAGTAATATACCAAAATATTAATGGTAGTTTTGTAATATAATTAAGTAAGGAATTAAAACTATATTATATGAAGAGATTAGAATTTAAATATAAAGTTTATAAATTAATATGGTTATTTTGTAAATAACCGAAACAAAAGGGTAATAATTTAGATTTAAATAAATATAGGTCCCATGTGGATATTTGGAGGAATTAGAAGAAAGAATTTTGATCAAAGGAATTATGGAATTAGAACTATGGCTTATATAGTTATAAGGAAGTTAAAGGTAATCAATAAATATTATTTATGGCTAAAAGGAGAATAATGAGATTATAAGAATATTATGTCCATGTATGGCATATAAATATAATTGAGAAATTATAAGTTATTATGTCACCTAGACAATTAAAAATAAATAACAAATATAGTACATGAATAAATAAATACATATATGTACATTAAAGGATTTATAAATAAATCAAAAGGAATAACAAATAAGTTATACATTGAATCTTGAGGTAATTAAAAGAAATAAACCTCACATAAAATAACAAATACGAAATTTGTTGAAAGATCCAATAAGACCATTATACAAGGGTAACATAAATTAACCCTCTCAGTTAATCCTATTCTAGGACTTTGTTTGACCAGACGTTGACCAGGGTATAATCAACTGCAACCTACGGTGAACGGTATGGGATTCTTGCAACCTGTTTTCTACCGGATTACACCGGCTTGTGTGCTATCTGTTGTTTGAAATAATGACCAAGATAATTAATGTAAAATGTTGTTACTCTTGTGCACTGTTGTATTATTTCATGTGCGTGAATGATGCTAACTACAACGTGTATGTCCCACGCATACAAACACTACTATACCAGTGGACTAAATACCTGCGCTTTATTATACCGAGAACTTGTACACAAGTCTCTCACTAACTTCACTTTATAACAAACGTCGTTGTCCTAAACGTGACAACAGGCAATGCACATTGAGTTCTTGTTTAACATACTTGGTTGACACCTAACAAATTTATACTACGAGAACGAGGAGCCCAGTTGGATCTGGCCATGCATGCTACAGGGGTTGTACCTGTCTCAGGTCGTCTCCTATTCAATTTACGTCGCGACGGGAGTTCTGGGTGCACTATGTCACTCACCGGGACCGTACCGGAACATTTTAAGTTGAGAGGAAGACTCTATTTCTCTCGAGGGTATGATACCCACCATTTGAAGTACAGGAGTTAACCTACGTTATCTTCTGAGGGAACTGGTACCCACCTCTTATAACAAGGTCACTATACCTTCATTATATTGACACACTCTTATATACCATGTCAGTCCCACTGTGTGGACCCGACAACTATCAAATGATTATAGTTCATCTAACTTGACCTTCTGAAGTCTTGTTTTATGTAACATTGTTGTCCTTGTATGGATGCTTGTTATTATCATACTATGCTTGTTTACAGCTTTACAAAAAAATGAACTGCATGTATTCGACAAAGTAGTTGGTGTGGCCCGGTAGACGATGGGCTGCATGTTTTCCATACCAGCATTGTTTGCTGAGCCCCTTTGGGGGCACCCCCATTTTTCAGGTACCTGAAGTTGAGAAGATTACCACACCGAGTGTAGGTGGGGTAGATTCAAGCTATGGGAGTCTTCTTCTAGATATTTGTTTTTACTTAAGTATTTTACATTTGAGTTTGGTTCCTAGTATCTCGGATTGTATTCGTATTCAGACCGTGACTTTTGGAGATTGTATTTGGAGTTAGCCTTGTTGGTCACAAGGGTGGCCAACGACATTGTAATACCGCCCGGTTGTTGTATTTATTTCCGCTGCAGTTGTATTTTATTTGGGAGTGATCGCCGTACAGGTTATTGGATTTCGGGTTGGGGTGTTACAGAGCTGGGTTTAGTGCACCTACTGTTGAAACAAGCAAGTGCTCCTAATGCATCCTCGACGTGTCGTGGACGTATCGTGGAATCTAATAAGATTTGATAGTTTAGGAATGGACGCGAGATAAAGCTAAAGTGGAAAACCCATGTCGATTGACAATTTACACAAATGAAATTCACTCAATCTCCCTTGCCCCAAACACGGACTCTCGGGACAGTATCGACTTTACCCCTAAAGTCCTTAACCCTCTTCTGACTATTGGCCTACGGTTCACTGACCGTTCTCCGACCTGTTGTCCTATCAAATACCCAATGTATTGATACTCTAACCTGGTCCTATCTAGCTCACCAACTCTCTAGCACTTACACACACTCCTAAGTCTGATCCACACTTGCCCATATTATCTCTATCTTTTCTCTCGTATAGGCTTACTTACATATGGAATAAATGCAAGTATATATACACGATTGTTAGGATGTAACTACCATCCTATTAATCCTTAGACTTCTAGGAGTCGACTATAGCTTCAATTATTCAAATAACAGCCACACTAGACTTGCAGAGATTCTTCAACTCGATCTGGGGGCATGGACTACGTGTCGCCTCATGGTTGGTCAAGTTGGCGGTAGCCCTCTTGATAAGTAGATCACCACTTGTGTGCCCCACTTGCCTGATTTTGTCTAGCTCATTAAATGCTCATAAATACCCTCTTCTGAATTCATTGCGACTATGTAATGATGTTCATTTATAGCCTTGTTATCTTGTGCATTAATGAACTTCTCCTTTTATCGTGAGCTTATCGTGAACAAGTTTCTTATGTGGATGTATGTGTTTTATCTGAATATCTCGATCCTTTGCAGTCTTTTGTCTTTGTTTTTTTTCTTTATGCATGAGAGATATCTTCATGCGGTGTCTGACTGGTTGTCTTGATCTAGAAGTCCTACGGAGCACTCGCAGATAGGTGCCCGACTAGTTGTGCACATGTCGTGGATTGAGCGCGCTTGCAACCTTGCATGCTAAGCCACTCATTTACCTGTCTATATGAATCATGAATTTTGACTAACACATTAGATAGACAATACAAGGTTTGCTATCATCAAAACTAAAGGATCTTGTCTTAACAACTGTCATAAGCTGAGGCACACAGAGGACAAATGCTTCCAGAAGCATGGATTTCTCCCCGGTTGGTGCACAGGCAGAGACAAGAAACATCAAGCGAATGATGCTAGGGAGCAGAAAGAGTGAGATTGCAAGGATCCATTTGAAGGAGCGCTCATTGCAGATCAAGTCAACGGGCTACTAAACTACATCAGCATATCCCAAATCAGTAACAAAAATTCGCACACCTCTAAATCCAATTGTGGGTTCATAAGTATGTCCCCTTCTCAAACTAAGACTTGCCTGACTGATAATATTTATAAGAAGTGGAGTAGGCATGATGATCATGTTTGTGTGACTGCTATTGTGTTTGAGAAACATGTATGCTTAACTAGTATTGTTTATTGAAAGGGCAATAGTCTTGATAGTCATGGTTATTTGTCTGGTAATGCCTCTGATGGGTATATATGTTTGATTGGTGGTGGTTGTAGAAAGTTTAATCTGTTTGGCAATGCCTCTGATGAGCATATATGTTTGACTGTTGGTGATATAGAAAGTTTAATGCAACTGGTAATCATGTTTTCAAACAAAATGATTAGATTATAGATAGTGGGGCATCTGACCACATGTGTGGAGATCTGTCAATATTTCATCAAGTATATTTCCTTAAAAATGATCATTGGGTTGGCATGTCTGATGAGCACCCACAATTAGTTAAAGTAATTGAAAACATTAGAACAAATAATTTGATAGTCCTCAAGGATGTTCTTTATGTACCTAATTTTAAATTTGGCCTCATCTCTGTTAGTAAGTTGTCTAATCAGATGAAAGGTAGGTTATGGTTTGATTCTAGTTACTATATTTATTAGGCCTATGAACAGCATGAAGAAGTGAATGTTGGACATGTCCATAGGGGACTTTACCTGCTTGACAAATTTTATGATGAGAAGAAGAGTTGTTTTAATTCACATGTCCATAGGTTTTGTAGGAATTGATACTGAATGTAATAGTTCCCTAGGATTATCGCTCCATAGGCTTGGCCATTTTCCAAAGGAGAGAATGTCAAAGTTAGGCTTTGTTAAGGAGAAAACCTTACAAAATTGTCTTGTTGGTAAACCGTGTAATAGAGTAAAGAGCCATAGGCTTGATTTCCCTTCAAGCTAAAAAAAAACTCAAGATGTGTTTAAAATGATATATATTGTTGCACAGGTGGGGAAGGCCTTGATCCTCTAGATGAAGATCAAAGTTAGATGGATCCTCCTCCTCAGTTTCGAGGATATAGTAGTCCTCATCTTTGGGGTGAGGCTCATAGGAAAAGCCTTGATGGACATCAACTTCAGAGGGAGATGGCTCCTTGAAGTCGATGATGGCACTATCCTCTAAGGACTCGGAGGGAGGCGATGGCTCCTCCTTCTTAAAGTTGGGGATCTAAGCATCCTCACTATCTTGGTAATGCACACGGGGGCAGCGTCTGGAATAATCAACTTCAGAGGGAGCAAAGGACTCCATGAAGTCAAAGTGGAGACTCTCCTCTAATGGGTTATCTTCAAGATTGAGCTGGTGGTTGAATGGTGTTGGAGTCTCTGATTCAAACAAGGGAGGAGCAGGGGAGTAGCTAAAGTCCTCAACAGGTTGCTCGACCTCGTGAACTGTTTCGCTCTCAAGTTGTTGCACAATCTGATCAATCTGAGCTTGAACATTCATGTTGAAGGTATCTTGCTTCATGATAAAAGTATCTTACATAGTTGGGTTAGGCTTGCAAGAAGAGATAAGATCTGACATGAGCTCCTCCAAACTAGGAGAACCAACCTTTACTGTGATCACAGGACACTGAGCACTCTCGTGGTCTCCTCCACACTCTTGGCACACAAGCCTCCGGTAGACACACTAGTGCAGAAAATGTTTTTAACCACGGTTTTTTTGCCTATATACCACGGTTAGAAACCGTGGTTAATACTCGCGTCGCATATAGAAAATAACTATAAACCACGGTTCAAAACCGTCGTTTAAAAGCGTGACTATATACCACGGTTTGAAATCACCATCGTTTAAGACCGCTTTCTAACGCGGTCTCACGGACCTTACACGACAGTTCGCTTACAGAACCGTGGTATAAAGTGCATTATATACGACGGTTATCAACCATAACCGTGGAATAAAGTGTCCTAAAAACGACGGTTCTTTAATAAACCGTGGTTTATAACCTCGTTTCTATTGAGTTTTAAACCACGGTTTTCCCTTAACCGTGATTTTTTTTCTTTTTTTAGCCTCTACCATGTGTTTTCCAACACAACCCAATATACAAATCATATAAAACCTGTACAGGGCATCCAACTGGTATTGCCCTTTGGTAACCAACCACACTATATATGACCATAAATCAAGTTGCCAATTTGAGTTGCAACATCGAAAATGAATTGCAAACAAACCCATTCAAACTTTCAAAAATAAGAGAGTTGAACTTTACAAACTTTGAGAGTCTACGTTGCTTCAGCACAAACAAAAGTGTAAGTCTAACTACACTAGGATAAGATCTAAGAAACGCTCAAGTAATTTCTACACCAAAACTGTGATAAATGATCTCTTACAAAGTCCATTTCCACTTTAGAATGCGTGCCCCCTTCTTTTTTGTGAAAAAAGAAACGATCTGTCCATAAAAAGAAACTGATCATCATTAGTACACACAATTTTATTTAAAATGAAATAACTTTAACTACAACTTTGATTGGTATGGGTTACCTTGTCATCATCCAGTGTGTCAATATTTTGAATAATCTCGTACATGTACCGCATCACATAATAGCCACAACTCCATGAATCAGGCTGTTTAGGACACTGTCATCACACCATAACAACTTTAGACAGATCAAGAAATTAAAACGTTTAACTTTAATAGAAAAATGCATAAATTAAAATGATTACTTACACGTATGTATTGGAAGTTCAAGATGGAGAATGGTTTATTCTCATCACTTAAACCAAGCTTATGGCCCCTGCATAAATACAACATTTTAAAATGAAGTCATTTATTGCCAATAATCCAGGACAAGCTTAAAATAAATACAAAATGCATTAAAATTTAAAATACTCACTCCTTCAAATATTTCTCTATAGCGATCTCTTTTTGTAACACCCCAACTTCAACAACACACTTAACAACACATTGCAGCGGAAATCACAACTCATAACATCACTTAACTCCTTGGTGCTACACGTCGTTAACCACCCACGTGGCTAACAAGGCTAACATACATACATTGTACCGGTCTGATGGACTAAACTCCCGAGCAACTACACATTAATCCTGTTCCATGTCCAACAATCATTATTCACTTACATTACAACTGTACCGAGTATTTACCAACTAACGCCGATACAATTTCGGTCTTACTACACCTACAATACATACACAATTTGCATGACTACCCACATACAAACAACTACCTCGTCCTACTCTCGAACGGCTTCCAGTTCCTTGTACCTGAAACAGGAAAGAGAAGAAAGGGTGGCCCCCTAGGAGGCTCAGCACCTTTGCTGGTATGGTAATCCCGCAGCCCGCATGCTACCGGGCCACGCACAACTATTTGTCATCTTAGCATGCGGTTGATTATATTTAAAAACATGCACGAACTGCACACACATATCATGCTTATAAAGCACACATCCATTAATGGGACACAAACACAAGATTAGCACACACAACATAACAACATACTCCACCTAATAACATGCACAAAACTTAATACCATTTTTCTTAGAGAACGTACACTTTACTTAGGATGTGCCGGAGGAAATATAAGCCCGAGCACACCATACACACACTTACTTCACTTAGGTGTGTCGGCCGTAATATAGGACCGATCACACCATACACAATTTCCCCCTAGCTCCAATAATGATGAGTTAGGTAAGCCTTGGTTAAGCTTGTGGGTGGTTGTAATTTGAGAAGGAAAAACAACCATAACATAACAGGGTGGGAGTCGAAGCGAACCTAGGCATCAACACCCTAACAACATTACACATGATTTCCCCTAGCCCGATTGGAAGTCGGGTAGGTAAGCTTTGGCTAAGCTAGTGGGAGGTTGAAATCCAAGAAGGAAAAACAACCATAACATAACAGAGTGGGAGTTGATCCACATATATACTTCAACTCCCAAACAACGCGCGCGACCGGAACGACCGGATTCCTCACCCCCCATAATATATACATATTAGTTAGTAGTTCCTTTATGGAACTTATTACATACACACACCTTTTGGTGTTACAAGTTTAGTTAATCACACACATGGGATGTATCATCCCATTCGACAAGCATGGACAACAACATTCGTTAAACAACGATACATTAAGCAAGGCAACACACAACACACATAACCACAATATACAACTAAGGCACGGATAGCCGTAGTTAGTACGTTCCCGTGGGTTGGGACATTTAATATTAATCCGAATACCGGTCTCTCATGTGATCCTAGAGTCGGTTAGCTACGGTTTAACACATAATTAAGGTTAAACGGTATCGGAATTATTTACACCACATTAATGAATTACTGTAAACTCATTTCATGCTTTATCTTCCAAGGTGGCAAACACACAGAAAAACAAATTGGCATACAAGCCGGTGTAACCCGGTAGGACACAGGTTGCAAGAAAACCATACCTGTCACCGAGGGTTCACTCTAATGTGCCATCACATGTTCCTCGACAAATCTTTGAACAACTGGTAACATTATAATTACTTTCATTAATATTGGGGTAACATGATTGTTTATAGTCTATTGTTCCTGGTTAACCCCGTTACTAGTTAATTAACTCAATGTTTAACTTATTTTACTTTCACATTTTTCTACAACTTTTCACCCACTTAATTGTCATTATAACCCACTTAACATGTCCTTAACAACCTCATAACATCATTACTCATCAATCCCCATCATTTGATATCACTTTCTAACCTTAAACAAAGTTTTTGGTCAAAACTGCACTACGTCCGAACTTGTGTCCGAGCTTCAAAGTTCGGACATAAGCCGAACAAAATCAAAGGAAAAATTCCAACTGTCCAAACTTGTGTCCGAGCTTCAAAGTTCGGACACAAGTCGAAGCAAAATCTGAGGAAAAATTTCACGTGTCCGAACTTGTGTCCGAGCTTCAAAGTTCGGACACAAGTTGAAGCAAAATCAGAGAAAATTTTACAAGTGTCCGAACTTGTGTCCGAGCTTCGAAGTTCGGACACAAGTCGAAGCAAAATCAGAGAAAATTTTTCAAGTGTCTGAACTTCCAAGTTCGGATGGAAGTTCGGACACAACTTAAAATTCAGAAAACTTAGTCGCAACGGGGCATGTCCGAACTTCCAAGTTCGGACGGAAGTTCGGACGCGCCAGAAAGCTCAGCTAACAGAGGTGATTTCCATCTAAAAATGCACTTCTAAAAACCTACACTCACTCCTTGTTTCACAAGTTAAAAACACCCATTCTTTTCCTTGAAATTCCAAGTTACCAAGCACCATTATGCTATAGATTTTGCACTCTCTTATCTCCATTATCCATTTAGCATCACAAGGCCTCCACCCCACTCTACTCAACACTAAACAACCCAGTTGAACACCTAAATTCTCTCATCCATCAAGCCATCCTCAAACACTCATTTTCTACTAGAATTTTGCCATAACCTCCCCACAAACCTTACACATTCATCTTCACCAATTCTCATCCTTTCCATTCCTAATCTAGCCACACCCTTTCAAGGGTCCTACCAGCACATAACAAACCCTCAAATTCCATCAACAACAACATAATCACCATAATATCCAAAATCTCAATAACCACAATATCAATCACAATCTCAAAACATTTGGCTCTTAAGGCCCTCAATTCAACCATTAATTTACAAACCTCTCTAAGATCAATTAAACACATTTCCAACATAGATTTCAATCCACAATTTTGGGTTCGTTAATTTGTTCACCCATCCCAAACACTAAAACAATTACAAACAAGGTTTAAGATGGATTTCTTACCTTAATTTCACAAGTCTCCTTAATTCTCCTCTTGCTCCTCATCTCCTCAAAATCGGTCAAGAGGGCATAGAGTTTCCAAACTCCATCCCAACATCCAAGAACATAAAAACATACTCCATTAATTACCTAACCCTTAGAATATCTCAATTTAATCAAAGGGCTAGAACACAAAGTTAGGGTTTACCTCTTCGAAGCTTTTAAGAGAGGTTCTCACCCTTGAGTCAAGAAGGGAATTATCCTACCATTGAAGGGTTAATTTGGAGCTCAACAACAAGGAGAAAAACAAGGTATCAAAAATGGTGAAAAATCGATTACACCATGGGATGAAGGGGAAATGACTTTTTCTTGGAAATTTTTACCTTAGAAGGTAGAGGAGGCTCCAAGCTCCACATTGGTGCCATTTTCTCTTCAAATGGGGAAAACCCATGGAGGTCAACTTCATCCTTTTGTAATTTTGAAAAGAGAGAATGATAGAGGAGGTTGAGAGGAAGAAGAATATGTGATTATTTTTGTGATTGAAGCTCGTATGAAGCTTGTGCATGGCATTGTAGTTGGAGTAGCCATTGGAGAAGGAGGAGAAAAATCGGTGGCTTAGGGGAGAAGATGGAGCCGGCTGGGAAGAAATAGAGAGGAAAGAGAAGAAAGAGAGGGGAAAAAGAAATAAAGGAGGAGAGAGAGGGAAAAGGGGTATTTGTACCATTTTGTTATTTTGGCTCTTTTGATTTAATTAATTAGTTAACTAGTCATGTGTGAGTGAGCTGTCTACATTAATAAAACAGTCCCACTAATGTATACATGCTAGAGCGTTTTTTGTCTTTTACAGAAAACGCTCGTTTATTTACCCGGTTTAGCACTATTCACTAACCGGGACCGTTTTCTGGAATTTTCTCGTTTCTTTTATTTTAATGGTTATTAAAATCCCATTAATGTTTAATTATAGTTACATAATCAACTATGATTTTTACGGGGTCATTTAACTGTTTAAAGTCACGTTTTCGGGTTTTCTCGAAAAACGTGCTTTAAGACTCCGTTAGCATTTTAACGCATTGTTCGGATCCGTTTTCTTCCGGAATTTTTCCCACATGTTTCTTAGTGTGTAATTCGGGTTTAGAAATATATTTATAACCATAATGAAGGTTATGTACCTCCTAAAATAATTAAATACGCGTTTTCACATTTTGTGACTTTTACGCATTTTCTTCTTCTTTTTGGTTTCTATTTCTTCACCAATGATCTTGAGGACTTATTTAGCCTTAGAAAATCATAATTACACAATTAATTGACACATTAAGGTTTGGGGTATTTCAATCTACCCCCCTTAAAAGAACTTCGTCCTCGAAGTTCACAGTTCCCTCGCATCATTTAAATTAGAACACGGGGATTACTTGCATGATAAAACTCCCATAACCACACATGTTTTACATCACAACCCCGGACTTAACGGTCCGAGTAACATATCCACATCCATGCATAACATAACATACTTACATGATAACCTCGAACTCAACGGTCCGAGTATCTTATCAACATCTGTACTTACATAACAGCCCTTAGACTCTTAGGCCTGGGCAACATAACAACATTTAGACTCAAAGGTCTTGATAACATAACAATCTTTAGACACATAGGTCTAGGTAACATAACACTTTCGGAACTCAACCACATTAGGACTCAAGGTCAAAATAATATTTATTACATATACCACACAACATGTCTTAGCATGTATATCAACCAGAAATACCTTTTCCATCTCTTCATGGGCTCGAGACCCATGTTGAGTACATATACACTGTGATCCCGCAGAACCCGGTCGCGATGGACACCTTCTGGTCCCCGTTCCTTTGGGAGATCAAAACAATCACATACATCTTTAAAATATACTTCTCATGTCACCGGTCTGAAGACAAAAGCTTATACGCCCTCAGCTCGTGAGCAAGTAATACGAAAATACCCTTTATGAGGTTAAGTAGAATGAAATCCTTTATTGGAAAATACCAATTGAAAATCCTTTTTACAAGGTCAAGTAAAAGTAGTCCTTCCTTTGAAAATACCACTTAAGAATCTTAGAAATATTAATTTGAGTCTTGAAAATACCAATTGAAAATTTGAAACCACCAATTTAAAATTCTTTTGAAAACACAATACAACTCCAAGTCCAATTTTTGCTAACTGCATCTTATTCTTGATGTGATTATTTGTGACCACTTATAGGGAGTTTCAAGAATCATCCAATCCTGATGTGATCAGCATCAGTGTTGAACTATCTTTCCACCCCAATTTGTGTTCGGCTTCCCTTGGTCTCATGATAATCAAGTTTCACCTCCCACTTCATTTTCAAACAGCAACTAATCAAGCATGAAACATTTTCTATCTTTTAATCCATCTAGTCATAATCATTACATCTCTGAGGTATAGAACTCCGTCTATCAATCATCACCCAAATTCAACTTAATCCAAGTTACCTAGGGAATTTAATTCTTACTAGGTTCTATATCAGTTTCATACCTCTTCATAGATCACAATACTGTATATATATACATCTATATATATTTTTTTTATCAAAATATAATACACACTATTACATTTTGTATCATATGAACATATACTGTCGGGGTTTTAGTTCCCCGGGAGTTTCTTTACTCCCCACACTTGTACTCTCACACACAACTGTTAACAAAATAAACACACTTATCACAATGGTATTCGCATCTTCTGTGCGCAATCACCACAATTAAACCATGAATGAATGCGTATGTTTATGTAACACACCCACCAATCATCAAAACAAGCTATCTTGTGCTATGCACACCATAGTTCACGTACACTTGTACGGTAAAACACACTAAGCGGTTATGCGCTCTACCCCCCTTAAAAGGGATTACGCCCACGTAATCAATCACTGAATATTGGTTTAAAATATTCTACCGTCGTGAAGTGTTTTATCTCCACGCGGTCTGGTATACAATGTGTTCTGGTTAGAGGATCTTAACCATATCGGCGGTTCAGTCCCTAAACCAAGAATTCTCACTAGAGTTTATTTTAACTCATAACCGGTTTCGGTTCTGGCCTGTGGGGCTTCTAGGCGTTAATAATTAACCATTCACTCATATTCACTATACATATCCAACACTTGAATTGCTGGCTCACTAGTTTCTGCTGCGCAACTCTTGATAACTTTAGAGTTTAGTTGCCCCCATACGTCATTCTTACTGTATCGTACATCCCTGATTATCACCTTTATCTTGGCAATAACGGTTTCTCAACCAGCGCGTGGTATCACTTACCATGAGCGAACTCGGTTTACAGACTTTCTATCCACTTCCATGATAATTTACTGTATTCCACAATGACTTACTTGATTTCTTTCGACTTACTATCGGTTGAGTTTGAGCTACTACCTAATGTGTAGTACTCTCTCTGTTATTCCCAATAATTGGGGTATGTTCCATACCGGTATTTGGCATGTAGTGCTAATGTAGTCACTTATTCTTAATCATGTCTCCACGCTTGGTTCTGTACCAATATTCTTTCATTGGTAAGACCTTGCATTTCCTATGCCTCGGTCTTATCACATTATAAGTCTTTGTTCTTCTATCACAATTAACATTTCCCAAACTTCCTAGCTATCTCACTCGATCATTACCGCGCAAGTGCAATACCAATACACTCAGTCATACAGAGTGCAGAGGCGTAAACTCTTGGCAGTAAATCTCTTATGTGATTACAATGGGAATTTACATTGAGTTCCTTATCGCATAGTACCAACTACTGGCTTATTGCCCAGTCTGTTTATCATCACTTACCTTGCATCTCCATTGAGTTGACTCATAACTGGTCTTATTTGCCATATTATTGTTTAACAATACTTATACAACAGTTGCTTATTTCGCACCGTGCTCTCACTCACA
Organism: Limonium bicolor; assembly: GCA_023374045.1. Lineage (NCBI taxonomy): Eukaryota > Viridiplantae > Streptophyta > Magnoliopsida > Caryophyllales > Plumbaginaceae > Limonium > Limonium bicolor. The sequence continues at coordinate 13,558,425 of CM041778.1, read as the reverse complement.
GTACAACATCAACTTATACTGCATCCGCTATTATATTAGCTTCCGCCATTACACTGTGTTTCGCCACTTAATTGGCTGACTACTGAATACTCTATTCTTCGAGTCTTGTGCTCACTGAGCGTTGTTCATTACATCTTTAGCATCACACACCTACAGTGGTTGCTATTAGACTTATTGCTTTTCCGGTCTCCACAACTGGTATAAGCGCTACTTTTCGTACTATTTTCATTCACAACATTCTCGGTTAACAACGACGTAGTCGACCCTTAACATATTCCCTGAACTTAGTTCACATAACTACCGCTGTTGCGGTCTCACAATATCAAGAGGTGTCCCCACTCTAAAAGTAGTGGTTCATTATCCGCTTTACTTACTTATATAGCATAAACTTTTGCAATCGTTCAAATTTACATAACACACTTGTTTGTGGCTTATACGCCTCCCTGCCTCGAGCTCTGCTCATTGTAGGCTGTTTCCACACATTTACTTCTCTGAACAATGTTACATGGTTTAGAGGTGGTATTGGGCTCCATGACAAGGCTGTTGCAATCACGGTTCCTTTCATGGGATGCCCCTTCAAGGATGTCAGACTTCCTCCTGACCACTTATGTTTAAACTGAGTGTTAGTTTTAGTCTTTGCGTTTCTGTCACGTTATCTCGTTCAAGCATTGTTGATCCAAACACCCTTTTAAGGACATCTCCTGGGTGTTACTAGGTTATGCCATTACATTGGGCCTGCACTTATGAGTACGTTTAATTAACTACCTCGCCTTGCGTTCTTGGCTGGGTTAAATATCCTTTCCAGTGAGTTTGATATCCCCTGTTAGTTTAAGTGATCATTCCGGGAGTCTCATCCCGATCGTTGCACAGTAACGTGTCCATAGTAGGCATCTACCTCACTATATAAAGGCTGGGTACTTACTCCAGCTATTATGTTCATCCTTCAGGATTCTTAAGACATATGCGTTGTCTTTACTTACTGATCGGTGCACTTCGCACTTCTTGACTCTAATACATTTCCTTGAAATAAACTCACTATTTCCCTTAGCCTTCTTAACTTAACTGGGTTCCTTTACTTCAGCCATTCGATGTAATCCATTACTCTTGTTTGACTTTTACTGCGGACCGTAGTATGGAGTCGACTACTTCCCGTGTTCCAGACTCCACTCGTATACATATGTGGGGTACCCTACTGATACATTGCTACTTACCCGACTAACCCATAAGAAGGTCTGTCAGGTCCCCAAGCTCCTATCGGAGTGCGGTCGTCCCACATTTCAGTTGGTACACTCATAGTGTCCGTCACACGCCTAGGTGAAGTATTCTGTTGTCAACTCCCTTATATTATCCTGTGATAATACGCATTCCGTGCTTCCCAAACTTAATCAAGGGAAAGTTATCCACTATTGTATTATTACGAACTCAATCCATTCCCTCGGGTTGCTACCCTTGGGTTTACCGGTTTTCGTCCGGTTATTCAAAAGTAACTGGGTATAACTTACCTACCATGTGGCACTAAGGCCGGTGTAGGTCTTCTGGTCTGGTTTAAAAAGAAGGTTAGAAATAGATTGTGTTTGAAAGAAAATTTGATTTTTTTGAAAAAGAGTTTGCAAATAAATCTAAGTTTGAAAGAAAATTTCTCGTGATTTCGCAACGTTTTCTTGCCTTAACCAAGTCTAGCTTCTTGCTGACTGGTGTATTCCAATTACAGGGGCCAGGCTGCTAAGCCCTTCCACGGTTATGATGTTCTCACTTAACTTCATGGTACTTTACTAAGTACTTTGTAGTTGCTAAGAATTTTCCGCCAGCCTTGTTACAGCAGCACTTGCCATGGCAAGTGCCCATGCTAAATGGCAACTGGATCAATACACATCGGTTGCGGTATTGCTTTCACCCGCACTGACATCAGTGGCCTTGTTGGCCCTTACTTTGATCTTATAGTCTCAACAATAAATTTCCCGGGTACTTCTCACTGTCTTCACATGGTAATCATCAACTAGGGTGTTTCCCATTCTGGGAGACCCCTTTTTCACTTAGTACTATTTCCGCTTCGTAGCCCGTTCCACACGTTTGTCGTGGTTACTGAGACTTGTCTCTTGTTTGGGCACTACGTTGTAGTTCCTTAGTCGGTTGGTATACTGTTGTTGTTTTAGTTAACATTTGTGTTCCGTAGACACTCGTCTCGGGTTTCATTACTTCACTTCTCCACTGTTATACGATTGGTGCGTTGCAAGCTGGTTGTTCTCGACTGCTCGGCATGTCAACCCAGGTTGCCGAAAATTCTATTCTTCTATGCATAAGATTCTTCACTTTTCGCTATTAAATGCGGCAAACATAGTTCAGATGGAACCCGTCTTCGGAATTCCCACCATTCGGAATCTACTGTATGACAGGTTCTCCGTACTTACAGAGGTAAATATCAACTGCCAGATCAGGTTTTCCCGAGTAAGAGATGACTCCCATCTCTCTGGCGTTCTTCCCAAGTTATAAAGTAGGGTTTGTGGAGGGCGGGATAGATATTGTAGGTTTCCAGTATTCACTGGTACTCCTAACTAGCGTATTTCTCACGCTATCACTCAACCCTAACCCAAAGTACTAAAATCCTAACTCGGTACTTCCTAAGCTCGGTAATTCAGTCATCAGAGCGATACTTCGCTCTGATACCACATTTTGTAACACCCCAACTACAACAACACACTTAACAACACATTGCAGCGGAAATCACAACTCATAACATCACTTAACTCCTTGGTGCTACACGTCGTTAACCACCCACGTGGCTAACAAGGCTAACATACATACATTGTACCGGTCTGATGGACTAAACTCCCGAGCAACTACACATTAATCCCGTTCCATGTCCAACAATCATTATTCACTTACATTACAACTGTACCGAGTATTTACCAACTAACGCCGATACAATTTCGGTCTTACTACACCTACAATACATACACAATTTACATGACTACCCACATACAAACAACTACCCCGTCCTACTCTCGAACGGCTTCCAGTTCCTTGTACCTGAAACAGGAAAGAGAAGAAAGGGTGGCCCCCCAGGGGGCTCAGCACCTTTGCTGGTATGGTAATCCCGCAGCCCGCATGCTACCGGGCCACGCACAACTATTTGTCATCTTAGCATGCGGTTGATTATATTTAAAAACATGCACGAACTGCACACACATATCATGCTTATAAAGCACACATCCATTAATGGGACACACACACAAGATTAGCACACACAACATAACAACATACTCCACCTAATAACATGCACAAAACTTAATACCATTTTTCTTAGAGAACGTACACTTTACTTAGGATGTGCCGGAGGAAATATAAGCCCGAGCACACCATACACACACTTACTTCACTTAGGTGTGTCAGCCGTAATATAGGACCGATCACACCATACACAATTTCCCCCTAGCTCCAATAATGATGAGTTAGGTAAGCCTTGGTTAAGCTTGTGGGTGGTTGTAATTCGAGAAGGAAAAACAACCATAACATAACAGGGTGGGAGTCGAAGCGAACCTAGGCATCAACACCCTAACAACATTACACATGATTTCCCCCTAGCCCGATTGGAAGTCGGGTAGGTAAGCTTTGGCTAAGCTAGTGGGAGGTTGAAATCTAAGAAGGAAAAACAACCATAACATAATAGAGTGGGAGTTGATCCACATATATACATCAACTCCCAAACAACGCGCGCGACCAGAATGACCGGATTCCTCACCCCCCATAATATATACATATTAGTTAGTAGTTCCTTTATGGAACTTATTACATACACACACCTTTTGGTGTTACAAGTTTAGTTAATCACACACATGGGATGTATCATCCCATTCGACAAGCATGGACAACAACATTCGTTAAACAATGATACATTAAGCAAGGCAACACACAACACACATAACCACAATATACAACTAAGGCACGGATAGTCGTAGTTAGTACGTTCCCGTGGGTTGGGACATTTAATCCGAATACCGGTCTCTCATGTGATCCTAGAGTCGGTTAGCTACGGTTTAACACATAATTAAGGTTAAACGGTATCGGAATTATTTATGCCACATTAATGAATTACTGTAAACTCATTTCATGCTTTATCTTGCAAGGTGGCAAACACACAGAAAAACAAATTGTCATACAAGCCGGTGTAACCCGGTAGGACACAGGTTGCAAGAAAACCATACCTGTCACCGAGGGTTCACTTTAATGTGCCATCACATGTTCCTCGAAAAATCTTTGAACAACTGGTAACATTATAATTACTTTCATTAATATTGGGGTAACATGATTGTTTACAGTCTATTGTTCCTGGTTAACCCCGTTACTAGTTAATTAACTCCATGTTTAACTTATTTTACTTTCACATTTTTCTACAACTTTTCACCCACTTAATTGTCATTATAACCCATTTAACATGTCCTTAACAACATCATAACATTATTACTCATCAATCCCCATCATTTGATATCACTTTCTAACCTTAAACAAAGATTTTGGTCAAAACTGCAATACGTCCGAACTTGTGTCCGAGCTTCAAAGTTCGGACACAAGCCGAAGCAAAATCAAAGGAAAAATTCCAACTGTCTGAACTTGTGTCCGAGCTTCAAAGTTCGGACACAAGTCGAAGCAAAATCTGAGGAAAATTTTCAAGTGTCCGAACTAGTGTTCGAGCTTCGAAGTTCGGACACAAGTCGAAGCAAAATCAGAGAAAATTTTTCAAGTGTCCGAACTTGTGTCCGAGCTTCGAAGTTCGGACACAAGTCGAAGCAAAATCAGAGAAATTTTTTCAAGTGTCCGAACTTCCAAGTTCGGACGGAAGTTCGGACACAACTTAAAATTCATAAAACTTAGTCGCAACGGGGCATGTCCGAACTTCCAAGTTCGGACGGAAGTTCGGACGCGCCAGAAAGCTCAGCTAACAGAGGTGATTTCCATCTAAAAATGCACTTCTAAAAACCTACACTCACTCCTTGTTTCACAAGTTAAAAACACCCATTCTTTTCCTTGAAATTCCAAGTTACCAAGCACCATTACGCTATAGGTTTTGCACTCTCTTATCTCCATTATCCATTTAGCATCACAAGGCCTCCACCCCACTCTACTCAACACTAAACAACCCAGTTGAACACCTAAATTCTCTCATCCATCAAGCCATCCTCAAACACTCATTTTCTACTAGAATTTTGCCATAACCTCCCCACAAACCTTACACATTCATCTTCACCAATTCTCATCCTTTCCATTCCTAATCTAGCCACACCCTTTCAAGGGTCCTACCAGCACATAACAAACCCTCAAATTCCATCAACAACAACATAATCACCATAATCTCCAAAATCTCAATAACCACAATATCAATCACAAACTCAAAACATTTGGCTCTTAAGGCCCTCAATTCAACCATTAATTTACAAACCTCTCTAAGATCAATTAAACACATTTCCAACATAGATTTCAATCCACAATTTTGGGTTCGTTAATTTGTTCACCCATCCCAAACACTAAAACAATTACAAACAAGGTTTAAGGTGGATTCCTTACCTTAATTTCACAAGTCTCCTTAATTCTCCTCTTGCTCCTCATCTCCTCAAAATCGGTCAAGAGGGCATGGAGTTTCCAAACTCCATCCCAACATCCAAGAACATAAAAACATACTCCATTAATTACCTAACCCTTAGAATATCTCAATTTAATCAAAGGGCTAGAACACAAAGTTAGGGTTTACCTCTTCGAAGCTTTTAAGAGAGGTTCTCACCCTTGAGTCAAGAAGGGAATTATCCCACCATTGAAGGGTTAATTTGGAGCTCAACAACAAGGAGAAAAACAAGGTATCAAAAATGGTGAAAAATCGATTACACCATGGGATGAAGGGGAAATGACTTTTTCTTGGAAATTTTTACCTTAGAAGGAAGAGGAGGCTCCAAGCTCCACATTGGTGCCATTTTCTCTTCAAATGGGGAAAACCCATGGAGGTCAACTTCATCCTTTTTTATTTTTCAAAAGAGAGAATGATAGAGGAGGTTGAGAGGAAGAAGAATATGTGATTATTTTTGTGATTGAAGCTCGTATGAAGCTTGGGCATGGCATTGTAGTTGGAGTAGCCATTGGAGAAGGAGGAGAAAAATCAGTGGCTTAGGGGAGAAGATGGAGCCGGCTGGGAAGAAAGAGAGAGGAAAGAGAAGAAAGATAGGGGAAAAAGAAATAAAGGAGGAGAGAGAGGGAAAAGGGGTATTTGTACCATTTTGTTATTTTGGCTCTTTTGATTTAATTAATTAGTTAACTAGTCATGCGTGAGTGAGATTTCTACATTAATAAAACAGGCCCACTAATGTATACATGCTGGAGCGTTTTTCGTCTTTTACAGAAAACGCTCGTTTATTTACCCGGTTTAGCACTATTCACTAACCGGGACCGTTTTCCGGAATTTTCTCGTTTCTTTTATTTTAATGGTTATTAAACTCCCATTAATGTTTAATTATAGTTACATAATCAACTATGATTTTTACGGGGTCATTTAACTGTTTAAAGTCACGTTTTCGGGTTTTCTCGAAAAACACGCTTTAAGACTCCGTTAGCGTTTTAACGCATTGTTCGGATCCGTTTTCTTCCGGAATTTTTCCCACATGTTTCTTAGTGTGTAATTAGGGTTTAGAAATATATTTATAACCCTAATGAAGGTTATGTACCTCCTAAAATAATTAAATACGCGTTTTCACATTTTATGACTTTTAAGCATTTTCTTCTTCTTTTTGGTTTCTATTTCTTCACCAATGATCTTGAGGACTTATTTAGCCTTAGAAAATCATAATTACACAATTAATTGACACATTAAGGTTTGGGGTATTTCACTCGAAGGTCATCAGCGTCCAATGGGTCTAGTATCAACACGCATGAGGTGTCGATACACAACACCAACAACATCCAATGATTGCTACCACAGGTAAAACAAAGAATGTGTTGTAGAACAATATTTTAATTATCAACAATAATGTAATTAGGAAGCAAAAATTCCAGTTATTATGTACTTACATCTGATGATATGGGATCAGCAAATATTTGCTTCCTCTTCGCACCGCAGCACAAAATCCCTGCCTCACGTGCTGTGCACATCCTTGATCATCCAATGCAGCCTGACTTGCTGACATCAATTGCGGACACAAGAAAGTGATGGCAGATAATATCTTGTTCGATATCAGTCTAGTAGTCAAACACCTAAACAACATTTTTTCAAAAGATATGTTAAATAGCTTAAAAAAATAAAAGATAATTTAATAATTTAAAAGATACTTACACACAATAGGCTTGAATCACAGAGATGTTAAGCAGATCTCCCATCAAAAATTCTCTAAGATCGCTTACGATAATCATCAGATATCTGGGCTCGGGGGAGTGGAAAACATGCTGAGACACTTTCATGTTGAAGTTGGTGACAGACTGCTCCTTCGTCATGAAAAGTCATAAAACATTCTTTGGTGAGCTGTCAACTTCTTCGGATACTTGGGTGTCAGGATGGGGGATCTCCTAGGAGTCATATCGAAAGGTTTTACCACTTCCTTTCTCACACTCCGACTCTCCTCATTTGATTTCACCACTCCCTTCCCCTTATCCACTTTCCTCTACTTAACCGGTCTTAATTCCTTATCAATCTAATAGTATACAAAATTTAAATAATAAACATATCAGTCAACAATCAAGTTAAAAAATAAACAATAAGCATGTAAATAGTTTACCTTGTCACTGACATCAATGAGAGAATATGGCCATGGAACAACTGAAGAGTGTGCTTGACCTAATTTACTCCACTGATTCCACTCCAACGGAAGCGGAGAGTCCTCATGGCCTCGCACAAGGTCGTCTACCAACACACAAGCGTGGAGAGGTGGGATGGGCTTGAAATGTACTACAGTGTCTGGTCCGGTCTGTAAAACCTGACCGTATGCAACATGCACAGTCCCACCATCCAAAACTTGAAACAGATGGCATGATTTAGCCACCTACATCAACTCACAACAGTAAGCAAGCTAATAAAATTATATTGTTTTAAAAGTAATGTTAAAATAACTAAGGAGGAAAAAAGAACAAACCGTAAGGTTTTGATAAGGAAATGTGTCTCTGGTAGAAGAAGAAGGTGCAGGATGATCGACCATCGGAGTATCCGCCGTCGTGGTAGGAGCAGACGTCAGTGTAGGATCATCGACCATCGAAGTGTCCGCCGCCGTGGTAGGAGCAGACGTCTGTGCAGCAGTAGGTGCCGGTGTAGGATCATCGGCCACTATCGATGTATCCGCCGTCGCGGTAGGAGCAGACACCGGTGTAGGAGTAGGTGTCGGTGTAGGACCATGCACCCGGCCCAATACTAAAGCCTCAAGTCTTCGCAGGCACTCCTTGTAGGCTTGACGCTCCTCAGCGTGACGTCTTTCCGTCTCCTGCAACCGGTCCTGCAGCCGTTCATCCACCATTCTCTCTATCATCTCAGCCTGTGCTACTCTCGATCGAGACAAAGAAAACACGTCTTTTTGGCGAACTTCCCTCCAAGCCCCCGCACTCGCCCTAGATGATCCTTTTGCACAAGGGCCTTATTCAGTGGATCATCCTGAGACGGAGGGGCCGGAACCATCTCCCATCGCTCAGTAGATCCAGACTATTTTAAATTATAAAAATATAAGAAATGAACTTATTAATTAGTAAACAACAACTTAAAAAAATATACTTACAATCTTCGAAGCCAACTCAGCAGTCTCGCTCTGCGGGAACACATATACTCCCTCGTCATTTTTCTTCATACGACCTAGCATAAATGTCTACACCCTACTTGCATCGTCAATGAAATACCCCAAACCCTGATATGTGGTTTAAATATTAAACTATGGTATGTAAAGGCTAAAAAGTTCCTTAGAGACATCGGTGAACAATTTAAACCATAGTAAATGCAATAAAGCACTAAGATACAGTTTGAGCAAAAACATGCTCTAAGCTAGGAGTGAACTTGGTTAGGACCCAAAGAGCCTACCAAGACTTAATAATATTCAATTATGATTTAATAAGGCTAATTAAGTCCTTAGGGAACTTTGGTAGACAGTTAAACCAAACAAAACACAAGAAAATACCTTAAAGTCAATAAGAGCAAAAATGTGCTCTAAGCTTGGGATAAATTTGTATAAGGCCTAAAGGTCATACCTATACCTTATAAATATGTTAATGGACATATTAAATCAATTACTAAAGAAAACCAAGCTTGAAAACAAGTTAAAACACAAAAAGTGCTTTAAGGAGTCTTAAAGCACGTTTTAGAAAAATTATCTTGTAAATGAGTTTTGAATGGCTAGATGTCCATCATTACTCTTTAATTAACATGTGTACTATATAGTATCACATTTGGAAGCCTATATTAATGGGAAATTAAAAATTTCACATCTATGTGCCTTGTTTTAGTGAATAGTAACCTTAATAAGCTAGTTTGTAACATATGTTGTTATAAGTAATTAAATTGGTCAACAAAGACTATTATACCCTTCTTAACTATATGGGGGCCGGTTTTTCATGGTGTGAGTCACCAACATGTAAAAGAAATCAAATAAGGAAAGTAAAGCTTATAAAGTAAAGTACTATTTTACCTTATACATAAATATCTTAACAAGTGAACTCTCTCTCACCTCATTCTCTTCTTTCCTTCCATTTCACACGGTTTCTTCATCCTCTCCCAAGCTCCATTTACGATTTGCTATAGCAACCTCTCTTTTCCATCTTCATTTCTTTGCCAAATCTAACTCCATGCTCCAAATCAAATTCTAAGACCATATTTGTCTTAGTTAGACCAAGCTCTACACTTCTATCTTTTCAAATCTTCAAGAACTCAATTTTGGTGCCATGGAGATTCACCATTGATGGAGCTTGAGCTCACCTTTTCACATATTATTGTTCTCCTTTGCTTCAAGGCAAGGAAACTCAAAGAAAAATGATGTTTCCTTCATGTTTTGTGTTGTCCGAAAATTCACCTCACAATGGTGTCTTTACCTTGCTTGTTTTAGCTCCATTTGAACCTTGCAAGGGCTAGGAGGAGTCCTCTCTTGATACTTATTCAAGTTCTCTTCCAATTCCAAGGTAAAACAATTACCTTAATGTGTTAAGACAATATATGTGCCTAGGGTTTACAATGAGATGAAGCACAATGCTTGAATACTCATTCTATTATTTGTACATTGTTTAGAAGTTGACAAACAACCAAACACCCTACCGGTTTTACAAGGAAACAAGAAAGAAGTTTGTGAGGAAAAAGAGGTAAACAAGCTATCTCAATGTAGTTTAAATGCCTTAGGAAAATGAGCTTGATTTGCTTAATAAAATACCTAAGGAGCCAAAGGTGAATGACCTAGAAAATGCTCTCAAGGAAACTATTAAGGGGCATATGTGATGTTGAGTGTATTTGCAGGTTAAAGGCAATATACTATGTGGAAATTCAGTGTTTAAGGTTTATGCAATTTAAGGGCCTAAGAGCCATGTTATTTAAGGGCCTAAGTGCCAAGCAATTTAAGCTTATGCACTATATTGTGATGTAGTGCTAAATGTGTGAAGTTTGTGTATAAAAATGTGTTTGATGGATTTTAGGTGTTCTTGAATGAAATAAGGTAAAAACCTAAGTGTTTGGATGTGAGTATATACAAGAGAAGCTATGGCCAAATTTGGAAAATGTGTAAGAAGTTCTAAGTGTTTTAAGTAAGTTCTGGTGAACTAGGAAGTGTTAAAGGTGAACAAATGTTTTACTTGGGAAGAAAACATGTATTAAGGTGATTTAGGGTGATGCAAGGATTTAGGTATTATCTTGGAAGTTCTAGGAATTCAATGTGTGTTTTTGAGAATGTATTCAAGTCTTGGAGAAGTTTGTTTAAGGTTTAGGAATGTTGATGTACAAGGAAGAAGTGATGTTTAGGTAAAATGTGAAAAAGGAGATTTAGTTAGTAAGAAAAGAAGTTTGTGAGATGATGTTAAGGTGTAGAGGAAACACCTTGGTATAGTGGTCATTATTGGTGAAATACCACTTAGAAATCTTAAGGAGGAAACATTCCAAGTGCTAAGAATTTTGTAAGAAATTTGTGAATGATAAGATGGTTTTGGTGTGTGATTTAAAGAGTTTAGGACATGTCTAAAGATGTGTTTGAAGTGCCCAAATGAGGTTAGGACATATTAGGATATATGAGGTGAAGTCTGGAGTTAAATGGACAATGGAAAATAAAGGTCTGGGGCAGACCGACCTTGCGACCGAACTTGCCAAGGTCGGTCGAGCCCAGTTTACCCTGTGAGAATTGGCTTCTGGAATGGACCGACCTTGGGGACCGGACTTGCAAGGTCGGTCGGGCTTGTATTTTGTGTACGGATTAAGTTTCTGGAATCGACCGAACATGGGACCGGACTTGGCAAGTTCAGTCGGGCCTGAATTTTCAAAGGGAAGAAACTCTCGGGAATGGACCGAACATGCGACCGAACTTACAAGGTCGGTCGGAGTAGAAATTTTGACGGTAATGTGTTCTGGAATGGACCGACCTTGTGCAAGGTCGGTCGGTAAGGTCGGTCGGACCAAAAACATTGTTTAAGGTTATAAAATGATATGTAATGATGGGGATTGATTAGTAATGATGTTATAAGGTTGTTAAAGACATGTTAGGTGAGTTATAATGACAATTTGGTGAGGGAAAAGTTGTATCAACATGTAAAAGTAAAACAAGTTAAAATGTAAAGTTATGTAACTAAGTTAACGGGGAGAAGTTATAAACATTAGACATTAAATAATCATGCTACCCCGATGTTAATAAAAGTACATGTAATGTTATCAGTTGTTCGAGAATTGCTCGAGGAACATAGTGGACGTGGTAAAGTGGACTCCGGTGACAGGTATGGTTTTCTTGCAACCTGTGTCCTACCGGATTACACCGGCTTGTATGCCAATGTGTTCTTCTGTATGTTTGCCACGTTATAAGATAAATCATGAAATGAGTTCACAGTCGTTATTGTTGTTGTATGTTTACGTGCCGATACCGGTAACCTCGAATGCGCTTGAAGGGCTAGTTAACCACTATTAGGTAAACGTAAGAGAGCGGTAATCGGTGATAACGTTTCCGACCTAAGGAACGTTCTAACCACGGCTATGCGTGAGTTAGTTATGTGATGTTTGTGTGTGATGATTGTGTGAGAATGTATGACTCTCCCTTCCCTTGTGTGTGTCTAACAAGACTTACCCCAATGTTGTGATTGTTTAATTAAGTTCAATGTTGAACCCCTAACAAGTGCTAACGGGGGAAGTGAGGAGTCCGGTCTGTTCCGGCCACGCGTGTGAGTATGGGGGTCGTTGTCATATCAGGTTCGACCCTCTCTGTATGTTATGGTTGTTTTCCAATTTGGTTTCCAACCTTCCCTTTAGCTTAACCAAGGCTATTACTGACTCACGTCGGGCCACAGGGGCATACTATGTTATGTTTGTTCGGTGTGCTTGGATCACTATATCCGAGACACCTTGTGTTAAGTTATCCGTTCATTTAACGAGACGGTAACGAGTTATGTAATGAGCTTATCATGAGACTGGCAACATTCTCTAGGCCACAAGTGAACTGACTATGTTTGGGCCGGTTCATAAAGGGAACCGTACCCGTTATGCTATGTATTGTTGTTATGATGCAATATCTATTGCGAAGTTATTATGTACACGTTGAAACGTGAAAAGTGTTGTTATGGGTTGTTATGTGATGAATGTTATATGTTGTAAAATGTGGAGTATGTGGATCTTGGAAATGAATCCCAGCTTGTGATAAGAGGCGTTTGAGGATAACCCGGTTAGTGGGTAGTTGTCGTCTATTATGGAAGTAGCTCCATTGGAGAAGAAACACTCTAGGGACAATGAATACCACGAGTGACCTATCAAGTATGAGTATGTTAACTGTTTGTCGAGCCCATTGAGGCGGAATGATTTGTGTTGTGTGTTTTAAGTGACATGCACGATTTAAATATAATCAACTGCATGCTAAGAGGACAATTAGTTGTGCGTGGCCCGGTAGCATGTGGGCTGCGGGATTACCATATCAGCAAAGGTGCTGAGCCCCTTGGGGGCCACCCTTTCTCTTCTTTTCTTATTTCAGGTACGAAGAGCTGAAAACCGTTCGAGTGTAGGACGGGGTAGTCGTTGTACATGGGTAATCATGTAAGTTGTATACATACAGTAGGTGTAGTAAGACCGAAGTTGTTATCGGCACCAGTTTGTAAATACTCGGTACAATGGAAAGGTATGTGTATGTTTTGTTGTTAATGGAAAGGGATAATAATGTGTAGTCGCTCGGGAATCTAGTCCATCAGACCGGTACAATGTTTATGTAATAGCCTTGTTAGCCACGTGGGTGGTTAACGGCGTGTAACACCAACGAGTTAAGTAATGTGAAGTAGTATATTTTCCGCTGCAGAATGTTGTTATGTGTTTGTTGTTGGATGGGTGTTACAGTCAACATTATCAATAACTGACTGAGTGTCGTCTTCATTAGTTTTCGTCAGTAAGCCCTCGCTCTTCCACTTCTCCAAGCGCCCCGTATATCCAGCTCGCCCCATGAAGTGCTTATATATATTCTTCGCCCGGTTACGTGTCGCTTGTTCTTGACGTAACTGTTACAAAATTTGTATATTTGTAAGTTATACATAATAATAAAAATATTTGTTAACTTTTATTCCTTAAATAATTAAGAAAAATAATTGTAAAAGTACCTTAAACTCTTCAGTCTGGCGATGGTCGTAGAATATCTTTCAGTCCTCCTCCGTGATCATACCATCATACACTACCCACGGCGGTGACCTTTTGAAGCCCGCTTTGGTAATCCAACCATCTACCAACCGATGCTTGAATTGTCGCAGCGATGTCGCTAGAAGTGATTCAATCTTCGTCTGAAGATCATCCGCGACTTTGTACCGCTTCTGCACCATCTGCCACATGATGTCTTTGTCTGCCTTTTCTTGATCCTTCCAATCCTTGTTAATCGAGCAATGTGATTTTACCATCAATCCCAAGTAAGAAGCAAACTGCTGCTTCGACCCACCAGAATGTCGGAGGTACTTGTCCCAGACCAAATCGATGGGAGAATCCTTCTTCACCTTCAACCCACGGGTCGGTCCATGTCCCTTCCGTGGGTTTTGCGAAGTAGATGCAGCTAGTGGTTCTTCAGCAGGGACGTCATCATCAATATCATCCAACCCCAACAGTAAGTCCTCTTCGACTCTATCGTCAGGATACATAATCTAAAAATAATCAATAATTAACAAGGTTAATACGAAGATCTATTGAATCAAATGTTGAAACATGACAAAAATGAAATAATATAATATTGTCAACCAGACTTACAAAATAACATTTCATTGCTCAATCCATAATCCTTTATTGTGGTCGGACCTTTGATATTCAAAATTAGTTACATTATCTACCTCCATTGGCAACCGAACAGGTACATCTGTTTCATCTTCACAGTCGTATTCATCCTCATCAACAATATTATCAATCCCAACTATCAATCTTTTACTCTGCATTACAATATACCATCTGGGATTACACTGATCACGGCAATAGAATACTTGTTTTGCCTTTGATTTAACAATAAAGGGTTCATCAGTAGGAGCCGCTATCATTAAATCAACTAGCTTCATACCATGATCCTCCTCATGATATCCCTGTTTGTTGTCCACCCATTTGCAACGAAATACGCAAGTTTCATAACTAGTGTAATTCAAGACCCAGATATCCTCAATAACACCATAATATTCGTTCTTCAGTGTATTACGACTTGTTCCTATGAAAATGTCTTGTGAAGCGATAAGATGCACACCACTGTTCTAGTTTGTCGATTTACAATCTTGACGTTTAGTGTAAAAAGAAAATCCATTTACATCATATCCTTCATAAGACAACACATCGAGATTTGGAGCGAGTGCTTACATCTGGATCATTTCATCCACGTTCCTTGAATCTTCATTCAACACCTTCTGTCTGAACCACTTAGCAAATGTTGCATTCTACTCCTTTTTTAATTTGGCATTACTCATCATTGGGTGTTTTGTTTTGAGGTAGGCTAGGTGTGCATCAAAATACGGTTCAACACTTTCAGAGTGATTCAACATAACCAGATGTGCCTTGTTCAATGTATCAATATCAACTCTGCGTAATTTTTTTCCACATGTACCAACACCTTTAAGCCTGCCATCATGTCTTGCTTTTGGTAATCCAATAACATCAACACCGTGTAAGTAGTGAGTGCAGAAGGCAACTACCTCCTCTGTTACTGTCCCTTCAATTATGCTTCCCTCTGGACACTGACGGTTTTTCATTTTCTTTTTCAGTATACCCAAATATCTCTCAAACGGATACATGTATCGAAGGTATAATGGACCACAATGTTTGATCTCTCTAACAAGATGAACAAGTAGATGCACCATAATATCAAAAAACGAAGGAGGAAAATACATTTCCAACTGACACATGGTGATCACAAGGTCATTCTGTAGTTTATCCAGCATCTCCACATCAAGCACTTTACACGAAATTCCTTGGAAGAAAACACATAAATTTGTAATAGTTTTCCTGACATCAGCTGGAAGGATCCCACGGAGAGCAACCGGAAGTAAGTGCTGCATCAGCACATGATAGTCGTGAGACTTCATCCCTACCAATTTAAGATCAGACATTGATACCAAACTTGATATGTTTGATGAGTAGCCAGATGGCACTTTAATATGACGAAGAGAACTACAAAAACTTATTTTCTCTTCTTTGGATAATGTATGACAAGCGGGAGGCAAGAATGTTCGTTTCCCTCTTTGTTGTGGCGCAAGTTCTTCTCGTATACCCAATTCAACCAGATCTTTTCTACCCTTCAAATGGTCTTTTGTTTTTCCTTTCACGTTTAGTAGTGTCGGAGTTACACTTTCACCAATGTTTTTCTCCACGTGCATAACATCAATGCAATGTCTCACCTCTAACTGTTGCCAATATTCAAGTTCCCAAAATATTGATTTTTTCTTCCAGATGCTCTTTTCAGTGGCTTTAATTGGTGGACCGAAGTTGTTCACAACATTCTTCAACTGATTGTAAGTCTCAGCAGCAAATAGTGGTGGTCGTGCGACAGCATGATCGGTTTTTCCATCAAACTCTTTTGTCATCTTACGGTATTTGTGACCTTTTGGGAGGAATTTCCGATGACCCATGTACACATTTTTTCCACTGTGTTTTAACCGTATACTGCAAGTTCTATCTCCACATATAGGGCACGCTAGTGCTCCTTTAATTGTGTATCCCGAGAGGTTGTCGTATGCAGGGAAATCATTGATTGTACAAAATAACATAGCCTGGATCGTGAAGTTTTCCATACCGTATGAATCATACACTGTCGCACCTTCTTTCCACAACAGTTGTAAATCGTCAATAAGTGGTTGCAAAAATACATCAATTTTGTTTCCCGGTTGTTTTGGACCCGATATCAACAGAGAGAGGAGAATATGTCTGGGTTTCATACACAACCATGGCGGCAGATTGTATATTGTCAACAAAACAGGCCAAGTACTGTGTATACTGCTCAAAGTGCCATAAGGGTTCATCCTATCAGTGCATAAACCAAGTCTTAAGTTCCTTGGGTCTGTACCGAATTGAGGGTATATTCTGTCAATTTTTCTCCATTGTGGTGAATCGGCTGGATGTCTCAATTTACCTTCATCCTTTCTATGGGTAGCATGCCATCGGAGGTTCTCAGCATCTTTCGGAACTGCAAACAAACGTTTGAATCGGGGAATTATCGGTAGATACCACAACACCTTCACAGGAGAACCCACTTTAGTGCTTATGTGGTTTCTCTCACCCTTTTTTACATAACGTGATTCCCCACATTCAGAGCAATGGTCATCCAACTCATTCTCCTTCCAGTACAACATACACCCATTTGGACAAGCATGTTTTTTTTTATATTCCATACCCATCGGACACATTAACTTCTTTGCTTCATAAGTTTTTGTGGGTATAACATTGTCCTTTGGTAGTACATCCTTCAGCAGTTGTAAAAGATCTGTAAAACTGACATCACTCCATCCATGTCTCACCTTCAGATTGAATAGTTTTAGGACAACACTCAATTTGTTTTGCTTTTGCATATCACAACCATTGTACAACGGTTCCTTGGATGCTTGCATCAGATTTTCGAATGTTTTGGGTTTGTTGGAAAAATGTTGTTCAACATCTTCCATCATTGCATTAAGGTCCTCCTCATCTGAATCACTAACTAGTGAATCATCTTGAGTATCCCCAAACTCGTGTGAAACATCCATTTCTGATTGTTCTGCAACGACGTTATCAGCACATTCAAACACTTGTACTGAATGTTGACCATGCAGTATTTTTTATGGCTTCATAATCTTCTGTAAACCCTCTACGAATCAGATTGTAACACCCCTACTCTAATCGGCTCCTAATCATCTTACTTAACATTATAATCGCAGCGGTAATCTCATCAATTGAACTACTGGTGTCACCGTTCTTACTCCCTCATACGAGTAATAACGTGCTTACTGATATATTCTTAAATATGAAACAATTTCCCACAGTGACAACAAGAGATAGATCTATCCTTCCCAAACCAATATAAAATACATTCACAGTGAGCATTCTAAGTATCCCATTCCTATACACGTTTCTAACTTCGTATCAAAATGCAACAGTGCATATTTAAAACAACTATAATTAAACTACCCAGCGCGTCCCTCTCTTTGCCGACACCGGAAGCTGCATACCTGCAAAAATGGTTGTTTGTGGTATGGAATCAGCCCCTGCTGAGTATATTACTACATGACTGTCATGCCCCTCGGACCCTCAGTTAATCGGTCGAGAGCATGCAATTCATTTTCATGCAAGTAGTTTAATGTTAAAACTGTAAAGCAACAATATATATTGCAGTAAACTCAAATAACAAACAAGCCCCCGGCTTCACACATCGCATCGAAATAAACCACTGGAAGCGTTACAACGCTTATATGCGTACAGAGACTCCATTCCAACAAGCACTTGATAGTTCATAATTGAGTGCGGCGACTCACTCGACCAAACAATCCACCATAATCTACACACGAGTACAGCGACTCGACTCAACCAGTTCACAACACACAATATGAGCACAATGGCTCGTTCAATCAAATCCACCAACATACCACACATAATTATAAAGCATAACCACTGAGCAACAAGGCGAAACAACAAGAATTTATAAACGAGTATAATGTCCCGTCTTTGGCATACAAGCCCAAACAGTGTTCGCCTAATGTACGAGTTAATATAGTCGTTCGTATTTGTTCAGTCATGCCTAATGACAACGTCTCGTTAGAATGACGTGTCTCTTAGTTACCCATCTCCTATGGCGGGTCACCCACGACAATAGCCACTCCAGCGGTAGAGTCTCCGACCTACGAACAATCTGTAGTTCGTTGGAAATTTATCCAGATACTTACGGTTACCACACGGTATCCTAGTATCGTTAATGGATCACAGTTCACAACAAGAGCCACATCCTCTTGATAAACTCATCTATACCATCGCATCGCTTTACTATTTTTTTTCTAACACAGCAGACTAAGGTCGTGGTCCAATCCTGAGTATGTTGACTCGGGATCCAGTGTTAGATACGAGAGCGGCGTTAAAGAGGCCAATGCTCCGTATATAAGCCTCGGATAATATATATGTATAGATCTATTACTCCTAATGCTACCGAAGTTTTTTACTTACGTTCCTTATATTACAATATAAGATAGCATCTTTGCCGCTAGTTCGTTTTAGAATAATATGGTTCATATATACGAACGGTAACTGTTATCGTACAACAGTAATAATAGCAGCAATAATCACAACTCAAGCATATTAATTCACACAAGCAGACATTCAATCTTGCCACAAATTTTCATACAATGTCTGAACTGAGGAAATCCTCAGAGACAATCAAGCCACATAAATAACATACCGTTCACCCTGAAAGTATTACGGTGGAGTATGATTCAGCTAGATCCGATGCTCCTCGTGTCGTCTCTAACAGTCTAACAATACATAACGCTACTGATTAGAATCTCGTATAACAACTTAATTCTACGGTACCCCGTACCGTCGCTATTACCTCCCAGTTAATCCCCCGTTATTAACTGTCAACGTTTTGTCGGGTTTTCGACTTAACTCGGAATTGGAAAAACATTAAATTACATGCGTAGTCTTGTCTCGTATATTAACATACTTTATGTTGAACCTTGTCATCGCATGTAACTTAATATACTCTTGTATATCGCATAGTTTGTTTCTATATTGCATGTATAATTCCTAATCATATTATACACTTCACCTTAGTATTTTCTTTTCCTAAGGTTTGTTTTTCCAAGTTTAATGTGGTATAGTTCGTATGTAAAAATACTCTGAATTATATGAATCCTTATTATTCCATGTACACTCCTAACATTAGAATTTCCATATCTAATGTTTGTAATTCTTCTCTCCTTATCTTATATCATTTTAATTATGATAATATATGGTTATTGAACCTCATTATATTTTTCCACATCATAACATATGTTTATTTATATACATGTATTATGAGACCATTTATTATATGGTAAATCTTTATAATATATTCATTCTCTTTTAATGAATATTTCTTATATTATTAATGTTATAACCTTTATAACATTGAAAACCATATTATAAATTTTTGTTCTAAAATTCCCATTATTTCCGAACAGCACTCTTGCTCTCTTAAATATTTACAAAATCCACCACATGATTTATATAATGTTATATTATAGTTATATAACATATATCATGACATTTATGTCATTAAAACAATTATAACCTATAGTTATATTTTGTTATAAAATACCAAACAGCCCTTATATTACTCGGCTTTCATTATACACCACTAAACTTCTATAAATCACAAATCAACCCCAAATTACATTTCATTGTTACACTTATAATATATACCTTATACTATAATCCTTAAACCTTAATATAATTATAACCTATAGTTTTTAAAGGCTATAATTTTCGAACAGACCCTAGGACCGTTTTAATTAAATTCCCACCACCAAACATTGTATATTTACCAAATCTTCCCAATTTATAATACATAGTTTGCTGATACCATTAAAACTATATATTATACATATGTCTTTATAAAATCTTATATATAACTCCAAAAATTACCAAACTATACCAAAAGGTTATAAATATTATTCCTAACCTTATACTTTCTATAAATCTCGGTTTTTACCCATCTGTTACCCATTTGTAACAATGTTATAAAATATCTATATTATACTTATATAATTCATATAAACTCCAATTTAACCAAAACTTCTAAAAATTCCTAATAACTTAAGGCCTGTACTAAATCCCATTTAGTACCCCAAAGTTTCGGAAATTACATTATAGCCCCTCTCTTATAAATCTTTTACAATTTAATAACTATCTTAATATAAGGTAGTATTTTAATTTCTTAAATTCTCCAAACTTGGTCAAAGTCTCCTATATAGTCAACTTTGACTTCTAATGCCAAATTGGAACCAAACTTTCGGTAATCACCAATAATACCCCATAGTTTTCTATTTTTACAATTTTGACCCAAAACCTTATAAAATGTTATAATTTTTATTAAATTCATTTAAAAATCCTAAATTCCACTAAATTAAGCCCACGGCTTTATATTTTTCCAGTAATTACGGTTTGGCCCCAAACTTAATTATATAAGCATAAATCTAACTAAATAAGCTTGTAAACTTAAATTAAAATGGCCTAATGACATGGCCTTATTACAACTTTGCTTTATAACATAAAATTACACATAAATTGCTCAAAATATAGTATAAGCTCACGGCCTTGCTGTAGCTTAAATATTTTTCCACATAATGTCATAATTTGACCATTATGTTAATTAAATCTCTTAAATGACTAGCTTAATTTATATTAGTCATTTTTTTTTCCATTTTTAGGTTAATATAACCCATATGTTTAACTCCAATCTCGGCATAATTAATATATATGCTTAGAACTCATAAAATCATAAGTTTTAAGGTGTTTATACCTTGATTTCTCCTTGTATGAGCTCGGCCACTTAGAGGAAAATTCACCACATCATTTAGACATGTTTAATACACCAAAATAAGATATGGTTATACTCCAAGCTTGAGCTTAACCATAAGGAACAATTAATGTAAGATTTAAGGCAAAAATCACCTTAAAAATGCAAGGGAACTTCCAAAGGGACTCGGCCTGAATTAAACACACCACAAGGTGTTAAATTCACCATATAGACATAGGAAAAAGCTAGACAACAACAAGCTGCCTTGGTATTAGGTTTTACCTTGGAAAAATGCCTTAAAGAAGGGTATTTGCTTTAGATCTCGGCCACCCTTGTTCCAAATGGCTAACCAACTGGATGAACATGTAAATATGAAGATTATGAGTGTATAAACCCATAAAAATCAAAGGAATAAAATCGGATGGAGAGTAGAGAAGCTTAAGGTATGTTTTTACCTTAAAATGCAAATTTGGGAAACCTTGGTCCCTATACTTGCTTCAGCCGAGATTGGTAGGTGTTCTAACCTTAAAACACTGAGAATGAGCCATAGGAAGTGATGAGCCACGAGATCTAAGTGTAGGTAATGAAGAGATGAAGAAAAAGAGCTAAAATATGCCTTAAAACATTACCTTAGGAGCTTAAGAGTTAGATTTGTCTTCCATGCTCAAGAACAAAGCTTAAGAGGGTTTGGAAGAGCTTCTGCATCGGCTGGAATGGAGCAAGAAGCAAGGGAATGATTGAAATGAGCCTTAATAATTGAAAGAGTAACTTTTGATTATTTTATGTTTTGTAAATGACTAATGACTCATCAAAGGGATAAGGAATCGGTTATTGGAGGGAAAGTGGTGGTCTCACACAGTTTGGAGGCTGATCAATCATGGAGCAAATGTGTATAGTTTAGTCCATTATATTAGAAAGGTAAAAGGTGATCTCCTTAAATTAAGGAGTGGTGTTGGACACTTGTCCCTTGTATGTGCAAGTGGCGAATTCAACCTCCTCATGCTTGTGGCTGCCGATTCCATGTGGTCCAAGGGGTCAACTTTGACCTCTTGACCATTCTTATTCAATGTTGACTCAAACGGGCCCCCTTTTAGGGTTTTATTAATATTTTAATATTAAATTTGTAAAAAATTGTAAATTTCTGGAGTTAAATTCCTAATAGGATATAATGTGATATATTATCATATTTAAAGGTTATTATAACCATTAAGCCCATTAAAAACCAATTTAGAAGGCAATTACACAAAAACGTGCTTTAAGGTGCTTTAGTGCACATTTTGTGTTGCAAGGTGCTTCTGATCTTAGTTTTCTTTGAGAATAGTTTTGTTGTGTTCCTTACTTCATTATAATACTTAGGGATCCACTTTGGATCCTATTTGAGGTCATACAATCTTTATGGTGCTTTAAAGCACATTTTTGGCTTTACCGATCTTAAGGCATGTTTTTCCTTGTTGAGATCTTTTAGATTGTTCCCCAATAATATTTAGATGTTTATTAACCCTCTTAGATCATTTAATTAAGTTTTTAAGTTTAGGGGTATTTCATTCTACCCTCTTAAAAAGGCTTCGTCCCGAAGTCCTTAATCATCTACAGTTCACCTAAGGAATCAAGTTCCACTAAGTAACCAAACAGTCCATCGCTATGGAGTATCTCCCACTAGGTTCAGACCTAGTCTATACATACAGCATATATCAAATAGCCAAACTCATGGTATAAACTCATTCATATTACAGCACTAAACAAGGTGCACATCCAACTTATCAACAAAAGTACTCAGCGGTACTATCACTAAACAAGGTGCAAAACTCAATCATACACAGCACTAGACAAGGTGCAAAACCAACAAGAAGTACTCAAAGGTGTCTCAAAAGGGGTACTCCACGCACCCCTATTCATATGCCAGTATCTCGCGAGGATTCTACTACACCACTCCGCGTGTATGTGTATGCATATATTTAACGATGCCAAATCACAGGGAAGCAGTCATGAAGACCAGGACTTGACGATCCCCAACCCCATGCTAACCAATGTCAACCACTCGTGGACACACCGGTTTAGTAACGAAGAACACTGCGGTCCACGGCTCCTCGGACAGTATCACCTTATTTCCTTAATCACCCGCAGACACACCGGTCAAATGACAAAGGGCTCTGCGGTCCACGGCTCTTTGGGTGATGTCACTCGCAGACACACCGGTCTAATGACGAAGGGCTCCACGGTCCACGGCTCTTCGAGTGACGCCCTAAATTCCAATTTCTATTCATATCTGTGTCCACTTGTAGGAAGTTTCGAGAGTCATTCAACCCCGACGTGGTCAGCGTCAGTGTTGAACTATCTCTCACCTCAATTTGTGTTCGGTTTCGCTTGATCGGACCAGGATCAAGTTCAACTTCCCACGTCAATTTCAATCAATCAATTTTTATTCACTTCTAATCTTGTTTCCTCTTGATATTTGCCACTTGTGTTCTATAGATACACAAGTCAACTAGTGTAATTAATCTAATCACCGGCATATGGGATCATGTATCCTAACCATGTACCAAGTTCTTTCAACTTATAATTATTCATACAATTCCTAGAGGTTTTACCTCCACTAGGTTACACATCGGTCTCATGCCGATTCACTCATCGCATTCCAATAATCGGTTTCATACCGAGTCATGAATCATATAGTATGGAGCTTTCTACTCCTTCTATTTGAAATCTCCCATCGGAGTTACCAGATAGACCTACTTGAATTCTCAACCAGAGATAACAAGTTAGGCGTTTATGTGTTTAATGTTCGCAACATTTGCATAAATAATCGGAATTAGGATAAGAACACTCTATCTGTTCTCCCTTTCCTATTCGCCACAAGAATGCGAACTAAAATATATATATATATATATATTCGTACACATAATACATCACAATATTACCTCAAGTAATATAACACAGTCATAATACCTGTACTCTACGTACAATGATAGTTTGTAGCATGTGTACTATGCGCTACGTACTCTTACGTACGGTATATTTTAAGCGTGCACAATCGCTCTACCCCCTTAAAAAGGATTACGCCCACGTAATCTACAAATATGTCATCTTGAAGTAATAAGTACAAGATGTTCCATTCATATGGAATATTCATGCACTAATGTGCTACGTATACATTACCCTTTTTTCCTCTCGGGTTGGGCTCTAGCCACTCTGGCTATACTATCTATGTCGGTTAGGTGTATGTATGTTCATGTATGGTTTGATCGGGAGATGTAACACATCGTTTGTTTTCCCAAATCTGTTATGTCCAACCTGTGCGCTATGGGTCCACTCGCTCTGCAAGCAGTATGCCCAACTACTTTTAGGGTTACTCTTTTAAGTAGCAGCTTCATGCCGGTTTCTACTCCACGTGACGGTGTTTTCTACACGGTCTTCCATAATTATGGTCATGGAGGAAACTATATCGCTGTGTGGTATCATCATTACACACGCTAATTATTTCCGTTGGTTATTCTATTCAGTCTTCCTGAATTGTATACATGCTCATGGTATATTCCTAAGAGTTCATGCCACCCTACTGAACTAACCTTCGGTGTAAGGGTTGTCGAGCTATGCTCTGTGTCTAAAATCTCACGACGAGTCTGATATACGCAACTAACTGGCGCCTCATGACTCCAAGTTATTTCTCTCTGGGATGAGTTCGTTCCTTAGGTACCTTGTAGGTCCTCTTTTGCTAGTGTGAACTCGTATCCCTCGTGTGTTGGTATTTTAGTATCCACATATATGGTCCATCCCTCTTCTCGATTAGGGGAATCCATTTGTTTACCTGATCTACCGCCTTCTGATTCTCACCAGCATAATTCGGTTAACAGTTATTATAATGGTCGCTTGTTGCGCACCATGTACCAGTCGATTGGACGGTTATCCGCCATTGCGGTTTGCATGGAGTATCTAATCTCCAGCTTAGAGTATCTCTTGCAATGCTCGCTTTTGCCCTTCGTCTGTTGTAAACATACAATTCGCCTGTGGGTTTTAGCTTGGTATTCATTTTTTGTTCAACCCTAATTGGTACTAACATACTACCGTTTTATGGCTTGAGCATGTGGTTATTATTATTTAATGCGACATCATCGCAGCGCCCTCAGCGCATGGTATAACTCTCTCTATGCCCCCCCTTTGGGTAGCATCTAATATCACAAAGGTTTTTCTAATATAACTTCCTTAGATACCATAATTCCTCTTCTCATTCACGGGTTCAACTTGCCATCACCATTAAATTGGCCTTGGTTTCCTCGTTTACTAAAATCCCCAAAACTTATGTTTAACTCCTCCACTGTGGAGTTGCAACCTTATGTCACTATATTATCAACCTATCATTGATTTTTCCTAACCTTGTTAGTTTGACTGAGATCTCTCTCGTCAATACATGGTTTACCTAGTCAGGGTTCCATTCGCTGACTTAGACACAGAGTTGGTTGCCTCTATGGTCCTTACACTACTCGTTTACATGCATGGGGTACCATACTGATACATTACTACTTACCCAACTAACTTAATATAAGTTTTGTCAGGCCCACAAGCTCCTAGGAGTGAGGCCGTCCCATGTCTCGTTTAATGCACTCGTAGCATTCGTACCCGGTGGTTATCGTACTCTTAGTCCTGGTAATTTATGTTTAAGTAATTATGCTGCCAATTCTTAACCTTAACGTCATAATGGCCCTAATATTAGGTTCTATGGTTTCCTTTATTAATGTGTATTTCCTTTACCTTCTCCAAGATAGGTGTTTGTGACTTATCGTCCTAATTTTGGTTTCCACATGCTCGTCATCTGGTATCTGTGAGTGGGGATCAGTAACTACTTATTACCTCTCCCGTTCACTCCTAGGCTGTTAACGCCCTCAGATATGAGTTTTCAGTTCTAGAACTCCACCCAATCCATTGGGTTACACCCTATGGTGTAGTTCGGACTCCATGATAAAGGTTGACACCTCGTGTTTCCCTATCTTATGGCAGTCCCGTTAGTTTGATATTAATCAGTACATGCGATTCATCACCTTTGTTCTCCTAGTTTTAGGTCATTTTGGTGGTACTAAGTGTATCCTTCCGTAGGCCTATGCCATACGATATTCAGGCTCAGTACTTATTCTGATAGCTAGGTGATTGTTGGTCTTGTTATTTAATTTATTCCTAGTTGGTTCTAATACTTTCTCCTAAGGTTACAATTGGATACCCATAACTTAATGGTTTCCGCCAATCATTGTTCTTTATTGTGTAATCCTTACTCTTATTCAACTCATATTTCCTCCATCCTCTTTGAGGTAACGGTACATTCCGTCATTAGGCAATTTTTTTTTAGTTTATATCCACTGCCCTCCATACGGGAGTCTAGCAGCATAATGGATCAACAACACCTCCGGTGTGTGTGGTGCGGGCATTACATCGGCCCTTTTATTGCACGTTCACATCTGCCTATTAATTATTTTTTAAAATTCTGACTCGTATAGCTCACTTCTTGCCCTCTGGCAATGTTCAATGGTAGTGGTTTAACCACGAGTGTCGCGCACTCTCTAAATATGGTTATGCTGGTCCTGAAGACCCGTCACTCCCCACCGGTAATGATTGACATTTAATGTCCCTACCGGCACTGGGGTTAGGCTTGTAGGCACTAATTATCGTTACTCTCATTTACTCCCCTTTTAATATTCTACACAATGGTGTATTATTTTCAGGTTTAATGGTCAGACCGGCTAGGTCTTCCCGAGGTTTTATCGACCTCCAACCCAAGGGTTTCGTACCCCTGCCCTTAAGAAGGCTCTGTCCTGCCTTATTGCATTACGGACGCACATAAAGTTTACTGTTTATTGGTAACCGCCTGGACCACTACGTCCTTTAGGGTTAGTTTACCGTCGCTGCACTTGCTGTAGCAAGTGCGCAAGGCAGGTTGAATTTTAATGCTTTGGTTAATGTGGCACTTGCAGTGGCAAGTGCGCCATGCAGACTGAGCCACCGATACGGTGTGTCAGTGTAGTGCTATTCCCTAATCGGGTTCCTGTTCCAGTCAAAAGTTCTTATTCAAATTAATACAGTCTCACTCCCGCACTCGTCCCCATAAGTTTACCGTGGTAGTAAGGTCTTACTCCCCTCTCGAGGCGTTGCATAATAGCAACTTAGTGAGTCCTTGTTTCTACAGCTCTCATAATCTCTCCTCATGCACGTCGGCCATCTTGAACCTTCACTGTTGCATGGTTTTAGAGTTACTCGCTTCGGGTGAGACTTCTAAAGGTAATTCCTTCCGTCTGTTACGTATCTCATAAACTAATCATTACTCGCCGTTTCTACCTCTTTTCCCCAAAGCGCACCATCGGTGCTCTCCTGGATGTAAGACAGGGTCGCCTTGCTTATAGCAAGCTAGCCCCATTAGTCCTACAGGAATTTTCTCCTCAAACTCGGTCTATTATTTATCTCATCCTCGTATGGTAGACATTACGTCATCACCAGGACCCCCTGTCCTAAACATTACATCAACACACAAGGTCTTATTTTCCACATTTAACATAATCCTCTTAGCATCCTCATCGGGTCTTTCTGATCAAGAGAGTTATCTCCGTGGTGTTTCTCATTTCATTGTCTCATTCGATAGTACTCGAGGTACGGGCTGCGGCGGGTGGGGTACCATTGCAAATTTCCCGGGATGTTCTCCCATCAAGTGCGAGCGTTTCATACAGTCTTCGCGTTACTTGGGGTTGCTGGACCCTCACCACCTTCCGCTGCTCCGTGTTCTTCCTTAGCACTGTTATCCAAACCTCTCCCTGACATATGTCAAGAGGACGGGTTATACCTTTACTCGGTCTAATACCGTAGTCTCGGTTGTTTAATATTGAAGTGCCTCCACGGCTATGGTGTGCAAGCCTTGAGCATTGCATCAACCCCGCAAGGTCACGTATCCTCACAATGTTTCCCGTATTCCTAAAACCTATGCTCACTGTATAAATCCTACTATCTCTTGTCATCAGAGCGGTACTCCGCTCTGATACCACTTTTGTAACACCCCTACTCTAATCGGCTCCTAACTCATCTTACTTACATTATACTCGCATGAGCGGTAATCTCATCAATTGACCTACGGGTCCCCGTTCTTACTCCCCCTACGAGTAATAACGTGCTTATTAATGATATATTCTTAAATACGAAACAATTTCCCACAGTGACAACCAAGAGATATCATCCTCTTCCCAAACCAATATAAAATACATTCACAGTGAGCATTCTAAGTATCCCATTCCTATACACGTTTCTAAGTTCGTATCAAAATGCAACAGTGCATTTTAAAACAACTATAATTAAACTACCCAGCGCGTCCTCTCTTTGCCGACACACCGGAAGCTGCATACCTGCAAAAATGGTTGTTTGTGGTATGGAATCAGCCCCTGCTGAGTATATTACTACATGACTATCATGCCCCATCTCCCCTCGACCCTCAGTTAATTAGTCGAGAGCATGCAATTCATTTTCATGCAAGTAGTTTAAATGTTAAACTGTAAAGCAACAACATATATTGCAGTAAACTCAAATAACAAACAAGCCCCCGGCTTCACACATCGCATCGAAATAAACCACTGGAAGCGTTACAACGCTTATATGTGTACAGAGACTCCATTCCAACAAGCACTTGATAATTCATAATTGAGTGCGGCAACTCACTCGACCAAACAATCCACCATAATCTACACACGAGTACAGCGACTCGACTCAACCAGTTCACAACACACAATATGAGCAATGGCTCGTTCAATCAAATCCACCAACATACCACACATAATTATAAAGCATAACCACTGACTAGCAACAAGGCGAAACAACAAGAATTTATAAACGAGTATAATGTCCCGTCTTTGGCATACAAGCCCAAACAGTGTTCGCCTAATGTACGAGTTAATATAGTCGTTCGTATTTGTTCAGTCATGCTAATGACAACGTCTCGTTAGAACGACGTGTCTCTTAGTTACCCATCTCCTATGGCGGGTCACCCACGACAATAGCCACTCCAGCGGTAGAGTCTCCGACCTACGAACAATCTGTAGTTCGTTGAAATTTATCCAGATACTTACGGT
This sequence comes from Limonium bicolor, assembly GCA_023374045.1. Lineage (NCBI taxonomy): Eukaryota > Viridiplantae > Streptophyta > Magnoliopsida > Caryophyllales > Plumbaginaceae > Limonium > Limonium bicolor. The sequence continues at coordinate 13,529,207 of CM041778.1, read as the reverse complement.
TACCACACGGTATCCTAGTATCGTTAATGGATCACAGTTCACAACAAGAGCCACATCCTCTTGATAAACTCATCTATACCATCGCATCACTTTACTATTTTTTTTTCTAGCACAGCAGCGACTAAGGTCGTGGTCCAATCCTGAGTATTTGACTCGGGATCCAGTGTTAGATACGAGAGCGGCGTTAAAGAGGCCAATGCTCCTTATATAAGCCTCGGATAATATATATGTATATATCTTATTATCCTAATGCTACAACGTTTTTACTTACGTTCCTTATATTACACATATAAGATAGCATCTTTACCGCTAGTTCGTTTTATATATGTTCATATATACGAACGGTACTGTTATCGTACAACAGTAATAATAAAGCAGCATCAATACACAACTCAAGCATATTAATTCACACAAGCAGACATTCAATCTTGCCACAGATTTTCACACACAATGTCTGAACTGAGGAAATCCTCAGAGACAATCAAGCCACATAAATAACATACCGTTCACCCTGAAAGTATTACGGTGGAGGTATGATTCAGCTAGATCCGATGCTCCTCGTGTCGTCTCTAACAGTCTAACAATACATAACGCTACTGATTAGAATCTCGTATAACAACTTAATTCTACGGTACCCCGTACCGTCGCTATTACCTCCACCGGTTAATCCCCCGTTATTAACTGTCAACGTTTTGTCGGGTTTTTGACTTAACTCGGAATTGGAAAAACGTTAAATTACATGCGTAGTCTTGTCTCGTATATTAACATACTTTATTTGAACCTTGTCATCGCATGTAACTTAATATCTCTTGTATATCGCATAGTTTGTTTCTATATTGCATGTATAATTCCTAATCATATTATACACTTCACCTTAGTATTTTCTTTTCCTAAGGTTTGTTTTTCCAAGTTTAATGTGGTATAGTTCGTATGTAAAAATACTCTGAATTATATGAATCCTTATTATTCCATGTACACTCCTAACATTAGAATTTCCATATCTAATGTTTTGTAATTCTTCTCTCCTTATCTTATATCATTTTAATTATGATAATATATGGTTATTGAACCTCATTATATTTTCCACATCATAACATATGTTTATTTATATACATGTATTATGAGACCATTTATTATATGGTAATCTTTATAATATATCATCTCTTTTAATGAATATTTCTTATATTATTAATGTTATAACCTTTATAACATTGAAAACCATATTATAAATTTTTGTTCTAAAATTCCCATTATTCCGAACAGCACTCTTGCTCTCTTAAATATTTACAAAATCCACCACATGATTTATATAATGTTATATTATAGTTATATAACATATATCATGACATTATGTCATTCAAACAATTATAACCTAGTTATATTTTTGTTATAAATACCAAACAGCCCTTATATTACTCGGCTTCATTATACACCACTAAACTCTATAAATCACAAATCAACCCCAAATTACATTTCATTGTTACACTTATAATATATACCTTATACTATAATCCTTAAACCTAATATAATTATAACCTATAGTTTTTAAAGGCTATAATTTTCGAACAGACCCTAGGACTGTTTTTATTAAATTCCCACCACCAAACTTTGTATATTTACCAAATCTTCCCAATTTATAATACATAGTTTTCTGATACCATTAAAACTATATATAATACATATGTCTTTATAAAATCTTATATATAACTCCAAAAATTACCAAACTATACCAAAAGGGTATAAATATTATTCCTAACCTTATACTTTCTATAAATCTTGGTTTTTACCCATCTGTTACCCATTTGTAACAATGTTATAAAATATCATATATTATACTTATATAATTCATATAAACTCCAAATTTAACCAAATAAACTTCTAAAAATTCCTAATAACTTAAGGACTGTACTAAATCCCATTAGTACCCCAAAGTTTCGGAAATTACATTATAGCCCCATCTCTTATAAATCTTTTACAATTTAATAACTATCTTAATATAAGGTAGTATTTTAATTTCTTAAATTCTCCAAACTTGGTCAAAGTCTCCTATATAGTCAACTTTGACTTCTAATGCCAAATTGGAACCAAACTTTCGGTAATCACCAATATACCCCATAGTTTTCTATTTTTACAATTTTGACCCAAAACCTTATAAAATGTTATAATTTTTATTAAATTCATTTAAAAAATCCTAAATTCCTCTAAATTAAGCCCATGACTTTATATTTTTCCAGTAATTATGGTTTGGCCCCAAACTTAATTATATAAGCATAAATCTAACTAAATAAGCTTGTAAACTTAAATTAAAATGGCCTAATGACATGGCCTTATTACAACTTTGCTTTATAACATAAAATTACACATAAATTGCTCAAAATAGTATAAGCTCACGGCCTTGCTGTAGCTTAAATATTTTTCCACATAATATCATAATTTGACCATTATGTTAATAAATCTCTTAAATGACTAGCTTAATTTATCTTAGTCATTTTTTCCATTTTTAGGTTAATATAACCCATATGTTTAACTCCACTCTCGGCATAATTAATATATATGCTTAGAACTCATAAAATTATAAGTTTTAAGGTGTTTATACCTTGATTTCTCCTTGTATGAGCTCGCCACTTAGAGGAAAATTCACCACATCATTTAGACATGTTTAATACACCAAAATAAGATATGGTTATACTCCAAGCTTGAGCTTAACCATAAGGAACAATTAATGTAAGCTTTAAGGCAAAATCGCCTTAAAAATGCAAGGGAACTTCCAAAGGGATCCGGCCTGAATTAAACACACCACAAGGTGTTAAATTCACCATATACATAGGAAAAATCTAGACAACAACAAGCTGCCTTGGTATTAGGTTTTACCTTGGAAAAATGCCTTAAGAAGGGGTATTTGCTTTAGATCTCGGCCACCCTTGTTCCAAATGGCTAACCAACTGGATGAACATGTAAATATGAAGATTATGAGTGTATAAACTCATAAAAATCAAAGGAATAAAATCGGATGGAGAGTAGAGAAGCTTAAGGTATGTTTTTACCTTAAAATGCAAACTTGGGAAACCTTGGTCCCTATACTTGCTTCAGCCGAGATTGGTTGGTGTTATAACCTTAAAACACTGAGAATGAGCCATAGGAAGTGATGAGCCACGAGATCTAAGTGTAGGTAATGAAGAGATGAAGAAAAAGAGCTAAAATATGCCTTAAAACATTACCTTAGGAGCTTAAGAGTTAGATTTGTCTTCCATGCTCAAGAACAAAGCTTGAGAGGGTTTGGAAGAGCTGCTGCATCTGCTGGAATGGAGCAAGAAGCAAGGGAATGATTGAAATGAGCCTTAATAATTGAAAGTAACTTTTGATTATTTTATGTTTTGTAAATGACTAATGACTCATCAAAGGGATAAGGCATCGGTTATTGGAGGGGAAAGGGGTGGTCTCACACGGTTTAGAGGCTGATCAATCATGGAGCAAATGTGTATAGTTTAGTCCATTATATTAGAAAGGTAAAAGGTGATCTCCTTAAATTAAGGAGTGGTGTTGGAGACTTATCCCTTGTATGTGCAAGTGGCGAATTCAACCTCCTCATGCTTGTGGCTGCTGCCGATTCCATGCGGTCCAAGGGGTCAACTTTGACCTCTTGACCATTCTTATTCAATGTTGACTCAAACGGGCCCTCCTTTTAGGGTTTTATTAATATTTAATATTAAATTTGTAAAAATTTGTAAATTTCTGGAGTTAAATTCCTAATATGATATAATGTGATATATTATCATATTTAAAGGTTATTATAACCTTTAAGCCCATTAAAACCCATTTAGAAGGCAAATACACAAAAACGTGCTTTAAGGTGCTTTAGTGCACATTTTGTGTTGCAACGTGATTCTGAGCTTAGTTTTCTTTGAGAATAGTTTTGTTGTGTTCCTTACTTCATTATAATACTTAGGGATCCACTTTTGATCCTATTTGAGGTCATACAATCTTTATGGTGCTTTAAAGCACATTTTGGCTTTACCGATCTTAAGGCATGTTTTGCCTTGTTGAGATCTTTTAGATTGTTCCCCAATAATATTTAGATGTTTATTAACCCTCTTAGATCATTAATAGATCATTTAATTAAGTTTTAAGGTTAGGGGTATTTCACAGATGATCCTTAATCTTGTCCACACCTCGATATTTGAATTTGTTCTTGCAATCGACACAAGGACATCAAATATATCCCTTATCCCTTGGTTAAGATTGTCAACAAGGACTTTGCAAAATTTATTGACCTCTTCTAGATACTTGATGTCCAATCTGTCACTGTACATCACTGAGCACTCCATCTCCTTTTTCAACACACACCAGATGTCGTGAACTCGTTCCATTGATCTTCTCTTTTTTTTTTTACAGATTTAACAACCTAAACCTATCCAATCACCTTTGATCTCACCTAGGAACAAGTTAATAATATACAGTAGTTCAGTGATAATTTCAGCAGCATTACCCTACAGTTCTCCTAGTGTAATAGATATATATATATATATATATATATATATATATATATATATATCGTATTCAGTTCAGTCACATATATATATGTACACTAGAAGAATACTAGGGTAATGCTGCCGAATTATCACTGAACTACTGTATATTATTAACTCATTCACAACCTAGATGGTGAGATCAAATGAAATACCCCTAAATTAATTTAAATTAATTTAGGGGATTTCTGTTATTAAACCTTTAATAATACTATTAAGTATTAAATTATTATATGGAATTATGAATATTAAATTAGTATAGGATTTATGAATATTAAATTATTGTATGGAATTATGAGTATTAATATTATATGGAATTATGGAAATTTTTTAGGGGGATTCCCCTATTTAACTCTAAAGTATACAATTAAATACTTAATTATTATATAGTATTATGAATTTAATAATAAGATTTATAAGTCAATAAATCTTAGGAAAATTTATAAACACTCCAACTATGTTATAAAGATTTTAGGAAGTGTTGGAACATTGTTTTGAAACATAAAAGTCAATACAAAATACTAGAAACCTTAAAGCTTATTAAGCCTTGCTAGGGTTGACTTTTTGAGAATGGTCAAACCAGGCCATGAAACCTATACCAATAAATAGGTTATGGAAACCATGAAGATCGATAAAAAGAACGTCAAAAACGGATCATCCTAGCCAAAGTTATGCTAGATTGAACTTTAGAGTCAAAACTTTGAGATCTGCCACATGTCAGTCAATCACAGGCCGCCCAACACTTAGTCGATTTTCTCCTTGTTTTTCACCAACAGAAATCAGTTTTTTTGCCCTATCTTGTGACCTTCATAACTTTCTCCTCGTTTGGAATTTTTGAGTGCCATCTTTTGCATTCTCTTCTCCTTAATCTCCTCTTTCCAACCATAACTCATACATCTTCTAACTCATCCTACATCGACAGGAATATTGATCCAAAGTTGCCACCTTGAGAACTCGTAACCCAGAATTCTGGTTTTCTCTGAAATCAGGTAAACTTCGTCTTGCCATAACTTCTTCGTTTCTCAGCCAAATTTCATGTTCTTTAGCTCGTTTTGAAGAGCTATAATCCCTCTACAACTTAATGTTGATGACCAAAGGTAATTACCAACCGTTTGGAATAGAGAGGTGTCTAAAGTTTCGGATTTGTCATCTCATAAAATCATGGATTTTTCCGGAAAACGTAAGGTATAAACGCGTAACTTTCGACTTAGATTTCTTTCTGTGTATTGCTATTTAGAGTGAGTTCTTGCTATCAATGTGTATAGCTATGTTCCCTCTTTAGATTAAGCCCTTACACATAGCCTAACTCGATCTGTACTGTAAGATATAGATCCTCAAAGTCGGCCCCGTGAACTGCTCGAAAGTTTGAAACTTTCCAGATTTCCGAATTCGATTTGCTCTGTTGTTGCAATTCCGGTAAGTTTCCTTTAAATTCCTTCAACCTTGCTAATCTACATTACATTGTCGGTCAAAAACATGTTTCAATTGCATCAATTACGCTTTAGATTGAGTGAATTTGGGAGAATCGAATTCGGAAACCATTAAGAACCCTAGCTTCGAACAGAATCGAAACCCACCCGATGAATACTGCATTATAATTGGGGAAATTGGTATCATTAGAACCGTAATTGAATTTTGAAACCATAGAAACAAGAATCACTCAAATTGGTTCTGTAGATTGTGAGAAATTAGTGATTTAGTACTCGAATTGGGTTTGGGGGCAGATGATGAACTCGACATACAGCAGTCGTCCGATCGTGGTTATAAGAAACGGACGGCTGAGATTAGATCGTGGATAATAAAAATGTTATAAGTTTATAATGTTTCAGAATTTAACTCTAACTTGTTGAATTAATTTAAATACCTTCCCGAAGGTATTTTGACTTGAAATTTTAAACATAGATTCCTTATAAAATCTAGTTTATTTTGATTTAAATTAATATGGTTTTGGAGTTTTTAAACGTAAGTTATTTTTTTTTGCAAGTTACGGGTTTTCTGGAATTATTTGGCTAATTTAAAAGATATTTTTATGAAATAAAAATTTTATAATATGTCTAAAATGTTATAGTTATTGTATATTAAATTTGGGGATTTTTGGGCAATGGTAAAAGGTTTTAAAAATTGTGTTTATGGGTTTTTCATAAGAATAACTTATAATATATGGTTTTTAATATAACCAAAAATTAAAGTATGGTTTGTTAATAAACTTTTTAAGCTAGGAAAATATGGAACACTAAATTAAAATTTTATAACAAGTAAGTTTATAAATGTTTAGGTATTAGTTTTTAATAGAAGTGAAATTATTTACATATATGTATATATACCTATTTAAGTGGAAACTTATATAAATCATGGAATATAATTATTTTTACGTTTTATTTATTATATTATATGGGAGTTAATATTCTTAATTAAAACTAAGGAATATATATATATATATTTACACATATATGTAAAAGAAATAAAATAGTAACTTAGGTTAAATCAAGGAGCTAAATTAATCTACACTTATATTAATTATATAATATGGTAGTTAATATACTTAATTGAAACTAAGGAAAATACTTTATTTTATTAACCATATTTTGGATGTAGGAGTGTGTAAAAGTTAATATAAATAATTAAATACAATAAAACTACATAAATAATGTTTTGTACAAATCCTAGTATATATAAATATATACCAGTAAACATAATAAAATTAAATACCTTATAGGAAATATAATACGAAGGAATTAATAAGTTAAACTAAACCTCTACATAATATTAATAGGAGAATATTATATGAGGTGGTATTAAATTATAGTTATGTATTAGGCTTAAAGAGTTACCTTTGAATTTCCAAGGTTTATATATAAACCATATTAAAATACATGTATAGTATTATTTGTCAATGATCAGAATGTAAATCTAAAATTGGGATTAAGTAATTAGTAAGTTAAAACTTAGGAAAATTGTGATTAGATTACATAAAATGTTGCACAATAGATCTTATTCTATAATTAATGATAAACAAATGTAATACGTTTACATCTAAATATTCTTAATATATAAACCATAATAAAATAAGTAAAATACTTTTACATCTAAATGTGAGGTGGATTAGTAAGTCTAGATGTAATCATTTCTTAACTTTTATGGTATTGAAATATAACTTAATGTTTTAAGATAGAATCATTAGAAGGATTATGATATAATCTATATTAAACGATGATTTGGAAATTTATCTAAATAATTATCCTTAAGTTTCTTAGAATTAGATAAGCCATATAAGATACATTTATTACCAATATTCAGGATGTGAGTTTACAGTTAAGTGAGGTATTTAGTAGTGAGAATTTATAGGAAGGTTTATAAATAGGAATTTGATACTTAAAACTTTTGAACCTTTTATTAGATAAAACTAAGTTACATAAGATATTATATTGTTATACTTTACGGTAATGGGAAGTAATGATAGGTTATTTGAATATAAAATATGGGAATTTTCATAATAGATTATCTTATTAAATAATTAACAATTTCACTTATGAACTAGAATTTAATTCTCTGATAAATTCTACTCTATGTAGATATATTGTCCATCCTAAATACAATAAAGGAAATTAATTTATTAGGTTATTCCTTTGAAACCTTAGGTTTTGTAAAACAATTTAAAACATATTTAAGGCTTAAGTTTAATGAAGTTTAGTACAAAGGATTATGCATAGTCTATAGAGAGAATGTGTGTAAAAATAAAACATTTAGGAAATTAAATGTAAGTAAGGATACATAGAAGGTTATACTAAACACCTTATTGTATAGGTAATAATAAAACATATAATATACCTTGTGAATACTAAATGTAAGATTAATTCGTTAAATCTAAGTTAACTATAGTATAGTTATTCAGGATGAGAAGCTATTTAACATCTTATGACAAGTTTATTAGATGGTTGTAATTAAAAGTCATTCTGAACTAAAGATGAGATAATTGAGTTTAGCAGTTCAATTAAATTATAATAAAACGCGTCTACAACACTACGATTTCAATATACAAGATGTAGATCTTAATTAAGTTAAGGGAAAGACTTAATCATAATGGGTTATCTAGTGGATATTGTTTGAATACATAATCTTTACATTGTGGGATAGTAGTATAGTATTCTGAGATGAGTCCATCGTAGGTCATAATACAATGTTTATTCTAAATTAAGAATAAAGGTATTGAGCTTAAGATTATTATTGAAATTCTTAGATTTAATTATATAATATAAACACATTTATGATATAGAGGTCTCAAAAGTCTTGAATGTGAGGATTGTGGTTAAGTATGAATAAAGTGGATAGGAGTGGACAATTAGCTAATGTTAATCGAATACATTCCTTGATCTTACCACCTTGGGCTATACAACGTTCTCAGATAACTCAAAGTGAAATACCCCAAACTTTAATGTGTTAATTAATTGTGTAATTATGATTTTCTAAGGCTAATTAAGTCCTTAAGATCATTGGTGAAGAAATAAAAACCAAAAAGAAAAAGAAATGCGTAAAAGACACAAAACATGAAAACGCATATTTAATTATTTTAGGAGGCATATAACCTTCACTAGGGTTATAAATATATTTTATACCCTAACTACATACTAAGAACATGTGGGAAAAATTCTGGAAGAAAACGGATCCAAATAATGCGTTAAAACGCTAACGGAGTCTAAAGCGTGTTTTTCGAGAAAACCCGAAAACGTGACTTTAAATGGTCAAAAGACCCCGTAAAAAATTATAGTTGATCATATAACTATAATAAACATTAATGGGAGTATAATAACCATTAAAATTAATTAAACGAGAAAATTCCGGAAAACGAACCTGGTTAGCGAATAGTGCTAAAACCCGGTAAATAAACGAGCGTTTCTGTAAAAAGATGAAAAACGCTCCAGCATGTGTTACTGTAAGGGGCCGGTTTTAATATGTTAATTAGCTCTCTCGCACTCTTGACTAGTTAGCTAGTTAAATAAGTCAAAAAGCAATAAAATAAAAGTAACTTATACCCCCACCCACACTCTCTCTCCTCCTTTATTTTCTTTTCCTTCTCTCTTTCCTCTCTTTCTTCCCCATCGTTTTTTTTCTCCTTCCTCTCGCTGTGCAGAACGACAATGGAGCCCCATGGCCTCCTCCACTTCTCCTCCTTGTCCAAGCTAGCTCCAAGCTTAAATCACAAAAATAACTACATATTTGCGATCCTCTCTTCAAGCTCTACGCTTCCCTCTTTTCAAAATCCGAAAATAATGAAGTTGACCTCCATGGGTTTTCCCCATTTGAAGAGAAAATGGCACCAATGTGAAGCTTGGAGTCTCCTCTTCCTCCTAAGGTAAAATTTCCAAGAAAAAGTCATCTTTCCTTCACCTCATGCTGTAATCGATTTTTCACCATTTTTGATACCTTGTTTTCCTTCTTGTTCTTGAGCTCCAAATTGACCCTTCAATGGTGGAGTAATTTCCTTCTTGATTCAAGGGTGAGAGTTCCTCTTATAAACTTCAAAAAGGTAAACTCTAACTTTGTGTTCTAGCCCTTTTATTGAATTGAGATACTCCAAGGGTTTAGATAATTAATTAAGTATGTTTTTGTGTTCTTGGATGTTGGGATGGAGTTGGAAACTCCATACCCTCTTAACCGATTTTGGAGAAGATGAGGAGCAAGAGGTGAATTAAGGAGACTTGTGAAATTAAGGTAAGAAATCTACCTTAAGGCTTGTTTTAAGTTGCTTTAGGATTTGAGATGGGTAATTAAATTAATGAACCCAAATTATGAGTTGGAATCTATGTGGGGGAGTGTGTAAAATTGATTTAAGAGATAATTGTGAACTTGTGTTGATTTAAGAGGCTAAGTGCCAATGCATTTGATTTTGGAGCTATATTGTTGTTTAATGAAATTTTGAGGATATATTATGCTCTGATAGAGCCCTTGTGGGTTTGGCTAGTTTAGGTTTGAAAAATGATGACAATGAGGTTTGGGAGATGCTAAGTTTATGGGGAGGTTATGGCGAAATTTTGGTAGAAAATGAGTGTATTGATGATGGCTTGGTGAATGGGGGAACCTTGGTGTTGTAGTGTTGAGTAGAGTGGTTTAATAGCCTTGAAATGGTATTTGGGAAATTAGGAAGAGAAGGATGAAAATCTGTAGCAAGTTACACATGTGGAGCTTAGAAATGCTAGAAGAGAGTTAGTGTTTATAACTTGTGAAACAAGGAGTGAATGTGGGTTTTGGTTGTATTTATGTAGGAATGATTTGTGATGGTCATTGATGGTTTTGGTGAGGTTGGTAAGGGATAAAACACAAGCAAGAAGAAGTAAGAAATGCAAAATAGTGTAAAGAATGCAAATTGTGAGAGTTTGGTTTTGTAAAATTGAGCAAGAATTGGGGTAAGGACTTAACCAATGATTTGGAGAGGTTTTAATACATGTTTAAAGATGTTTAAACATGTGGAAAGATTGTGGAATAAGTGCAAACGATTAAATTTGACCTATTAAATACCAAGAAATAATCTCAGGGAATAATAAATCAAACGACCGTCAGGTTGCAAAATCCTGGTTATTTGTAGTAGAGTTTATGGGAACCAGGTATCGAACCGTGGGACTATGTGATAATTATCTAGACTTAGCAAAGGTTATAAATTGAGGGGGAATTTTGTTTTGTTCTAAACTGTGAATTATAATAAAGACAACAAGAATTTAAATAACAGCTAATAATTAAAATAACAGAATAATAAAAGTGGTTGTGAATATGGAAGAACGGACTCTGGGTTCAGGTTTTACTCGTTTGATTAATTATGCTATTCTACTACTCGGTTTAATTAAGAATAATTTGGCAAAATTCCTTTTATAGTCTTTAGATTTAAATCCTAAATTCTAATGACCTCGTTTACCAGAACATGCAAGGTTTGATTTAAACTCAGGCAAAACACATGTAACGGCTAGTTAAAAGGAATATAATTTTGCATCTGAAATACTAAATTTATTCAATCAGAATAAATTCTTCCACAGACATAACAATTAATATGACCTATCTATTCATCACGGATCTGATCAAAATAGATTTCGTAAAGCAATTTAATAAACTCATGTAATTTATTAAAATGCGAGAGAATAACATTAATCGTATCAAATTATAATTAACTTAAACCGGTAAAATAAAGTGCACAATTAAAACAAACTAATAATAACCATCTCCCAGAGTATAAATAATCTAACCGGACATGTTAAATAAATGAGCAGAGTTAAGAGTAAAAGAAATCATCTGTTCGCTGACTCCTGCTCCGTTATTCTGACAGCCCGGATTAGAATTGAGGCAGATGATAATATATGGAGAATGGTCGAGCGTGGGTTCTGTGGTGGTGGTCGAGTGATTTTGTGAATTGTGAATGGATGCGTACGTAAGTGAATTGTTTGTGAAATGGAAAAGGTGAAGGTGGGGGCGATGGAGTAGTATGGTGTCGGGTGATTTTGTGAATGGGTTTGTGAATGGAGTGGAGCGATTTTTGATGAAGTGAATGGAGTGAATGGATCGACTGATAGGTGTGTGAATGACTGGATCGTGGGTGAATGACTTTTCCATTTTTAGCTGCAGAGCGTGGGTTTATATAGGCAGAGGACATGGGAAACAGACAAGGAGAGAAGTGACAGGGATAGTGAGCTAGCTAGTAGAGGCGGTGGAATTTGGTGCAGATCGGTGAAGATTTGAGTCAGAGATTTCATCGGGGGCAGAGCAATTGATTGCAGAGTCACGCGTGCAGAAATTAAGGTGGGCGTAGCAATTAATAAAAGCAGTTCGAATGCGGCGCCCATCGGAGAAGAAAACTGTTCGAAATTCTGTTCTGGCGTGCGCATGTATGCATGTCCGCCAGGCGGTCCTGCCTCTCTTGTCCGCTCGAAATCAGGCGGAAGCCTCTGTGCTGTCCGCGTCCTCAACAGGCGGTCGGCTGTGTCGAGTCCGCTCAATAGGAGGCGGTAGCCTCATGTCCGTCCGCCTGGTTCACCTCGCGGTTGTAATACTCCTGTCCGCCTCCTTGAACTCGCCATAACAGGCGGTAGTTTGTGTAGAGTCCGCCCCCCTGTGGGCGGTTGCAGGTGTGGAGTCCGCCTCCCTTGTGGGCGGTTGCAGGTGTGGAGGCGTAGCCTCATATATATATAAATACGAGTATAGTCCAATCTTCGGTCGGCCCCAGATTCTTCGTTATAAGTCCGTTTTGGTCCCCGTTTGTTGCGTTGGAAAGCTCGTGAGGAGAACTATGCATTTCTGTCATTATTTCCTGATTTTATCATATAAATTGGAATTAGTTCCTACCCAAGTAAGAGTTACAAAAAGCATAGGATAAGTGTGAGAAGGTGCGTAAAAAGTTACATAATATAATGACCAAGCACCTATAAAACTATATAAATTCACACTTATCAATAAGTTGAAAAAAATTTGGATGAATTTGGAGCTCAGAATGTGTAGAAAAACGGTTTTAAAATGGGTTCTGTTCTGGACCGCCCCTCGGGACCGCCCCTGCGGGGAGGTCCAGTGCCCAGAAATGTAGAAAACGAAAAAACGGGTAGCTTCTGTTGTGGACTGCCCCTGGGACCGCCCCAGAGGGGCGGTCCATACCAGAGAAACACAAAAAATTTGTTTAAGGCCCTAATGATGGGGGATTGAATGGTGATGGTTTTAGATGATGTTTAGGCCCTGTTTGGTGACATGTAAAGGCCTTAAAGTGGGTAAACAAGTTAGGTTTGGTTTGAGAGTTGTAAACTTAAGATCACAAGAGTAAATTAAGTATAACGGGATGACGGGGTTAACTATGGGCGCTATAGACGTTAAACAACATATTACCCCAATGTTAATGAAAGTAATTGTATTGTTACCAGTTGTTCAAGGATTGTTCGAGGAACATAGGAGGACACAATAGAGTGGACCTTGGTGACAGGTATGGTTTTCTTGCAACCTGTGTCCTACCGGATTACACCCGCTTGTATGCCAATGTGTTTTTCTGTGTGTTTGCCACCTTGCAAGATAAAGCATGAAATGAGTTTACAGTAATTCATTATTGTGGCGTAATTAATTCCGATACCGCTTAACCTTAGTTATGTGTTAAATAATAGTTAACCGACTTTAGGTTCACATAAGAGATCGGTATTCGGAATAAACGTCCCAACCCATGGGAACGTTCTAACTACGACTATCAGTGCGTTAGTGTATGTTGTTATTATGAGTGATGTATGTGACTTGTTGGATATGTTGTTGTTGTTATTGGATACAGTTATTCATGTTTGTTAAAAAGGGATATTACTCCCCATATGTGTCTAACCGAGTTAGTAACACTATGTGATGTATGTATGTGGTAAGTTCCATAAGGGAACCTCTAACTAATACATATATGTTATGTATGGAGAGGAATCCGGTTGTTCCGGTCGCGCGTGTTGTTTGGGAGTTAATACATATATGAGAATTAACTCCCATCCTGTTATGTTAGGGTTGTTTTCCTTCATTGGATTTCGACCTCCCACTAGCTTAGCCAAAGCTTACCTACCCGACCTCCACTTCGGGCTAGGAGGGAAATTATGTATAATGTTGGTAGGGTGTCGATGCCTAAGTTCGCTTCGACTCCCTCTTTGTTATGTTACGGTTGTTCTTCCTCCTGGAATTACAACCACCCACAAGCTTAACCAAGGCTTACCTACCTCATCACTATTGGAGTTAGGGGAAATTATGTATGTTGTGATCGGTCCTATATGAGGCCGCCACTCAAGTAAAGGAAATGTATGTATGTTGTGCTCGGGCTTATATCACCCCGGCATTCCCTAAGTAAAGTTATATCCTCTCAGAGGAGAGAAATTAAGTTGAGTATGTTATAAAGTGAAGTGTGTTGTTATTGAGTGTGTGTGCTAATTTGTGTTTGTGCCCTATTAATGGATGTTTGCTTATAAGCATGATACGTGTGAGTTTGTGCATGTTTGAAATAAATCAACCGCATGCTAAGACGACAATAGTTGTGTGTGGCCCGGTAGCATGCAGGCTGCGGGATTACCATACCAGCAAAGGTGCTGACCCCCTTTGGGGCTCCCATACTTTTCAGGTACAAGGAACTGGAAGCCGTTCGAGAGTAGGACGGGGTAGTGTTGTATGTGGTAGTCATGAGAATGGTGGATGTATTATAGGTGTAGTAAGACCGAAAATGTATCGGCGTTAGTTGGTAATTACTCGGTACAGCTGTAATGTAAGTGTATAATGACTGTTGGACATGGAACGGGATTTATGTGTAGTCGCTCGGGAATTTATTCCATCAGACCGGTACAATGTATATATGTTAGCCTTGTTAGCCACGTGGGTGGCTAACGGCGTGTAACACCAAAGAGTTAAGTGATGTTGTGAGTTATGAATTCCGCTGCGATATGTTGTTAAGTGTGTTGTTAGTAGTTGGGGTGTTACACAAAGATTATACCTAACATTTAAGTGAGGGCTTAAAAGACAATTGAGACTTTGGAATAGGAGTAAGGAGTTTATTTAAGCTTAACATAGGCTACAAGTGATTGATGATAGACTACCTTTAATATTCTTTAGAGTACTGTTGATTGTTTGCGCAAGTTGACTAGAACTGCTACCAGCGTTACCCAGGTACGATTTCTCGTACTCCGATATTTTTACTGATTAACTTGTGGAATGTTTTGGAAAACGCTAACTGAGTTTAAGAGGAATTTCTAAAAGGAATTGGTTGTGTGACTAACTCAGCTTGTGTGACTAACTGAGCCTTGAATGTGAAACTCACTTGGGTTGGTTCCTTCTTTTTGGTTGTTCCATTAGACATTGGCTGCTTAGGGTTTACACTTCTGCACTCTGTAGGACTGAGTGTTTTGGTATTGCTCTGGGTAGTTAGTGATCTGGTGGGAATTTGGAAAAGGTCAATTTTGGTAAATCATTCTTTTGACTCTGGATATATCGTTTCATCCATGAGCTGGTTCTTGAGGTTTCGACGTGCGCGCATCTTCAATGGTAACAGCAGGGGGCTGTATATCCCTCACCCATAGGGGCATTGATATTTAACAGTAGGGGGCTGTATATCCCTCGCCCATAGGGGCATTGATATTTACAGCAGGGGTTGTATATCCCTCATCCATCAGGACATATTTAATCTGACAGTAGGGGGCTGTATATCCCTCGTCCATACGGACATTTATATCTGGCGGTGGGGGCCATCTCTCCCAATTGGTATTATTCCATTCTTGAGTTATTGGTTCTTGGATCTATCTCATTATTCCTAGTCCTTTGTGACTATTTGAGTCTTCCTACTCCTAACGGGAATTGGGTTTAACTAAGGCAATGGATGTTCACTGACACATGATGTGGTTTTGTTTCACTAACCTTACTTTTATGTTATTAACCTTCATGCTTATCTTGATATCTTGATTTGGTGATGAAATACCCCGTAATTAAAATAGTGATTAATTAGGCTAATAAGTAATTTAGAGGCTTAATTAAGTATAAATAATCATGAGGGAACAAATCCCGAAGAAAACGGATCCTTAAAATGGATTAAAACACCAACGAACCTTAAAGCGCGTTTTTCGAGGTAACCGGGAAAACGTGACTTTAACCGGGTCAAATAGACTCGTAACAATTTTGGTCAACTAAATAATCATTAATAAATATTAGTGAAGCTTTAGGACCAATAAAATCAATAAAACGAGAGATTAGTAAAAACTGTCAAAAATGGGAAGTTGTGGGGTAGAAACATAATTAACACAAACTTATGTGTCCAATAATGTAAAAAGAATTTTAAAACCCCTTGGTCTATGTGTGCTGTCCGATTTTATCCCCATACACACACATACCCTTAATTCCCCTCTTATGTGCAAAAAAGACAAGAAATTAAAAGTAAAAAGCAACCTATACTACCCCACTCTCACATTCTCTCTCTCCTATCCTCATTCTCTATTCTCTCTCACGTGAAGCCTCACCCAGCACCCTCTCCTTCTTCCTTCTTCTTCTTCATCGACACCAATGGAGAATAAGAAAAACCCACACAAAACTCTCTTCTCTCCTCTTGAAACTCCATCAAAACTCCTCCAAAAATTATAAAAACTACACCATTAGAATCCTCTCACCAAGAGCTACATTCCTATCCTTTCAAATTCGAAAACACACATTTTCGTTTTTATGGGTATACCCCATTTGGAGCTTCAAGACCACCATTAGAGCCACCTTACTCTCCTTGTTCTTTTGAGGTAAAAATCTCTTTAAAACTCCATTGTTTTTCTAGCCTTAGAGGCAAAACGAAATTTGAGCTAAAACTCTTGTTTGCTCCTTATGTGTCTAGCCGATTTTGGCTTTGTTGGAGGAGAGGAAAGATTGTTCTTGAGCTAAACCAAACAGCTCCTACACTCTTGGAAGGTAATATAAATCCTAAACCCTAAAACTTGTATTAAGACTTAGAGATGGTTAGGGTTAGTTTAGTGCATTAAAACAATATATTGAAGTGTATATGTATGGTTGTAGTGTTAGAAGGTTTGAGTAGCAAAATCGGTAGAGAGAAGGAAGGAGGAAGAAGCAAGAAGAACAAGAAAATCTAGAAGGAGAACAAGGTAAGAATGCTCATTGTGTAGCCTTGTATATAATTGTATATGTAACAGATTTTAGAAATGAAAATGTGTATTGTAAAATGGTATCTTGTAGTAGAGTAATGTATAAGAGAATATAAGTATTTTGAAGCTTTAAAAGATGTGTAAAACTTATTGAAAACAGATTGGGATTGAGTTGTTGAGTGCAGGAAATTTTTTGTAGTGTTTAGTATTGAGTTTGGTATATGAGAGCTTGTATAGTTTTGGTTGTTGGAACAGGTGAAATGAATGTTGAAATGTGAACTAGAACATGTGGTGAGTGTATAAAATTATAGGGGAGACTATGGCAAAATTTGCCTAGGATTAGAACACTTAGAGAATTAAAACTATGTGACTAATGTGAGTGTGTAACAGATTTTGTTTGAGAAAAATAGAGGGTAAGTTGAGAGAGATAGGTAATGTATTCTAATGCATTGAGGGTGCTAGAAATGACATTAGAAGAGGGAGCTAGTGTTGGGAGAGAGTTAGAATAAAATCTGTAGCAAAACACAACTAGGAAACAACTAGTGAGAGTGTTGAGTTGAAACTTGGAAAATTATGTGAGTGAATGAGTATAGAATTGTGTAAGGAGTTAATGAATGAACTAAGGTGTATTAGGAGGTTTAATTAGTGTCAAAACATGTGGGATTAAGTGTAGGAACAATGGGGAAGTAATGGGTAAAAGAGAGGACTGAAAACAGAAATTAAAATGCAAATACTGGGTCGGACCGAACTTGCGACCGGACTTGCAAGTTCGGTCGAGCCCAGATTTACAAAGACGGGTGAGCTACTGGAATCGACCGGACTTGCAAGTTCGGTCGGACCAGAAAATTCTCCCGTCTGTAACCTACTGGAATCGACCGAACTTGCGATCGGACTTGCAAGTTCGGTCGGCCAGAAAACTTCCATCATGCAACCTACTGGAATCGACCGGACTTGCGACCGGACATGCAAGTTCGGTCAGTCCAGAAAAATTTCTCCAGGATAGCTACTGGAATGGACCGAACTTGCGACCGGACTTGCAAGTTCGGTCGGCCAGAAGAATTTCCGTAACCTGAGCTACTGGAATGGACCGGACTTGCAAGGTCGGTCGCAAGTCCGGTCCTGACAAAAAAAAATATATATTTTAATTTAAATAATAATTGTATATATATATACATATGTATACCCATATAACATGTATATGTCATGTATGTAAGCATGCCAACATTAAGTAAGAAAGTGAAACTTAAAGTAATAAAAGATAAGTAAGTAAAGCGTAAGTGTAAGAAGTATAAGGACATAGTAAGTATAAGTTAAGCTAACGATAGTTAGATTAATCATTCAATTGTATGTTTATAATAGGATTTGATTTGTGACACCGGGAAGACGTTTGGAAATACGGACAACGGTGAACGGTATGGATTCCTCATGCCCCGTATGCTATCTTGGTTACTCTGATTTGTGTGTTGCGTGCTAATTGATCACCAAATAAGATAAATGCACGAATCGGAGTTAACATGCATACTTGTGGATATGTAGTGTTGTATGTTGTGAATATTCTCTTAAATTTAGTTTGTATAATTCATGAAATGTATGGATGATGATGAATGTGTGTATGTATGTTGTATTGCATCGTGACCGATTATTTGTGTGAATGGACTTCTAACTTATTCCTAACAAGCTAACCATCCTAACTTAAATTGGTAACTAAATTGGAATGAGTAGAAGTCCGATATAGTTTCGGCCACGCGTGAGGATGCGGAGTCACGAGAGGTTGGCTCCAATTCCTGACTCTTAACTGGTCCGCGGCCCAAATCCCTTAAGTGGGTAGCATCCCAGATTGGTGAGTCAAGTAAAGCCTGGTGGTGGGACGGTGTAGTCCCTGCCCAGAGGCCACACCGGCTTAACATGAGTATGAGTAAGTAAGTATGAGTAAGCAAGAGCAAGTAAATGAGTATGGGAAGGTAAGCAAGTAAAGTATGAAAGAGAATGTGTAAGTATTGTGTAATAAGTAAAAGAGTAATAAGCACTCCGATTAACCCGGATGCATAATTTGGCTAACCTTGCGAAGGTAAGTATTGGGAGCATCATTGTATTGTTACCTTGAATTGTGTAATGAATTGTATAAGCATGTATGTCGTATGAAAAGCATGTATGTATGAAATAAATGAACAGCATGTTTAGTGGACGTCAAATAGTCGGCGTGCCCTAGCTAGCACGCGGTATATGCGGAGTTTATACGCAGCGTTTGCTGAGCCCCTTGGGGCACCATTTTTACTACACGCAGGTACTCGTGAAGGATGAAGATGCTGAGGACATAGTTCTATTTCTTTATCTTCTTTTGATTGTAAACAATGAATTTATGATGGGTGTACTAAGTAGTACATGGCTGTAACTTTTGATTAGCCGGTGTACCATGGGGTACACCTTTTTGGATTTTGGGATAGAATGAGAATTGGTATAGATGAGTAATAGGTAGAAACTCATTCTTTTGGGAAGTGTGGTAAAGGATGTAATGTAATACTTTAAATACTCGGTGATCCAAGAATGTAAGTAGGTTATGTTGTATTCAGTATGCATTATATTAGTAGCTCGGTACACTATGTTCATCAGACCGTGACTGTAAGTATTAGTAGCCTAGTTAGCCGTATGGGCGGTTAGCGGCATTGTTTCACCCGCCGTAGTAGGTAGTAATATTTCCGCTGCGAACTCGTAGGATTAACAGGACAATTAGACGGTGAGCATAGGATTAACGGTTGGGGTGTTACAGGTGATTTATGAAATGTCTTACTCCTCTGTGTGGTTTAAGTGATTGCTTTCAAGCTAATATTTATTTAAGAGTTATTTTATAAGTTTGTTTTTGGAGATTAGTACCAGTTCCATTCCAGGGAACTGACCCACCCCGTTCAGGGTGGGCTGCTTGGTTTCATCTTGCAGGTACAAATTGATTTACAGGTGGCCGCGAAGAGCTTGAGTGATTGGGATGGGATTAGGTTTATGGAGAGTGAATGTATTTTATTACTGTTATGTTATGTTAAGTTTTCTCGAAGTTCAGACCGTAACTTAGTTAATTGTAATGGTTGTAGTTGGTGAGGTTGGTACCGGGTGTTTCGAGCCCGATTGTAACACCCCATCCAACATTAACATACTTACAACAAACTGCAGCGGAAGAACACCTCATCACATTACTTAACTCGTTGGTGTTACACGCCGTAAGCCACCCACGTGGCTAACAAGGCTAATACATACACAATGTACCCGGTCTGATGGGCTAAATTCCCCGAGCGACTACACATTACTATCCCTTTCCATAACAACAACAACAACGTACGCCTTCCAACTATACCGAGTATTAATAACTGATGCCGACAACAATTTCGGTCTTACTACACCTACTGTTATATACACTTAAATGTTTACCCATGTACAACGACTACCCGTCCTACTCTCGAACGGCTTCCAGCACTTCGTACCTGAAATAAGAGAGAAGAGAAAGGGTGGGCCCCAAGGGCTCAGCACCTTTGCTGGTATGGTAATCCCGCAGCCCACATGCTACCGGGCCACGCACAACTACTTGACGTCTTAGCATGCGGTTGTTATATATTTAAATCATACATGTAACAACGAACACACATCACATAACATTCGCCTCAACGGGCTCAACAAACGGATAATATATCCTTACTTAATAAGTCACTCATGGTATTCATCATGTCTGGAGTGTTCCTCCTATGATGGAGCTACTTCCTTAATAGACGACACATACCCTTAAATCGGGTTACCCTTAAACGCCTCTTATCACAAACTGGGAATCATATCCTGATCCACACACTCCACATTTTACACCATATAACATACACTACATAACAACACTTAACAACACTTTGCACGTTTCCACGTGCACAACATAACACCGCAATAGATATTGCATCACAACAAAGATACATACATAACGGGAATGGTCCTCTCAGGAACCGACCCAACATCACTAATACACTGGTGAGCCTAGAGATTGTTGCCAGTCTCATGATAAGCTCGTTACATAACTCGTTACCGTCTCGTTAAATGAACGGTTAACTTAACACAAGGTGTCTCGGATATAGTGATCCAAGCACACCGAAACAACATAACAATAGTATGCCCCTGTGGCCCGACGTGAGTCGTATAGCCTTGGTTAAGCTAAAGGGAGGTTGGGAACCAAATTGGAAAACAACATAAATACAGAGAGGATCGACCTGCTATGACAACGACCCCCATACTCACACGCGTGGCCGGAAAGAACCGGACTCCTCCCCCCCGTTAGCACTTGTTAGAAGTTCAACTTTGAACTTTATTAAACAATCACAAACATTGGGTTAAGTCTTGTTAGACATACACAACGGAAAGAGGGTCATACATTCACATACAAACATCACACACAAACATCACATAACCAACTCACGCATAGCCGTGGTTAGAACGTTCCTTAGGTCGAAACGTTATTACCGGATACCGTTCTCTTACGTTTACCTAATAGTGGTTAACTAGCCCTTCAAGCGCATTTGAGGTTACCGGGTTATCGGCACGTACTACAACAAAACGACTGTAAACTCGTTTCATGATTTATCTTATAACGTGGCAAACATACAGAAAACACATTGGCATACAAGCCGGTGTAATCCGGTAGGACACAGGTTTGCAAGAAAACCATACCTGTCACCGGAGTCCACTTTACCACGTCCACTTATGGGGTTCCTCGAGCGATTCTCGAACAACTGTTAACATCACATGTGTTTTTATTAACATCGGGGTTTGCTTGATTATTTAATGTCCAATGCTTAACTTTCCCCGTTAACTTAGATACATAACTTAACATTTTTAACTTGTTTTACTCTCACATTTTAATACAACTTTTAACCCACTTAATGTCATTAAAACTCACCTAACATGTCCTTAACAACCTTATAACATCATTACCTATCAATCCCCATCATTACTTATCATTTTATAACCATAAACAACATTTTTGGTCCGACCGACCTTACCGACCGAACTTGTCCAAGTTCGGTCCATTCCAGAACACATTTCCGTCAAAATTTTCTACTCCGACCGACCTTGTAAGTTCGGTCGCATGTTCGGTCCTTCCCGAGACTTTCTTCCCTTTTAAAATTTAGCCCGACCGAACTTGCCAAGTCCGGTCCTATGTTCGGTCGGTTCCAGAAACTTAATCCGTACACAAAATACAAGCCCGACCGACCTTGCAAGTCCGGTCCCCAAGGTCGGTCCATTCCAGAAACTCCTTCCGGTAGTGTAAACTGAGCTCGACCGACCTTGACAAGTTCGGTCGCAAGGTCGGTCGGCTCCAGGCCTTTGTTTTCCATTGCCCATTTAACTCCAAACTTCACCTCATATATCCTAATATGTCCTAACCTCATTTGGGCACTTCAAACACATCTTTAGCCATGTACTAAACTCTTTAAATCACACACCAAAACCATTTTATCATTCACAAATTTCTTACAAATTCTTAGCACTTGGAATGCTTCCTCCTTAAGATTTCTAAGTGGTATTTCACCAATAATGACCCACTATACCAAGGTGTTTCCTCTACACCTTAACATCATCTCTCAAACTTCTTTTCTTACTAACTAAATCTCCTTTTTCACATCTTACCTAAACATCACTTATTCCTTGGATATCAACATTACCTAAACCTTAAACACTTCTCCAAGACTTTAATACATTCACAAAACATTCATTGAATCCTTAGAACTTCCAAGATAACACCTAAATTCTTGTATCACTCTAAATCACCTTAATACATGTTTTCTTCCCAAGTAAAACATTTGTTCACCTTTAACACTTCCTAGTTCACCAAAACTTACTTAAAACACTTAGAACTTCTTACACCTTTTCCAAATTTTGCCATAGTTTCTCTTGTATATACTCACATCCAAACACTTAGGTTTTTACCTTATTCCATTCAAGAACACCTAAAATCCATCAAAAACATTTTTATACACAAACTTCACACATTTAGCACTACATCACAATATAGTGCATAACTTAAATTGCTTGGCACTTAGGCCCTTAAATAACATGGCTCTTAGGCCCTTAAATTGCATAAACCTTAAACACTGAATTTCCCACATAAGTAATGCCTTTGACCTGCAATACACCCAACAATACATATGCCCTTAATAAACTCCTTGAGAGCATTTCTATAGGTCATTCACCATTGGCTCCTTAGGTATTTTCCATAAGAAACACAAGCTCATTTTCCTAAGGCATTTGAACTACATTGAGATAGCTTGTTTACCTCTTTTTCCTCACAAATTTCTTTCTTGTTTCCTTGTAAAACCGGTAGGCATTTGGTTCCTTGTCAACTTCTAAACAATGTACAAATATAGAATGAGTATTCAAGCATTATGCTTCATCTCATTGTAAACCCTAGTTACACATATTGTTTTAACACATTAAGGTAATTGTTTTACCTTGGAATTGGAAGAGAACTTGAACAAGTATCAAGAGAGGACTCCTCCTAGCCCTTGGAAGATTCAAATGAAGCTAAAACAAGCAAGGTAAATACACCATGGTGAGGTGAATTTTCGGTCAACATGAAAACATGGAGGAAACATGGATTTTCTTTTGAGTTTCCTTACCTAGGAGCAAAGGAGAGTTAATGGGTAGAACACAAGCTCAAGCTCCATCAATGGTGATTCTCCATGGCACCAAAATTGAGCTCTTGAAGATTTGAAAAGGTAGAAGTGTAGAGCTTGACCTAACTAAGACAATATGGTCTTAGAATTTGATTTGGAGCATGGAGTTGGATTTGGCAAGGAAATGAAGATGGAGAAGAGAGGGCTGTTGCAAATCGTAAATGGAGGAAAGGAGAAGGTGAAGAACCGTGTGAAATGAAAGAAGAGAAGGAAATGAGAAGATGAGTTTGCTTTTGGAGATATTTATGTTATAAAGCAAATAGTACTTTACTTTAAGTTTTTCTTTACTTATTTGATTTCTTTTACAACTTGGTGACTCACTACTACAAAAACCGGCCACCATTTAGTTAGAAGGGTAATATAGTCTTTATTGACCAATTTATTACTTATAACATTATATGTTACAAACTAGCTTATAAAAGTTACTATTCACAACTAAGGCACATAGAAGTGAAATTTTTGATTTCCCATTAATATAGCCACCCAAATGTGATACTATATAGTACACATATTAATTAAAGAGTAATGATGGACATTTAGCCATTCAAAACTCATTTACAAGACAATTTTTCAAAAACGTGCTTTAAGACTCCTTAAAGCACATTTTGTGTTTTAACTTGTTTTCAAGCTTGGTTTTCTTTGGTAATTGATTTACTATGTTCATTAACATATTTATAAGGTATAGGTATGACCATTAGGTCTTTACAAATTTATCCCAAGCTTAGAGCACATTTTTGCTCTTATTGACTTTAAGGTATTTTCTTGTTGTTTTATTTGGTTTAACTGTCCACCAAAGTTTCCTAAGGACTTATTTAGCCTTATTAAATCATAATTAAATGTTATTAAGTCTTGGTAGGCTCTTTGGGTCCTAACCAAGTTCACTCATAGCTTAGAGCATGTTTTTGCTCAAACTGTGTCTTAATGCTTTATTGCATTTATTATGGTTTAAATTGTTCACTGATGTTACTAAGGCACTTTTTAGCCTTTACTTACCATAATTTGATATTTAAACCACATATCAAGGTTTGGGGTATTTCAATCTACCCCCCTTAAAAGAACTTCGTCCTCGAAGTTCACACTTTCCCACACATCATTAAATCAGAATACGGGGATTACTTGGAAATAAACTTCCATAACCAAACACACTTTACATCTCAACACCTCGGACTTAATGGTCCGGGCAACACATTCACATCCACACATAACATAACATATCCACATGATAACCTCGGACTCTATGGTCCGGGTATCTTAACACACTTACACATACATAACAACCCCTTGACTCACTGGTCTTGGGTAACATAACAACATTTGGACACATAGGTCCCGGTAACATAACAGTCTTTAGACACATAGGTCTATGTAACACCCACATTTAGACTCATAGGCCTTGATAGTATACACTTTAGGAAATCCAAGTCAAAACAATATTCATTACACATACCACACAACATGTCAGAGCATGTATAGCAATCAAAAATATCCTTGATATACACTGTGATCCCGCAGAACCCGGTCGCGATGGACACCTTCCGTCCCCGTGCCTTTGGGAGTTTAAACAATCACTTAAATTTAAAATTTCTTTGTGAGGTTAAGTAAGAGAACTTTAATTACGTAAAGTATCCATCAACGTTTTATAAATACCAATTTAAAATCCTTTTGAAAACACACACAACTCACTCCAAGTCCAACTTAAGCTCCTTGCTTCTTTATTAGTGTGGTTATTCGTGACCACTTATAGGGAGTTTCAAGAGTCATCCAACCCTGATGTGATCAGCATCAGTGTTGAACTATCCTTCCACCCCAATTTGTGTTCGGCTTCCCTTGATCGCATGCAAATCAAGTTCCACCTCCCACTTCATTTTCAAGCATCAGATAAATCACTCATTTCCAATTTTCTATCTTTTAAATCATTCTAATCATGATCATAACATCTCCAAAGGATAGAACTTCGTCTATCAGTTGCTCCCATACACTTTAATCCTGTTGCCTATGGAATCTTATTCTCACTAGGTTCTATGTCGGTTTCGTACCCTTTCATGCATCACTATAAAGTATATATATATATATACACATATATTTTATCAAAATGCAACACCTGGTTTTACATTTATACACTGTCGGGGCTTTTGTTCCCCCGGAGTTTCTCTACTCCCCACACTTGTACTATCACACACAACTGTTAACAAATACACACACTTATCACAATGGTATTCGCATCTTCTGTGCGCAATTACCACAATTAAACCATGAATGAATGTGTATGTTTACGTAACACACACACCAATCATCAAAACAATAATATAATTTTGTGCTATGCACAATATAAGTCACATACACTACGTACACTTGTACGGTAATATACACTAAGTAGTTTTGCGCTCTACCCCCCTTAAAAGGGATTATGCCCACGTAATCAATCACTAAACATTGGCTTATAATGTTCTGCCGTCGTGAAGTGTTTTAACTTCCACGCGGTCTATTACACAATGGATTCTGATTAGAGGATCTTAACCATATTGGCGGTTTAGTTCCTAAACCAAGAATTCTCATTGGAGTTTGTTTAAACTCTTAGTTGGTTTCGATTCTGGCCTGTTAGGCTTCTAGGCGTTAATAATTAGCCATCCACTCATATTCGTTATTCACGTTGTACATTTGAATCACTGGTTCACTAGCGTCTGCTGCGCAACTCTGACACTGTAGGGCTTAGTTGCCCCATTTGTCATCCTTACTGTATTGTACATCCCCAATTGTCACCTTCATCTTGGTAACAATGGTTTCTCAACCGATGTGTGGTATCTTTTACCGTTAGCGAATTCGGTGAGTTATAACTTCCTATCCACTTCCATAACAATTTACTGTGTATACAGCTATGTATTTCACAATGATTGACTTGTTCCCTTCCGGCTTATTGTCGGTTGAGATTGAGCTACTACCTAGTGTGTAGTGCTCTCTCAACTATTTACAACATTTGGGGTATATTCCATACCAATATTTGGCAGTTAGTGCTACTGTATCACTTACTGTTAATCATGTCTCCACATTTGGTTTTGTACAAGTACTCTGTTTATGGTATGTCTTTGCATTTCCTATGCATCGGCCATTATAACATTATTGCTCCACAATTAACATGTTTCCAATTCCTAGCTATCCCACTCGATCATTACTGCGCAAATGCAATACCAAAACACTCAGTCATACAGAGTGCAGAGGCGTAAACTCTTGACAGTAAATCCCTTATGTGATTCGCCATGGAATTCACACTGAGTTTCCTTATCACATAGTACCGACCATTGGCTTATTGCCCAGTCTGTGTATCATCACTTGCTTGCATGTCCATTGAGTTTAACTCATAACTGGTCTTATCTGCCACATCATTATTCAATAAACACTTATACAACGGTCGCTTACTGCGCACCGTGCTTATTGTATAACACTAACTTACATGGTATTTATTGTCACATTAACTTCCACACATATACTTACATTATGGTTCGTCATTCATCTGGATGACTACCGAATGCTCCTTGAGCATCGATCATTCGAGTCACAAGCTGGCATTATTCAGCTCGGTGTTTCACTTTATACACACATACTACTAAGCTAACTACTCTCTTTCAATAATAACATCGTCCTTCTTAACATATTTCTTGGCTTGATACACATAACTACCGCTCCTGCGGCCTCACAATATCGAGAGGTATCCCCACTCTTAATGCAGTGGTTCGTTTACCACTCTATCCACTTATATAACATAAACTTCTACAATCAATCGAATTATATACACATATTTCTTATGGCTTATTAGCCTTATTTGCCTTGAGCTGCGCTCATTGTAGGCTGTCCACACACATGTACTTCTCTGTACTACATTACATGGTTTGAATATTATATTGGGCTCCATGACAAGGTCGTTGCATCCGTTTCCTTTCATGGGATGCCCCTTAGGATTGTCAGTCCGTCTCCTGACAACTTATGTCTAAACTGGGTGTTTTTCAACCCTTGTGCTTCTGTCATGCATTTCGTGCAACAATTGTTGATGCGAACACCCCTCAAGGATTGCTCCTGGGTGTTGCTAAGTTATCATTTACATCTAGTTCAAGGATTCCGTTAGGCACGCCTTCTTGCGTTCTTAACTGGCTTATTATCTTCTTCTGTGAAGATCAACATTTCATAGTAGTGTAAGTACTCATTCTGGGAATTTCATCCCGTTCATTGCACATTAATGTGTCCACATTAGGCATTTGCTTGCCATGTACAAGCTGGGTCACCGTTCCAGCTAACATGTTTATCCAAGGATCCTTAAGACATATGTGATGTCTTTACATAACAGTTTGTGCTCTTTGCACTTCCTACTCTTAAACATTTCCTTGAGAGGAATTCACTAATCCTTTTAGTCTCGTTAACTTAACTGAGTTCCTTAACTTCAACCATTCCTTGTAATCTCTAGCTCTTGTTTGATTTATACTGCTGACCGTAGACGGAGTCGACTACTTCCCGTGTTTCGGACTCTTCTCGTATACATATATGGGGTATCATACTGATACATTACTACTTACCCAACTAACCCATAAATAGGTCTGTCAGGCCCACAAGCTCCTATCGGAGTGCGGTCGTCCCACAATTCAATTGGTACACTCGTAGTGTCCGTCACACGCCTAGGTGAAGTATTCTGTTGTCAACTCCCTTATATTGTCCCGTGACAATATTCATTCCTTACTTCCCGAACTTAATCGAGGGAAAGTTTATCCATTGTTGTATCCTTGTCAACTGTCCTTGGTTTTACTGGTTTGGTTTAAAAGAAGGTTGAAAAGAAGTGTTGGTTTGAAAGAAAATCTGGTTTGAAAAGAAAAGGGTTTGTATAAATCTGGGTTTAAAGAAAAATTTTCATGGTTTCACAACATCTTCTTACCTTAGCCAAGTCTAGCTCCTTGCTGACTGGTGTATTTACAATTACAGAGGTTAGGCTACAAGCCCTTCCATGGTCATAATGATCCTGTTTAACTTCATGGTACTTTACTAAGTACTTGTAGTGGTTATAAATTTCCCGAACAGCCCTGTTATAGCAGCACTTGCTATGGCAAGTGCGCCATGCTAACTGGCAATCGGTTTAACACATACCGGTTGTGGTATTGTTTTTACCCAGACTGTCATCAGTGGCCTTGTTGGCCCTCACTGACTTACTGCCTTGATAATGACTCTTCTAGGTGAGTTCTCACTGTCTTCACATGACGATCATCAACTAGGGTGTTTCCCATTCTGGGAGACCCCTTTGTCTTAGTATTGTATTCTCTTTGTAGCCCGTTCCACGTATTTATCGCGGTTACTGAGACTTGTCTCTTGTTTGGGCACTACGTTGTAGTTCCCTTGTCGGTTGGTATGCCGTTGGTGTATTATTTATCATTGTGGTCCCGTAGACACTCGTCTCGGGTTTCACTAATCCACTTCTTGCCTGTTGCACGGTCGGTGCGTTGCAAGCTGGTCATCCTCGACTGCTCGGCATGTCGACCCAGGTTGCCAGAAATTCTATTCTCTTATACACAAAATCCTTCATTCTTCGCTATTAAATGCGGTTAACATCATTCTGATGGAGACCGTCTCCGGGATTCCCAGTTTTCGGGATCTACCGTATGACAGGTTCTCCGTACCTTTGGAGGTATTTAATAACAGCCAGATCGGGTATTCCCGAGTATGAGAGGACTTTCATCTCTCTGGCGTTGTTGCCCAAGTTATAAAACAGGGATTGTGGAGGGTGGGATGGATATTGTAGGTTTCCAGTAGTCACTGGTAGTTCCTAACTAGCGTATCTCTCACGCTATCACTCAACCCTTAACCCAAAGTACTTAAATCCTAACTCGGTACTTCCTAAGCTCGGTAATTCAGTCATCAGAGCGATACTTCGCTCTGATACCACTTTTTGTAACACCCCCCACCAACAACATACTTACAACAAACTGCAGCGGAAAACAACCTCATCACATTACTTAACTCGTTGGTGTTACACGCCGTTAGCCACCCACGTGGCTAACAAGGCTAATACATACACATTGTACCGGTCTGATGGGCTAAATTCCCGAGCGACTACACATTACTATCCCTTTCCATTAACAACAACAACAACGTACGCCTTCCAACTATACCGAGTATTAATAAACTGATGCCGACACAACAATTTCGGTCTTACTACACCTACTGTATATATACACTTAAATGTTTACCCATGTACAACGACTACCCGTCCTACTCTCGAACGGCTTCCAGCACTTCGTACCTGAAATAAGAAGAGAAGAGAAAGGGTGGCCCCCAAGGGGCTCAGCACCTTTGCTGGTATGGTAATCCCGCAGCCCACATGCTACCGGGCCACGCACAACTACTTACGTCTTAGCATGCGGTTGATTATATTTAAATCATACATGTAACAACGAACACACATCACATAACATTCGCCTCAACGGGCTCAACAAACGGATAATATATCCTTACTTAATAAGTCACTCATGGTATTCATCATGTCTGGAGTGTTCCTCTCTATGGAGCTACTTCCTTAATAGACGACACATACCCTTAAATCGGGTTACCCTTAAACGCCTCTTATCACAAACTGGAATCATATCCATGATCCACACACTCCACATTTTACAACATATAACATACACTACATAACAACACTTAACAACACTTTGCACGTTTCCACGTGCACAACATAACACCGCAATAGATATTGCATCACAACAAAGATACATAACATAACGGGAATGGTCCTCTCAGGAACCGACCCAAACATCACTAATACACTGGTGAGCCTAGAGATTGTTGCCAGTCTCATGATAAGCTCGTTACATAACTCGTTACCGTCTCGTTAAATGAACGGTTAACTTAACACAAGGTGTCTCGGATATAGTGATCCAAGCACACCGAAACAAACATAACAATAGTATGCCCCTGTGGCCCGACGTGAGTCAGTAATAGCCTTGGTTAAGCTAAAGGGAAGGTTGGGAACCAAATTGGAAACAACCATAACATACGAGAGGATCGAACCTGCTATGACAACGACCCCCATACTCACACGCGTGGCCGGAACAGACCGGACTCCTCACTCCCCCGTTAGCACTTGTTAGAAGTTCAACTTTGAACTTTATTAAACAATCACAAACATTGGGTTAAGTCTTGTTAGACATACACAACGGAAGAGAGAGTCATACATTCACATACAAACATCACACACACACACATCACATAACCAACTCACGCATAGCCGTGGTTAGAACGTTCCTTAGGTCGGAACGTTATTACCGGATACCGTTCTCTTACGTTTACCTAATAGTGGTTAACTAGCCCTTCAAGCGCATTTGAGGTTACCGGTATCGGCACGTAAACATACAACAACAATAACGACTGTAAACTCGTTTCATGATTTATCTTATAACGTGGCAAACATACAGAAAAACACATTGGCATACAAGCCGGTGTAATCCGGTAGGACACAGGTTGCAAGAAAACCATACCTGTCACCGGAGTCCACTTTACCACGTCCACTTATGTTCCTCGAGCGATTCTCGAACAACTGTTAACATCACATGTGTTTTTATTAACATCGGGGTTTGCTTGATTATTTAATGTCCAATGCTTAACTTTCCCCGTTAACTTAGATACATAACTTAACATTTTTAACTTGTTTACTCTCACATTTTAATACAACTTTTAACCCACTTAATTGTCATTAAAACTCACCTAACATGTCCTTAACAACCTTATAACATCATTACTATCAATCCCCATCATTACTTATCATTTTATAACCATAAACAACACTTTTTGGTCCGACCGACCTTACCGACCGAACTTGTCCAAGTTCGGTCCATTCCAGAACACATTTCCCCGTCAAATTTTCTACTCGACCGACCTTGTAAGTTCGGTCGCATGTTCGGTCTATTCCCGAGACTTTCTCCCCTTTGAATTTAGCCCGACCGAACTTGCCAAGTCCGGTCCTATGTTCGGTCGGTTCCAGAAACTTAATCCGTACACAAATACAAGCCCGACCGACCTTGCAAGTCCGGTCCCCAAGGTCGGTCCATTCCAGAAACTCCTTCCCGGTAGTGTAAACTGAGCTCGACCGACCTTGACAAGTTCGGTCGCAAGGTCGGTCGGCTCCAGGCCTTTGTTTTCCATTGGCCCATTTAACTCCAAACTTCACCTCATATATCCTAATATGTCCTAACCTCATTTGGGCACTTCAAACACATCTTTAGCCATGTACTAAACTCTTTAATCACACACCAAACCATTTTATCATTCACAAATTTCTTACAAAAATTCTTAGCACTTGGAATGCTTCCTCCTTAAGAATTCTAAGTGTATTTCACCAATTGTAATGACCACTATACCAAGGTGTTTCCTCTACACCTTAACATCATCTCTCAAACTTCTTTTCTTACTAACTAAATCTCCTTTTTCACATCTTACCTAAACATCACTTATTCCTTGGATATCAACATTACCTAAACCTTAAACAAACTTCTCCAAGACTTTAATACATTCACAAAAACATTCATTGAATCCTTAGAACTTCCAAGATAACACCTAAATCTTGTATCACTCTAAATCACCTTAATACATGTTTTCTTCCCAAGTAAACATTTGTTCACCTTTAACACTTCCTAGTTCACCAAAACTTACTTAAAACACTTAGAACTTCTTACACACTTTTCCAAATTTTGCCATAGTTTCTCTTGTATATACTCACATCCAAACACTTAGGTTTTTACCTTATTCCATTCAAGAACACCTAAAATCCATCAAACACATTTTTATACACAAACTTCACACATTTAGCACTACATCACAATATAGTGCATAACTTAAATTGCTTGGCACTTAGGCCCTTAAATAACATGGCTCTTAGGCCCTTAAATTGCATAAACCTTAAACACTGAATTTCCCACATAAGTAATGCCTTTGACCTGCAATACACCCCAACAATACATATGCCCTTAATAAACTCCTTGAGAGCATTTCTATAGGTCATTCACCATTGGCTCCTTAGGTATTTTCCATAAGAAACACAAGCTCATTTTCCTAGGCATTTAAACTACATTGAGATAGCTTGTTTACCTCTTTTTCCTCACAAATTTCTTTCTTGTTTCCTTGTAAAACCGGTAGGGCATTTGGTTCCTTGTCAACTTCTAAACAATGTACAAATAATAGAATGAGTATTCAAGCATTATGCTTCATCTCATTGTAACCCCTAGTTACACATATTGTTTTAACACATTAAGGTAATTGTTTTACCTTGGAATTGGAAGAGAACTTGAACAAGTATCAAGAGATGACTCCTCCTAGCCCTTGGAAGATTCAATGAAGCTAAAAAAGCAAGGTAAATACACCATGGTGAGGTGAATTTTCGGCAACACATGAAAACATGGAGGAAACTGGATTTTCTTTGAGTTTCCTTACCTTGGAGCAAAGGAGAGTAAAATATTGGTAAAGACAAGCTCAAGCTCCATCAATGGTGATCTCCATGGCACACAAATTGAGCTCTTGAAGATTTGAAAAGGTAGAAGTGTAGAGCTTGACCTAACTAAGACAAATATGGTCTTAGAATTTGATTTGGAGCATGGAGTTGGATTTGGCAAGGAAAGGAAGATGGAGAAGAGAGGCTGTTGCAAATCGTAATGATGAAACGGAGAAGGTGAAGAACCGTGTGAATGGAAGCGAGAGGACATGAGAAGATGAGGAAATGAAAGAAGAAGGAAATGAGAAGATGAGTTTGCTTTTGGAGATATTTATGTTATAAAGCAAAATAGTACTTTACTTTAAGTTTTCTTTACTTATTTGATTTCTTTTACAACTTGGTGACTCACTACTACAAAAACCGGCCACCATTTAGTTAGAAGGGTAATATAGTCTTTATTGACCAATTTAATTACTTATAACATTATATGTTACAAACTAGCTTATAAAAGTTACTATTCACAACTAAGGCACATAGAAGTGAAATTTTTGATTTCCCATTAATATAGCCACCCAAATGTGATACTATATAGTACACATATTAATTAAAGAGTAATGATGGACATTTAGCCATTCAAAACTCATTTACAAGACAATTTTTCAAAAACGTGCTTTAAGACTCCTTAAAGCACATTTTGTGTTTTAACTTGTTTTCAAGCTTGGTTTTCTTTGGTAATTGATTTACTATGTTCATTAACATATTTATAAGGTATAGGTATGACCATTAGGTCTTTTACAAATTTATCCCAAGCTTAGAGCACATTTTTGCTCTTATTGACTTTAAGGTATTTTCTTGTGTTTTATTTGGTTTAACTGTCCACCAAAGTTTCCTAAGGACTTATTTAGCCTTATTAAATCATAATTAAATGTTATTAAGTCTTGGTAGGCTCTTTGGGTCCTAACCAAGTTCACTCATAGCTTAGAGCATGTTTTTGCTCAAACTGTGTCTTAATGCTTTATTGCATTTATTATGGTTTAAATTGTTCACTGATGTTACTAAGGCACTTTTTAGCCTTTACTTACCATAATTTGATATTTAAACCACATATCAAGGTTTGGGGTATTTCACCGATGGTCTGTAGCACCTTTAGTTTATTTTCCGCTGTTGTTTTATTATTATAGGGGTGTTACATCAAAGGTCATTGGACAGTCCCAACAGGGACTATCTAAGACATACCTCTATCAGGTAAATCTCAGACAGGTAATTCTATGTTTGAATTAATTTTCCATTGTTTAATAGATAAACAAAAATGAATTGAAACGTTTTAAATACCAACCTGATGAGTACTGGATGGTCAGCGCGAACAACACAAGATAGAGAAGAGACAAGTAGACAGATGTTCTTGCACGTAGTATATGACACTTATTCAATGAAATTAAAATAAGGTTTTAATTTTATAAAAACTTGAATAATTGAACATATTAAACAAACGAACATAGCTAATGTTATTGCCGGTTATTTTTGCTCTCCTCGTCTTAATTCGATTGTCTTCTACCTCAGAGCAACCTGCAAGAGATGAAAAAATTGAAACTGTAAGTAATTATGAAGAAAGTTAAATTCGATGGAATTAGAATCAGCTTAAATTCTGAAAAAAATTTGGCATGACGTTTGCGTATTTTTAGATACTCCACATTTTTTTAAGGCAGAAACAAACACAGTAGCAGCAACATTAATTCTTAGCAAACCATACGAATTATTATCAGACAGACAAGTATGCATATAGTAAATGTATATATATATATGATCAATGAACAAAAACAACCACCCCATTTCAACTTAATCTCACATTTCACCACACTATGCAAATATATATTCTAATGATTGCAGAATACAAGTAGAATTTAGTATAACGTTTATTTGTGACAATATATAAGTATTTGTCTAAAATCATAATCAGAAACGCAAGTGTTTTACCGTGGGTTCTGATCAGGCAAACAGGTGGCAAAGGTTTACAGCAGCAGATAGTGCGATAAGTAGACAATCTGACCGTGTGTAGTGACACCTATTCAATGAAATTAGAATATAAGGTTTTAATTTGAAAAAATATGAATAATTGAATAAATAAAGAAACGAATATATTTTGAATAAACCATGTTATTGAAACATTTTAAAAAACTAACCTAATGAGTAGGGATGATCAACTCACAAATGTGATGGAAGAGGGATTGTTCAACCGTAGTAACACCTATTCAATAAAAGTAGAATAAGGTTAAATTCTGGAAAAAATTTGGCATGACCATTGCGTTTTTTTAGATACTCCACACTTTTATCGGCAAAAACAAACACAATAGCAGCATCAGAAAGACTACTACGAAAACTGTAACACCCCTACCATTAATGCTGTGCTTACCGTCCAATCTCCTTACACATCAGATACACGCAGCGGATACATACTTACCTAATGAGGGTGATACAATGCCGTTAGTCACCCACGTGACTAACAAGGCTACTGCTACTACATACAGCATCGGTCTGATGGACCGGAATCCCGAGTATTACATATCTACCATACACACTCCGTATACCAATAAATGCTACAATCTTCCATTCGATACAATACTTCAAATACAATACAATATAATCCACATACCGAGTTTACTAAGATCCTTATACAAGTATACTACCTCTTCCAAGTTCATACGTACCCACTACGAGACTACTTACTACCCGTTCCTCACAAGCTACTTGCTTCTAAATACAAGGGTGTGCCTCCGGTCTCATACCTTGACCACACCCGCTTCGGTACCTGCACACTAAAAACGTTCCCCCGAAGGGGTCAGCTTTCGCCGAGCATGATAACCGCATACCCCGCGTACTAGTGAGGGTATGCCGACCACTTGGTCGAATACATGTGGTTGATTTCATTCAAACATACATGCATACATGCTCTTATACATAATATTACAATACATTACGCAAGACATACACACATACATACACTTCATTACATACACGAAGTACAACATAAACCATTCAATACATACTTACCTTTTTCCGAATTACACATACACATTACATACACAATATACAATACTTGTTAGCTTCATTGGTCCACCCGGGTTAATCGGGTGGAAATTACTCTTTTACTCGTTATTTCATACATACGCATACATACTCATACTCATACTTACTTACTTACTCTTACTCTTACTCTTACTCTTACTCATGTTAAGTCGTCGGGACCTCCGGCCTTGGGGACTACTCCGTCCCACCTCCAGGATTTACTTGACTCACCAATCCGGGATGCTACCCATTTAAGGGATTTGGGCCGCGGACCAGTTTAAGAGTCAGGAATTGCAGTCAACCTCTTGTGACTCCGCATCCTCACGCGTGGCCGAAGCTGTAACACCCCTAATCTTAAACCTGTAATGACGTCATAACTCGTAGCATAATAAATAGCAAATCGCAACGGAAAATAAAACTATCTAACCTTGGTGTTACACGCCGTCACTCACCCTTGTGAGTAACAAGGCATCCTTACTCTTTCCAACATTACAACTTCTCACGCTGTGATGAACAGATACTGAGCACTCTAATTATTACAATTCAAAACCAACTAAATGAGCAACTAACTGAATACATTCTCCTCCTTAATACAATACAAAATTAAACCGATGGTGTTCGTTGAAAACACTTCAGCTACCCCCGTGTCCCACGCTCCGGCATGAGTCTTCTTCAATAACCTGGAATTTTTGGCCCACTAAAGGGCTCAGCAATCGAAATGCTGGTATGCTAAATGTAGTCTTAAATCATTTGGATTCCTTAAGTCGTTTTAGCCATCTTGATATTAGATTCTTTACATGAAATACCGGTTTATAATGGAAACAGTAATAACTGTAAACACTTAACAAACACATAACAATCCACCTGTAAACACCAGTGTACAATAGTACACAACACCAATAATCACACAACAATAACCAATAATCACACATTAGTAAACCATAATAATAATCAACAAGATACACGTAATAAACTGTACTTGTTAGTTAGTCACTTGGCTCTCATCCTTTAGCCAATCATTTAACCATTCCCAATTAATTCCACCTCAAGTGTCATGTTAAGACAAACCTTAATAACTTGTGGACAAATGTCCCTTGTGTTCCATTGGAACTGTTTACCAGCTGACCCTGTGGCCCTGGTTAATTGACCGATCCGGTCAAAACTGTGCACCAACAGCAGTGCATTCCGCCATCCCCTAATGTGGCTGATGGATTTTGAGTGACTCCCTTTCTTGAGTCTCTCATAGTGATCACAATGCGCAACCAGAAAGTCGAAACGATCTAGATTCCTCTATTTATAAGTTAGCCCTTTTGTCAGTGACATAATAACCAATACTTGAAATAAGACTATCACATTTGACCCTTGTTAGGTTCAATAATACCTAAAGGTCAGTTAGTCTGTTTTTTTTTTCCAGTTTAGATGTATAAACTTTAGTCACAAGACTTTCGCGTACAAAATACAATGCAACAGTTTGAGCAATCCCACATACAATATCATTCACATAAAATCATAGATAACGTTCTTAAGCATTTAAACACACAATGTCTGGACCTTAGGATAATCCTTAGGACATTCAGACCACACAATTAACATACCATTCACCAAGAAACTGCTAGCTTGACAAACTCCCGTTTAGTAGTCCCTCCCCGTACGCTGTTATTTAAACATGCAATACCGGGCAGTATTAATATAACTATTCATTGAATATTACAGTACTGTCACTGTAGAGTTTATTCTCGTCGTATAATAACTCTGTATGTTATTTACTTCCCCCTGTTATCTTAACAGTGGTTCTAGATAATCTACCAGTTCATTATTTTATGTGAAGTTCACATTATCATTATACGGTACATCTTTCCTCATTAATTATATACTTATAATTATTTCCACTTATCATTTATATTATATCCTTTGGTCATTTTTATTATAACCAAAATTATTTTATAAACTTTATATTATATTCCTTAATATACCATAATACATCATATTACCTAGTTTCACTTCCTTGCCTTATTAAATTACAAAACAAACCTTATTAACACAGTATTTATATATTATACCAACAACTTAATAAATACTAAATAACCACATATAATTTTCCGGTAGTCATAACTGATCCCGTTAACTTTTACAACTTACCAAATGACCATATACTTTTATAATTTAGTAAATACCCTTATCAATTTCGAAAATTGTAAAACAATTATATTAACTTCTATAAATTGCCAAATAACCTTATAACTTTTATAATCCACTAATTACCCACATTAACCTTTGTAAATATTAATTAACCACCTCACTTTTACAAATCACCAAATACTCTTATTATTTCGGTAACTACAAATTAATACCACCAATTTTTCTAAATTACCAATTAAGTCCATAACCTTTCGTTTTCAACATATAGTTTTCCATATTAACACTTTTAACCCAAAACTTTATATAAGTTACATATTAGCTTATAAACTATAGTTTTAATATTTAATTTCTTTAAATAACCAAAGTAACCCATATCTTTTCTTAAATTGCATTTCCGCCCACATTAATTTTCTATCTTTCATATATACTTCCATAAATTACATATCCACCCCAAAACTTTTATAAACTTAATATTTTATATCATAAATCATTTTAACCCAAAGTTTTGGTCAACACTTTGACCAAGACTTAATTTCACAATTAATACTTTAACATACCCATAAAATCATAAGTAATTCTCGGCCATACCTTATATTTTCCAATAATTACAAAATAGTCCCAAAACTTAATAAATTGTCATTTTAACACTTAACCACTTATTTAAATTCACCAAAATTCATAATATTATTTCCTACCTTATATTATACTATAATTATACCAAACTCACCCTTTTATTCTCGGTAATTTTATCAAGCACCCTAAACTTTTCAAAATTTACATTTTGCCCACATAATTTTTATAAACTAGCCATTTAAATACTTGTAGCTATTTTAATAATCCCTAAATTTATAATATAAGTTAGTACACTTATATATATTTCGAAAACTACCCAAACTTTATATTAAGCTCTCGGCTCCAATTTTATTTTACTATATAGTTTTAAAACTTGCTTTTAACCTTATAATAAATACATATAATGTATATAAGCCATATAACACTTCTAAAAATTATGCTAATGACTTAGAATGATTATAAATCAAAAATAGAACATAAAATCTCTAAACCATTCGGTTTTAATATTATGTAACAATAATTAATTCTTATGACCCTAATATATATCTTAAGGTAATAATCTTACCTTATATGTTATAAATTATTTTTCTTGATACTTTAACTTAATAATTTTCGGCCCTAATATTAACATGGCCTTAACATAATTTTTATACTAAATTTTGAAGCTTAAATTAAGCTTAAACTTAATAAACCTTACTTATATAAACTTACCCTTAAATCAAGACAATTCTTGTACTTGATTTTTCCTTGAATTTCCAAGCTCTTCAAATGATATCCTGATGAAGATATTTCGAACTCCTTGTACATATATAGGAGATTTATTTGTTAGACTTCTAACAAGAGTTATAAATAATATTTGTAGTAATTTTACAAGGGTTTACCTTAGGAATTTAACAAGGTATTTTTGATACACCTTGAGATGATTGTAGATCCAAGTTTCCTTCATGAAATAATGAAGAGAGCATATGTTTAGAAGGTTTTCAAATTTCGAAAATTACTTAGGAATTTTCTTAGGATTTTCAACATGAAAATTTACCTTAACTTGATCTTGTTGTTCCTTGTGTTGTTGTTGAATTTAGGAATCACCTTGGAGCATATATGCTTGGCGATTTCTTGATAGATTGCTAGGATTATTCTTGCTCCAAGACTTTAGAATTAACTAGGAAATTACATTAAAATGGTGTTAGGAACTAGTACACCATTAATGGAGTTATTAGGACTTAGGAATTGATTTAGAGAATGAAGAAAAGAGAGAGAGCTAAGTGTTGAACTTACCAATCGGCACAATGGCAAGTAAATGAGTCTATACTCACGTAAGTTTTAAGGGGATGACAGCAATCAACATTTGTTTAGTTCATTTGTCATGTTTATGCTTATTTTAATTACTAAATTAGCTACATGATTTCTTAATCAGCTAGGCATGCGGCTGGTGGAGTAAGCATCTCCAATTACACAGCACTTATCGGTTAAAAGGAGTGGTAGTAATTAGATTTAGTTTGTTTAAACTTGAACATGTGCTTAGGCTTTACTAGCTTGATTAGTTTAGGATGTATTAGTTGATTCATAATGCTAACTTGTTTATTTTTTTGCAGGTGGTGGTCGTACTTATTGGAGCAAAGCAAGCAGCTCCTAAATGTTGCAAACTTACGGTAATGAGTGCTTGAAAAGTAAGTCTAGTTTAGGTTATTTATTGACATGTAATGATTTAAGACTTATTATGTAAATTAATAACACTTACTTGTTTTGTTCATGCAGGTATGATCGGTATTATTGGAGCACCAAACAGCACATATTGTTTGTAGACTTTTCGGTAATGGCATGCTACTTTAAATTGTTATCATTTGTAGACAAGCACTTAAGAAAGTTAGGTACAAGTATTATTAGGTTTATTATTTGGTAATTACACAGCACTAACCTTACTTGTTTGTGCAGGTGATCGGCTGGAATTAAAATGGAGCTCCACCTCCATGTACTGCTACGGTAATGTAGTGGCTAGGAAGTTTATCAATTTGTTTTATTTTCTTGTCATTAGATTAGGCTTTAGCTTAGGATATATATTAGCTTAATTAGTTTAGTTAATTGTCTATTCTTTGTAGGTGCTGTTCGGCTGGGGTGGGAATGGAGCAAGTATGCAGCACCACTTGATGTAGGCTTACGGCTACAATGGAGGTAGGAATCACTTTAGTTTTGTTTTTATTTGATCATTATAGCACTAATCTTATCTTCTTATGCAGGTACACGTAATGGAGAGTGCTTTATCAGATTGCACATGCCTATTACATTATCAATCGGTGGTGACATGATGATTCAACATCAATTAGCAAAACTTTACGTTAAAACTAACCAAAAGTGTCCCTTGATGTCGCATGGTATGGAGGGCCAGGTGGGCAGATTTTTAACTTAATTTTGTTACACTATATTGTATTAAGACCATACTAATATGTGTAATAGGTTCCAGCATTTAATTGGTACATTTTTATTATGATAAAAGATGAAAGTTTTAAGGTAAAAATGCTGATTTTAGGTACCTTTTTGGCCTAAAATCGCCCCTATTTATACTATGAGTTTATTACTGCCATCAACTGATTTAGATGGTCATTTTATCCACTTTTAAGATTACTAACTCGTAGCTCCTCAAAAGCTTCAAGGTAATTGCGTAAAACGCATTTTTGTGACACCCGAAGGTGCGTTTTTGTGCTTTGAAGAATTTTCTGGGAAATTAATTAGTCGCTATGACTTCCA
This sequence comes from Limonium bicolor, assembly GCA_023374045.1. Lineage (NCBI taxonomy): Eukaryota > Viridiplantae > Streptophyta > Magnoliopsida > Caryophyllales > Plumbaginaceae > Limonium > Limonium bicolor. The sequence goes on along the minus strand of CM041778.1, from coordinate 13,487,419 downwards.
AGTGTTTATTGACATTATTTATAGTCAATAATAAATATTAAGGTGTTACATTAAATTATATGGGGTTATATAAACTTGTAACTCAATTTTCGGGCTAAAGGGGCACTCCCGAGGTAAAAGAAGCGTTAAGAATTTCCCCCCGAGCTCTTTGTTTATTTAGAAGAAGTAGCTTGGCAATTCTCTTTAGAATGATTAATAATAATTTAGGAACTCTAAGAATAATTTATATAGGGTTTCGTGCCACCTTGGCACTCCTCCTAAACATTCCCGGGCCTTTATGGGGTCCACATCGGGAACTTCCGAGAACTTTGTATTTTTACTCAGTTCTAACTGAGAACTTGTATTTTAAAGATCATAAAATGATCCTTGGTTAAATTCATATAATATCCATAGCTTATATAATTGTTTAACTTAAGGTCGGGCTTTTAACGCTCGTTTCTGACCTTAAGGAGTTTAGGTGCGTTTTTAACGCCCAAGTGTTTATATGCTTTCTTAGGGTTTAATAAGCCCCCAAATAATATTTATAATTCCTCAAATAATATTTATTTACTTATATTTAATTATTTAAATGTTAGGGGTATTTCAGTCTACCCCCTTAAAAGGACTTCGTCGAAGTCATAATTTATACTTGTTCATCCTATGGAATCAAGTTCCTCATTTCTACTCGTGTCTACTTATCATCCTTGGGTGTCAATACTGTATTGACACTACTATATTCCATCTATAGTACAAGTGTATGCAATTCATGCACACCTATTCTTACTCATAATAATCCATGTAATTATAGTATAAGTACTTGGTAAATACTGTAAAACCATACATGTTCCAACTTCCTAGCTATCCCACTCGGTCATCACTGCACAAGTGCAATACCAAATCCTCAGTCCTACAGAGTGCAGAGGCGTAAACCTTGGCAGTGAATCTCTTGTGTGATTGTAGGAATAAATATAAATATACTGTAAAATAATTAAGTGCTTCATAAACATCCAAGTGTTACATAGAACACTATCACAACTTATTCAAGTGTCACATAGGACACAACAATGATCATACAAGTGTCACATAGGACATATTAATAATAAACAACCATTGTCACATAGGACATATCAACAACCATTCAACCAATGCACACATGCGCAATAATCAAACATAAATAACCATACACAAAACCAATATAGACTGCAGATATGCAGGTCGCATGTGGTGCTCTACCCCCCTTAAAAAGGGTTACGCCCACGTACCCCACAAGTATACACAAAACTATAAGAAAGTGACGTATACTTGTCTCGTATGGAGTCCTCTGACTCCCATGTGTCGCCTCTTCAATGTCGTGAGTTTACCACAGAGCTTTGACCATTCTAATGGTCTTGTTCCTTGTCTCCCTAGTGTTGGAGTCTAAAATGCGAACTGGGGTCTCCTCACATCTAGACATAGGATTTAGCTCGAGTGTCTCGGGCTCTAAGTCACGTGATGGGTGAGGCACATATTGCTTTAGCTGAGAAATGTGAAACACATTGTGCACTCCCCTTAGCTTAACATATGAGTCAACCTGTAGGCTAATGGACCCACTCGCTCCGTAATAAGGTACGGTCCTTTATAATTCTTTTAAGTTTGTCCTTCTGCCAAAATCTAAAATTCCTTTCGTAGATGAAGCTTAAGGAAGACTCGATCGCCTACTGCGAACTCGAGATCTCTCCTATGGATGTCAGCATATGACTTCTGTCCGTTTACGAGGTCTATCCCTCAAGAATATATGTATTCTTTGATATGTTCTCTAGTGCATTAGTGTGCTTTTTTTTTTTTTTTGAATCCCGTATGTATGGGTGACAGTGATCTCCTATCTTGTAATTTGCCATTACTATTTTATGGCTTGTTTAAATTATTTGTGTATAACACACTTTCATTAATCGCCTATTGGGGCATACTCACAATCTCTTTCTTTAGGTTATCATCTTGTGATTCTGGTATGTGAGTTTACTGTCGCCATATACGGCTTTCGTTCTCAATGTAAAGTCTGAGCCACGGTCGAGCCATGCATCTTATGTATATTATAGAAATATTGCTTGATATTATTGACTCTCCAATTGTTCGTAGAATATATACGATTACTATCGTCTGTTCCTCAGGTATACCACAACAGGGTTCCTGTTAAGGTTCCTAACAAGGTGTAGTTTCCTCTTAATTAAACATGTTATTGCGGTTGTGAATCAACTCTGGTGAGTATTAGTATGATGTTATACTCTTTATATTCTACCACGTTTATAGGTAGATTCCCATTATATATATTGGGTTCTAATTATAAAGAAAGACATGTTGGAAGTCGATCTTTCCTTCCAGATGGCAATTTGGCCATAATTTAGAAGGTAGCTTGAAAATACTGTTATTATAAGTAATTTTCCCTTGATCTCCTATTTGATTTATTAACATGGTTCATGGGATAATAATAGTTAATATTTCCTTCATAATTGATTATTTGTTTCTGACATATGCGGAGTTGTTTTAGCTATTTAATCTCCTTAGGGTAACCTGGATAACTTAACTCTTAATTTAAACATTCTATTTCTCATATACCTATTAGTCAAATGTTATATTTGATTTAAGAATAAATACTTATGTATTACAGAAATATTTGTGACCACTTGTAAGGAGTCTCAGGAATCATCCAACTCTGACGGGGTCCGCATCAGTGTTGAACTATCCTTCCACACCATTTTGTGTTTGGTTTTCCCTTGATCTGACTAGGATCAAGTTCGACCTCCCACGTCAAATATCAAACAATCACATAATTGTCATTTCCAAATTTTATCTTATTAGACTTTGTGACGTGGTGAGTACTACATTTTCTCCTGATCAATATACTACTATTCCAATAACTGTTATAACCTATACTTGAATCTAGGGTATTACCAAAATCCCCAGAACAATATTCCTTGATCAAATCATCAAGCGGGGAAGCCCGTTTTTCCTCTTGGCTTAAAAGGTAGATTCTTACTAAGGCATTTAGGATCGTACTGTCCAGTAACTATATCCATCAATCATTTCAACTCTTAAATCCATCATACAAGTAATAAATTCCGTCATGGACTTGCATACTTTAGAATACTCTCTTCACTTTAAAAAGCATATCTAGTATTTCTCCTATCAGGGCTTGATTATTGCCTACACTTGATTATCATCAGTTGGAGCAAAGACAGTCACAGTTAGACTTCAAGAAAAGTTTTCATGACTTCATCCACAACTATAGTTCCATAAAGTATCATTTCCTCCACCTTAAAGCTTAGTTTTTTTCCTTATTCCATCTAAAATCCATAAATCTGGTGAACCATATGTTCAGCCTAGGTTAAGTATCTCTTAATATTAGTACCGTCTTAAATTAAGGATTTCCAGTTTGAATCCTACTGTTTAGTAACAGGACAACCAAGGCTTATTGTTTGTTTCTATCTCTTAGCAACGTGGTTAATCCACAAGCTCAATAGCTTCCAAAAATAGGTCAATTAGGTGTATCAAATAGAGGATTTAGAATCACAGGGTTTAGTATATAACGTTAGGACGGATTACGTATAAAAAAATGGTTACAAACCTAGGGTATGTTTCCCTACTTTTATATTTAATTTATACTCATTTTTGTATATATATACGTTTCACACTTTTATATGACTTACACTGCCTTCTTTGCAAGTGCCAAGAATAGTTATTCGTTACTATGTTCATATAAAGTTTATATTACATATGTTTTAACCTTAGTTGATTTATTGCGATCTTTATTCGCATTTTTTTTTATTTATTTGAGCTGTCATAGTAGACATATGCTCGTATACAATCATAAGGATAGTGTAGGTCGATGGCCTCAAAGTAAGGTAGGTATATTTAATGATACTTAACCTTCGAAATATCAATGTCCCTCAAGTTTTAGGTTTACTCCCTCCAAATTATATGTATATATATAACATTTGGTATTGCTAATTAGGTAGTTCTCCCGACTTCATAAAATATATATTCAAAATTTGTTCCCTCCCCTTCATTAATTAGGAGTTCAGCATAGTCATTATAATAATACTAGCTGAGACCTTGGTATTTGCTCAGGTATTTAAAAACAACGTGCTTATCCATGATAGATGTTTAGCTATATATTTTGAGATTCTGTTTCTTTATTGTCATCTTTCAAGGTTTTGCATTATTTCCCTCGGAGTTAATAAGGGATTGTGAGCTTTTACAGTTTCGCACTGAGCGTTAAGCTCGGTGCCTGGGTATCCCATAAAATTTCAGTGTTTACTCTTTACGTGAGCTCTTTTGACAGTTCCTGTAGTCTTAAGTATTTATATTAATGTGTTCCCGTTCATGACATCTGTTCGTCATTTAGGCAGGTCATAATTTGTAGTTACTGTAAGTTTGGACAGTTGATAACGCCCTAGTTCTACATAGTTATTTGTTGATTTATAGTTAAGTATTTCTTCGAGTAGGATCATGCCAGGTCAAAGTACTTGGCATTATGCCTCGGGATATTCCCGACCTTCGCTCATAGGCTCAGGCGACCACGGTCTCATAGGTAAGGAAAATAAATATCGAAGTATCCCATTATGTGAGAGGTTACCTAATTTAGGTCTCTCTACAGTTGATACTTACTAATCACATATAAGTCTCATTGACTGATAATTATAAACACCCATTTATGCATCATGCATTTAGTTTAGGTTCTAGGCTTACCGGTTTCGCGCTAAGCGCTAGCTTCAGCGCCTGAAGTTCCCACTGAATACAGGGCATTTCTTTCTGGAATTATCTCCTTCCCTTCTGGATCTCGGATGAGGATGGCTGTCCTCCCGGTCCTGTAGTATAAGTATTAGTCTGCGGCGCGCTTGACCTCCTCCGGGTCCGCCCGTTTCCACAGCTGGTGTCCTCTGCGAACCTCTAGCTCCCTTGTATACACGACTCCCTGGGTTGGAAAAGCATTCGTAATCCCTGTGACCTTCCTTTTTGCAATGACGGCACTCCACCTTCCTTCCTGCGTAATCTACGCCTGGGTGATCTTTTCCACAACGTTTACAGTAAGTAATAGTGTCGTCGGGTTGGCTTATTGCCTCTAGGTGGTGCTGTTCTTAGTGGTTGAGCATTAATAGTTGGGCGGTCAGACGAGGGATCTGTTCCTTTGTCTTCTGACCTTGGAAATCCTTCCGCCCCTTCTTCTTTTCAAAGAATTTCTCCCTCTTCTTGCAGTAACTGCCAGTGGTTGCTCCATCATCATCTCCTTCAGTATTCTTCCTTTTCTTTCTTCCTGTGTCGGAGTAGTCGACTCCTGGTATATAGTTTAACAAACTGGTGCACCGCACGTAGTACTGGTCAACTGTCTGTCTCCCTTGGATTAAGGTCTCGATCTCCTGCCTTTTCCTCTGCTTTACGTGTTCGGGGTAGAATTTCTCCCGTAACACTTCTATAAATGCTGTCCATCCAAATTCCGGTGTAGCTCTACGGTGGCCCTCAATAGTCCGCCACCAAATGTCAGCTGCGCCCTTCAGGTTGTATGCGGCGATGTCGACCTGTTGGTCTTCTGGAACTCTGACAGCCTTGAATGCCTTCTGGTGCTCTGCAATGAACTTCTCAAGTGCGGCGGGATCCAGTTCCCCTGAATAAGTTGGTACTCTTGCGTTTGCAACGCTCCTCAACCAGTCGGTTTCTCCGGCCGCGACGGGTGGGGTATGGCTCCGTAAATGGTACTCCTAGTTCCGGAGTGAAAGTCGCCATGGCTGTTGTTAGGTCTTGTACTGTTGGAACATCCGCCGATGTCTCGCCACTGCGTTCACCGCCGTCTCCACGTGGTCTTCCGCTTGTCAACATCTAAGATAGTATATTATTATTTCTACTCGGTTGCTACACCGTATCACATACACAATCAAAAACATGTAAGTAAGCTAACTACTAGCAATAAAATATCCCTAGGGTTTCTTTTCTAGGTCACGAATCCTCACGGACGTTTTCCCGTAACCCAATATTCCTATGCTCATTGTCCTAGACTTAGTATCTTTCATCAGAGCGGTATTTTTATAATATATGTGTCCTCTATACCGTCTTATGGTATTGTAAAGCATTCCCTTTTGGTTATAATGCCTCCCATCGTTGGGTAGGCCGTTTTTACTTGCTCCTAGCGCTTGAGACTAGGTTTAACATTCCCTTCAATGATGGATTTACTTTATGGTATTCTTGTGATTGCTTTGGGAGTTCTATCCATTTGTTCGAGGCATTGTGGTGTTCACGTTTAGGCAGTGCCTTACTGTGTTAGCTGGGTATACTTTCCAGCTGTTCAGATATTGGCTTGATGGTCTTTGAGACGTATCCAATGTTTATACTTATTAGTCTGTGCTCTTTGCACTTTCTAGTTCTTATTCCTTATCTTCAGATGGATTCTCTGAGTTCCTCTATACTTGATTGTCTGGGGTGTCCAGCTGTTCTGGTTTGAACTCACTCATGGTTCGTAGAACGGAGTTGACTACTTCCTGTGCGTCGCACACTACATGTGTACATACGTGGGGTACCATATTGATACGTTACCACTTACCCAACTATATGTCGGGCCCGCAAGCTCCTTCGGAGTGCGGTTGTCCCACATCCCGTAACGGGTACACTCGTAGTGTTCGTCACACGCCTAGGTGAAGTATTCTGTTGCCAACTCCTCTTGTATCATTCTATGATACTCACCATAATCATGTTGGTTCGGTTTTTAAAACCCAAGGGTTTAAAAGAAGGTTTGTGGTTTGGAAGAAAACTTGGTTGAAAATAATGGTTCGGTGTTAAAAGATGTTCTGCATGGCATAGCCATGTTGGGGTCTTGACCAAGTCTAGCTTCTCGCCGACTGGTACGTACTAAGTACAGCGGTCGGGCCGTTAGGCCTTTCCAAGGTTCCATTCCTTCAGTTTCAGGATTTGTGATCCCGTAGTTGCTTCATTGTAGTCACGGTACATTACTATGTACCTATGGTGTGTTAGAGTTTCTTTACGTATCTCTGTCCTTACTGCACTTGCCGTGGCAAGTGCGTGGTACTGGTGGTTTTTGGGTAATCCTATACCCATCTTGGTAGGGTTTCCGCTTGCATTTGGTAGTCTTGTCGACTCTTCCTTTGATCTTATTGATCTACAATTGGTATGCTCGATCCCTTAGGCAGCTTCTTGGTGGTCTAGACATGGCTGTCGTAGATCTGGGTACTTCTCCAATCCTTGGAGATTCCCACTCTATTTGTCTTGTGTTGTTCCTTGTGACTCGTTCCCACACATTTGTGGTGGTTACCGAGCCTTCCTTGTTTAGGCACTACTCTTGTAGTCCTATCGGATTACATCTTATGGTCGTTCTTGTAATTGTCTGAGCTATATTGGCCAGGTATTGCAACCTTAGTGGCGTCGTATAGTTCCGGAGTTAACCGCTTCTGACTATGTCCTTAGTCAGCTAGCATACCGTTGGTGGTATTATTCAAGTATGACTATCCCGTAGACTTGTGTCTCGGGTTCTGTTGCTGCTCCCTTTTCCATTCCGTTGCACGGTGAGTGCTTCTTTCCTGCTGTTGGTTGACTAGCTAGGTTTCGCGACTGCTAAGCACGTCGCCCCATGCTGTGGTAAGTTGTAGCCTCCTCGTGGTTGGAGTGTCCATCCTACCGCTATTACGTGCGGTGTTGTGGTTCAACCGGGATCCATCTCCGGGACTTCCAGTTCTTGGAATCTACCATGTGTCGGTTCTTGTTTACTGTGTGATTGCTTGACCATTGCCAGATCGGGTTTTTCCCGAGTATGAGAAGGCTTTTCTTCTCTCTGGCGTCCTTTCCCAAGTTATACAGTGGGGGTTGCGGCGGGCGGGACTGGTATTGTAGGTATCCGGTACTCACCGGTAGTTCCTAGCTAGCATATCTCTAATGCTAACACTCAGCCCTTAGCCCTAAGCTTCTAATTCCTAACTCGGTATTTCCTAAGCTCGGTATTTCCAGTCATCAGAGCGATACTTCGCTCTGATACCACTTTTTGTAACACCCCCTACCATTAATGTTGTGCTTACCGTCCAATCTCCTTACACATCAGATACATGCAGCGGATACATACTTACCTAATGAGGGTGATACAATGTCGTTAGTCACCCACGTGACTAACAAGGCTACTGCTACTACATACAGCATCGGTCTGATGGACCGGAATCCCGAGTATTACATATCTACCATACACACTCCGCATACCAATAAATGCTACAATCTTCCATTCGATACAATACTTCAAATACAATACAATATAATCCACATACCGAGTTTACTAAGATCCTTATACAAGTATACTACCTCTTCCAAGTTCATACGTACCCACTACGAGACTACTTACTACCCGTTCCTCACAAGATACTTGCTTCTAAATACAAGGGTGTGCCTCCGGTCTCATACCTTGACCACACCCGCTTCGGTACCTGCACACTAAAAACGTTCCCCCGAAGGGGTCAGCTTTCGCCGAGCATGATAACCGCATACCCCGCGTACTAGTGAGGGTACGCCGACCACTTGGTCGAATACATGCGGTTGATTTCATTCAAACATACATGCATACATGCTCTTATACATAATATTACAATACATTACGCAAGACATACACACATACATACACTTCATTACATACACGAAGTACAACATAAACCATTCAATACATACTTACCTTTTTCCGAATTACACATACACATTACATACACATATACAATACTTGTTAGCTTCATTGGTCCACCCGGGTTAATCAGGTGGAGATTACTCTTTTACTCGTTATTTCATACATACGCATACATACTCATACTCATACTCATACTCATACTTACTTACTTACTCTTACTCTTACTCATGTTAAGTCGTCGGGACCTCCGGCCCTGGGGACTACTCCGTCCCACCTCCGGGATTTACTTGACTCACCAATCTGGGATGCTACCCATTTAAGGGATTTGGGCCGTGGACCAGTTTAAGAGTCAGGAATTGCAGCCAACCTCTTGTGACTCCGCATCCTCACGCGTGGCCGAAGCTGTAACACCCCTAATCTTAAACCTGTAATGACGTCATAACTCGTAGCATAATAAATAGCAAATCTTACGCTGGAGAATTACAGGGCCGACCGACCTTGCAAGTCCGGTCCCAAGGTCAGTCCATTCCAGTGAGTTTCGTATGTGAAAATTTTAGCCCGACCGACCTTGCAAGTCCGGTCGCAAGGTCGGTCCATTCCAGTAGCTTACTCGACGGAAATTTTTCTGGCCGACCGAACTTGCAAGTCCGGTCGCAAGTTCGGTCCATTCCAGTAGGTTGCAGACGGAAGAATTTTCTGGTCCGACCGAACTTGCAAGTCCGGTCGCAAGTTCGGTCCATTCCAGAAGCTTTCCCGTCTTTGTAAATCTGGGCTCGACCGACCTTGCAAGTTCGGTCCCAAGGTCGGTCCGGCCCAGTATTTGCATTTTTATTTCTGTTTTCAGTTCTATGCTTTGCCCATTGTTTCTCCAATCTTCCTACATGTAATCCCACATGTTTAAACAACATTTAAATCCTCTAATTCACCTTAGTTCATCCATCAAATTTATTGCTAAATCCATCAATCCACTTACACAATTTTCCTCACTTCATCCCAGCACTTATACCTATTTTCTTTCTTCATTGCTACAGATTTTTAAACCAACTTCTACCATCCAATACTTCCTCTACCAATATCACTCCTAGCATCCCAAATACCTCCTCTTACCATGCCAATTCATTTCCAAGCAATTGTACCATCTATACCCAAGTCCAACATTCATTTTACCAATTCCTACACACTAATTTTTTTCCTAACTTCTCCAAGGCATTTTTACACACTTTGCTACAGATTTTTACACTTCTTGTTTCTCATACTACAACTACCTCTTCATCACTACTAAACATATCTACCCAATCCAATATACACCTTGGTTCTCCCATTCACCAAGTCATTCTTAGATACCTAATTCCTACCAAAATTTCGCCATAGTTCACCTACTTTCCATACTTCTCCACACTCACATTTTTCATCAAATTCATTCCTAATCTAGCCACACCCATACAAGGGTCCTACCAGCACACAAAGCTATACAAACCATCACAATACATCAATACTCCATCATGCATCAATACCAATACTCATACACAATATACTTGGCTCTAAGGCCTACAATTTACTTACTAGTTCCCTAATACTCAAAACTTCATAAACTCCAATACTAATACCGTAGTTTAGGTTCTTTTAAATTGATTACCCATTCCCATTACTCTAATACATTAAATCTTAACCTTAGGAAGGAGCCCTTACCTTGAGCTTTTAATTCCTTCTTTCTTTCTCATTTCTCCTCCTTCTTCCTTTCTTGCCCAAATCGGCCATGTGGGGAATGGAGTTGCCAAACTCCATTCCCATCACCCAATGAACACAAAACACTACAATTAATATACTAACTCTTAAATTAATGTCAATTCATTGAAGTGTTTGAAATGAAATTTCTAGGGTTTACCTTTGGAGAGTTTTAGAAGGGGTTTTAGCCCTTGGTTCAAGAAGGTGAATCCACCACCATTGCTAGGTTGATATTTTGCTCAAAGGAGAGAGAGAAAACAAGGCATTACAAAGAGGCAAAAATCGGTTGTGAAGTAAGGTGGGGAAAACATGAGTTTTTCATGTAGATTTTACCTTGTTGGAAAGAGGAGACTCCAAGCTCCATAATGGTGTGCTTTTCTCTTCAAATGGGGAAAACCCATGGAGATGAAACTCAACCTTTTTGAATTTTGAAAAGAGGGAATGATAGAGGAGGATGAGGGGATTACAAATATGTGATTATTTTTGAGTTTGGAGCTTACATGAGGATGGAGCATGAGGTTGAAGGAGGGAAGCCATTAGAGCTTCTTGTGGAGCTCCAAAATCGCAGCAGCCAGAAGAGAGAGGGAGAGAGAAATCGATGGGGGGAAGAGGAAAGAGAGAGATGAGTGAGTTGTGAGAGTGAGGTGAGAGGAAGGTAAATAAAGTAGCTTTTACTTTATTGTTTCTTTTTTTTTGCTTTTTGGCTCTCTTATTTAGTTAGCTAGTTACATGTGTGTGTGAGGGAGTTATTTGACTGATAAAAACCGGCCCCCTACAGTTATATTAGCTGGAGCGTTTTTTCGTCTTTTACAGAAAACGCTCGTTATTTTACCTGGTTTAGGTGTTGTTCACTAACCGGGCCCGTTTTCCGGAATTTTCCCGTTCCTTTATTTTTATTGGTTATTAAGCTTTCATAAATTCTCAATAATATTTATTTAATGACTTATAATTTTTTTACGGGTATGTTTGACCACTTAAAATCGCATTTTCGGGTCTTCTCGAAAAACGTGTGTTAAAGCTCTATTAGCGTTTTAATACATTATTTGGATCCGTTTTCTTCGGGAGTTGTTCCCGTATATTATTTAGGTCTTATTAAACCTTTTATAATCCATATAATACTCTAACCGAGGTCTCATACCTCCTATGGTTATTTAACACTTATTTAGCGTTTTCCGCTTTTTAAGAGTTTATTTATTCTTTTGGATTTATTTTTCCTTACTAGTATTAATTAGGTACCATTAGGCCCTTAAATACGTATTAGATCTATTTTAATCCCTATATTTAAGTTCGGGGTATTTCAAAAACCATTTCATTTTCCCCTGCATAAACAAACATTTAAGAGAACTATAAAGAATTTTTTTCATTATTCTTTATTCCCTTTCTCGCTTCCATTTTGTTTTCTGTGCCAATACAAACACCTCCCCTAAAATTATCGAAACAAACAACAATAGACAAAATCATTCCTAAAGCTAACATCCCGTACAAAATATAATCAATGAATCACCCCTAAGAAGAAAATTTCAAGTAAATTATTAGGTCCAAAATTTATAGAATTGTTGATGTGGTTATGCACTAATAATGCTTCTTTAATTATATAAGATTTATCCACAAACACTTCATAACTAATTCTTATTAGTAAGAAAATATAAGTTTTTTTTTGTAACTATTTACAATATAAGTACAACAAAATTAATAATATGCAACAATTATAACACCCGCAAGAATAATAGCAACAAACAACAACACTTACAACAATATTAATACATCACCAACAATAATACAGATAGTAATAACTTCATCACAAACAGCCATCGTAACACCAACAACACAAAAACAAAGACAATATCCATATCATATCTATAATTTGCTATGTTCGGACATACACCAAATCTCATACATTGCTTATCACCTTTGATTCAATTATACAAGGACAAATAAAATTGTTTTCCCTTCAAAAAACAAACAATATAAAATAATATTTTCAGAAAAGCATTGGGAAGAAGTTCAACTTATGAAGTGCGACGTCTCAGGTCCAGATCAATCAAAACACCTAACATACTATAACTTCACAGTTGTCCTTCTTGCTAAAGTAAAACAACTTTCTATATCCTTTTTATAGAATATGAAAGTGATGCGATTTTCTTAGTCAATAATAATAATATTAAAAGTATTCATAGTTCAACAATAATGTTCAATTATAGTAACATGAAATGACTAGCTATCATAATACTAAGCATTAACTACTAAAGTTAACAAAATACATTATTAAAACAAGTAAATGTAAAAAGCTCAATCAGTTTACACGAACAAAATGTCAAATTTACAAATGCTTAAAATCTAGGTTTACAATTACCTGGCCGGAGGAAGACGTACAGGGCGACGGAGGAAGACGGGGTGGCGGAGGAAGCTAGACGGGGCGGCGGAGGAAGACAGGTGCGCTGGGCGTGCGTGGGGCGGCGGAGGAAGACGGGCGCCGTCGAGTTGTCGTCGTCGATCGAGCTCAACTATGGCGCATTGCTACAGGGCGACGACACGTACACAGGCAGACGCAAACGGCGAAGGAAGGGGCGGCCGGAGAAGACGTGGCGAGACGACGGGATGGCGGAGGAAGGCGCGGTGAAGATTTTCGAAATCGCCAGAAAGAGAGCAGTGAGGGAGACGACGTGAGGAGAAGAAAAAAGAAGAAGAACTCGGGTTTTATTAAAATCTTTTTAAACGACAGTTCAAGTAACAACCGTCATTTCAAATGGTATAGTGAGCAGGTTTAAACGACGGTTCTCCCCCCTACCGTCATTTAAAATCGTAAAAACTTGTTGGACAAAATAGTAGTTTAAACTATCTTGCTACTTATGAGTAGTGAACCCAATCTTTGTAGTACAACAGGGTCGTATCCACAGAGACTTTGCAACTATCTAATTAATTATCAAGTTAGTAAATGTACAAGAAGATAAATAAAAGTGCATAAAATGTAAATTGGGGGTTTAGCCAGTGGCAATCTTGGTGTTGGGAAAAAAAAATAATTAAAAGCTTAAATAAAATAGTTATGTAACAAGTGGATGGAAAAGGTATCCTAGGATAGCAGGGGAATTGCCTAAATTACTTGAACAAATTTATAACCATGTCTCAATTATTTATTGTCTATTAGAGTTAATAAGTGTCAGTTACAAACTCTTAATAATAGCCTCAGTATTTTCCTGCTCAATCCGGAGTGTAAATACCAAGGTTCATTCCTTTGGTACTTTGACTATCTCAAATCATATGTTAATATTTACCAAATAATGCAGTAGTTTGGGCACGTAAAGCAATTAACAATATTTGTTAAAAGGAATTAAAAACAAGTTTAATGAGTGAGACAGGTAATAAATATTTATTTAAGTACAGACATTAATTATAATCCTAATTTGCTCTATTTGTCTGTTTAAGAATTTATCTTGTGGCCTTCCTAAATCATAGATAAGGACAACTCTTAATTAATTTAATAGACTTTTTACAATCAAAAAAAGTCTAAAATCATTAATTAGCATTAAGCAAGAATTCTTTTAATAACAGCGATGGATTTTACCTGCTAATCAAGGAGAATAATATCTAACGTTTGTCTTTCTTTGTGGTCTATTCTCAGATTTACAAATCATTGAAATAAGAGAAACCATAAATGCATAAAAAATGAACAGTTCTTAAGCATTTAATAATTTAGAGAGATAAAACAATTTTATAAGCAAACTTGGTATTAATAATAAGTCTGGATTATTTGGGGTTAAACCCCATCCTAGGATACGAATAAAAATCACTCAGACATTAACATAAATAAAAAGAAAGCAGAGATAGCCATTATTTTGGAGACTGCCGGAAGAGACGGGAGTGCGACTCGCTTCTGCTCCAGCTCCTTCTCTTCTCTTCTTTATACTGCTTCTGCTTCGTGGTGGAATGAAGAATGAAAATAAAATGGAGAAGTGGGGGATAAGAGGATGGAATGGATCGTAGGTGTGGAAACTTTGGATTATGAGGAAGGGATGATTTATTTGAGCAGAAAGAGCGTGGGTTTTATAGAAGAATGGAGGAGGAAGAAGACAGGCTGCGACAACGCGTGAGGGATTTAAGGAGTGGATTGCGGTGGCGCCTGATATTGTTAATGGAGTAGATGGATATGTCTGTAGGCGCCGCAAAGGAAGAAACAATTGGGGAAGACGGTCGGCGAAGGAAACCAATCGGCAAAGGAAACCAGTCGCGTCAATTTCTGGATCTGGTTGCATTTCTATTTGTTGTCCGGCCTTTTTTCCACAGACAGCTCTATCTCTTGTCCGTCCTTTTATCCACGGACACATTGTATCCTTGCTTCTGTCCGCCCCTTGTCCGCCCTTTTATCACCGGACGCATTGATATTTCTTTTGTTTTGTCCGGCCAAATTTGCACGGACGTGACACGGTTGCACATTTTGCCGCGTCCGAACCGGCGTCCGGACGAGCCTGGTTCGGACGCTTCGATTTTATGTTTTGTCCATGCTTTTCTCCGCGGAGACGCGCCACGGACTCAATTCCCCTTGTCTGGCCTTTTTTCATCGGACGGAGCACGGACGCACCATTTGAACTGTCCGAACCGCCGTCCGGACCACTATGGTTCGGACGAGAATTGGTTCTCTTCTAAAATATTCGTTTCATCTCTGTCTTAAGATCCGTTTGCGCCTATGTGTCCGTCTCTTCGTCTACTTTGTTCCTAGCTTGGTTTTCCTCATGTTTAAACAATAAATTTGTGAGATAACCAATAAAACATAAATTAGAGGAAAACTAACCAAAGTGGAGAAATGAGCAAGAAAAGTGCTAATATAATATATGAAATACACCTATAAAACATGCTCATTTGGACACTTATCACACCCCCACACTTACCTTTTTGCTTGTCTTCAAGCAAAACCATTTACCCAAGCAAGTA
The DNA here is from genome assembly GCA_023374045.1 of Limonium bicolor. NCBI lineage: Eukaryota > Viridiplantae > Streptophyta > Magnoliopsida > Caryophyllales > Plumbaginaceae > Limonium > Limonium bicolor. Next base: position 13,472,151 of record CM041778.1, on the reverse strand, counting down.
GGGAATGCTCAATACTAACAAATATTATTATGAAGGGTAGGATAAGGAGGTGAACAGTACATGATCTCAAACTTTTTGAGGAGTGTGATCCAGCAACTACTGGTGGCATAGGTGTGCTCAGAGTAAAAATAATATAGAGTTTCGGGGTATGATCCGGAGTACTTCAATGCTTCTCATTAAGGTGACTTTGAGAACTTTTACCACGGTCAACTTCTCTCAAGAATGGGCATTGAGGAGAAAACAAAAGGAAAAATAGGTTTATGCATTTGTTTCACTTTTGCATAAGAGATGAGAAGATAATATTTAGGCTTCAAGCCTTTGTATTTAAGAACACTCAACTCTCATTTGTTGGTTACCAATGGTGTCTCGCAAGTCCCATGTTTTTTATTTTTTAACAGAGAAGCACCCCTTAGCAATCCCTAAGAAAGAAGACAGAAGGAACCCCTGAGCAATAAAAATCCAACCATTGCAGATCATTTGGTCACACCGCATAAAATGCTCCTCAAAAGTAATCAAAATTTAAAATTTTTGTACCATTTATCCCACAATTCATAACAGTATTTATTCATAAAGAGAACAACCCACATCAGCAGGGTCCACGATATTGAATTTGGACAAACGCAAGATAAGCAGAGATTTAAACATTTAAAGCACAAAATGTTGCCGAAAAGGGCACTCACCCCCACACTTAAATTGAACAATGTCCTCATTGTTCACCAGAAAAACAAGGGAAAGTTTCAGAAGACCTTTTCGGTTAGTAGATAAAATAGAGAGAACACAAAGCTCACAAATAAACATTTAAGCACATAAGCTCTCCACAGCAGATTTTATTTAAATAAAAGCATAATTAAAGAGACTGGTACTCCCCTGAGATTATTTTTGCTAGCGTTATAGGAGTTCCCCCACACTTGAACTTCAGCCTCAAGTAGCGTGGCTTGGTTGCGGTGTAGACATTAAGTTGCACCTGCATAAGATACTAGAAGTAACCATACTATAAACGGGGTTAAAATTTAGCAAAAACAAAATGTAAAGAGAACCTAAAAATTAAAAGAGCATAAAAGCAAAGAAAGATAAGTTCATCCGGGTTGCCTCCCGGAAAGCTGCCCTTGTTTAACGTCTTTGGCTAGACCGTACCACCGTGAAGTCAGCCGGGATCGAATATGAACGTTGAAGTTGGCTTCAACGGGTGGGTGGGGCGGGCATCATGGATAATTGAAAAACGACCCGGATCAAAAGGAAAAGCTATCCCAACACTTAGAATGTAGAAGTGCAATCTCCACTGATCTTTAGTCAGGTGGAAGTGTTGAGATTGTTGATCCTTGGTGCGAGGATCGAATTTTGGTGGAGCCTCCTCTTCGAAATTAAGGATGAAGACATCCTTCTCTTCAATGAGCGGTGCAGGGAGAGCTCTGGGGTAGACTTTGTCTTCTATTTCTAGTCCGGGATCAAAAGGGAAGGTGGCCTCCACACTTAGTGGGTGAACTTTATGCTTCCACCTTACATCATTGTTGCTTAGGTGGGGAAGGCCTTGATCCTCCAGACGAAGATCAAAGTTGGATGGCTCCTCCTCCTCAATTTTGAGGATGTAGATGTCCTCATCTTCTTGGTGAGGCTCATTGGACGAGCTTTGATGTAAATTAACTTCAGAGGGAAGTGGCTCCTTGAAATTGATTATAGCACTCACTTCTGATGGCTCGGAGGGAGGCGGCATATCCTCCTTCTCAAGGTTGAGGATGTATCCACCCTCATCTTCTGGGTAGAGCACGGTGAAGGAGGGGAAATAGTAGTTGATTTCAGAGGGAGGGGATTCCATGAAGTCCAAGGAGAAACTCTCTTCTGAGGAGTTGTCTTCATAATCAAGCTGATGGTTGTTTGGTGATGGATTCTCTGATTCGAATAGGGGAGAGGTGGAGAGTAGCTTAAGTCCTTAGCAGGTTGTTCCTCCTCGTGAACCACTGCATTCAGTTGTTGAGCCGGTTGTTCCATGTGTTCTACCTGATCTAGCGTTCTTTGCTGGATCATTTCAGAGGTTGAGGTAAAATTTGCCATCATTTCCCTTAAAATGGCGTTGTCTCTCTCTATTGCAACCATAGGACAATGGGAACTTCCATGGTCTCCTCCACACTCTTGGCACACAAAGATGGGGATAGGCTTGAGAGATGACTTGAAATCCTCCAAGAGAGCTCTCAATTCAGCATTTGGGTCTGAACATTGGGGGCTTTCATGGTACTCTCTGCACCTTTGACATACACTCCATTGATTGTAGTTCTCTGCGCCATAGGGGTAACCATACCAATCTCCTGCTTGATCGTAGTGACCATCCATCAGAATTAAGTACCTTAAAAACAAAACAAAAATTTATACACAAAAGGGGCAAATAACGGAAGTAAAAGAAAAACTAAACAGATAATAAACCAGATAGTTGGACCGAAGTCCCCGGCAACGGCGCCAAAAACTTGTTGGACAAAATAGTAGTTAAACTATCTTGCTACTTATGAGCAGTGAACCCAATCTTTGTAGTACAACAAGGTCGTATCCACAGAGACTTTGCAACTATCTAATTAATTATCAAGTTAGTAAATGTACAAGAAGATAAATAAAAGTGCATAAAATGTAAGTTGGGGGTTTAGCCAGTGGCAATCTTGGTGTTGGGAAAATAAAAATAATTAAAAGCTTAAATAAAATAGTTATGTAACAAGTGGATGGAAAAAGGTATCCTAGGATAGTGGGGGAATTGCCTAAATTACTTAAACAAATTTATAACCATGTCTCAATTATTTATTGTCTATTAGAGTTAATAAGTGTCAGTTACGAACTCTTAATAATAGCCTCAGTATTTTCCCTGCTCAATCCGGAGTGTAAATACCAAGGTTCATTCCTTTGTGGTACTTTGACTATCTCAAAATCATATGTTGATAGTTACCAAATAAATGCAGTAGTTTGTCGCGTAAAGCATTTAACAATATTTGTTAAAAGGAATTAAGCCAAAAGAATTACATAGCAGTACTCTAAAATAAATACAAAGGCTACGAAGCAAAACTAAAAGCAGAAACAGAAGCGGAGCCTTCCAATAGAGGCTAAAACCTGCAAAATGTTAAATGAATAGGGGTGAGCAAACCACAACTCAGTAAGTGACAAACTTCATCAGCATAAGCATGCTCAAAACTTTTTTTACAGAACATAGCTTATATAGATATAAGTTAGCAAATCAGATTCAGAATCACAATCAAATGGAAGCACCTTAAAACGATACGAAGTCAAATGAAAAGCAGAGCGAAACAGAGGTCACAAAGATAACATAATAGCGGAAGACTTTTATACAAACCACAAAGCTTTTCAGAAGTCGAAAGTCACATATAGACTATCAGAAGGAGGAAATAAAGCAGAAGCATAACTTCTTTTCAAAACTCATTTGCAATACAAATCTTAACATCCACAAAACGGAAACCATAAACCAAGGCTGAAAAACAGAGGTGACGAAACTGAGCTGAAGTCAGCCCCACAGAAAGACAAAGCATAAAGCAGGATCTCATGTTAGAAGTTGTCATCGCTCAAAACTGAACAGAAGAAAAATCAGAATCTTATACACATCAGAACGTTATCAGAAAATAAAGTTTTTAAGGGACCCTAGTTCAGAGAATACAGAATAGGTCAGAAGACCTCAGATAACAGAATGGGTCTGAAAACCCCAGATAACAGAATGAGTCCGTCGACTCCAGATAACAGAACGGGGAATGCCCGTAATACAGATACAGAAGGACGTCCTACATAGCGCGCTACGGGATAACTCGACCCAGTCATCCACGGCTCAGAAAGCAATAAACTAGGTCCCAAAACAAAGTTACACAATCATAACTAAAAGCCTCGGTTAAAATTACATCAAATCATGTATAAATGAAAGAGCTCCCAAAATATAAACAAAAATGATATATCACTTAGCAGTTGTCTGTTTAAGAATTTATCTTGTGGCCTTCCTAAATCATAGATAAGGACAACTCTTAATTATTCAATAGACTTTTTACAATCAGAAAAAGTCTAAAATCATTAATTAGCATTAAGCAAGAATTCTTTTAATAACAGTGATGGATTTTACCTGCTAATCAAGGAGAATAATATCTAACGTTTGTCTTTCTTTGTGGTCTATTCTCAGATTTACAAAATCATTGAAATAAGAGAAACCATAAATGCATAAAAATGATCAGTTCTTAAGCATTTAATAATTTTAGAGAGATAAAACAATATTTATAAGCAAACTTGGTATTAATAATAAGTCTGGATTATTTGGGGTTAAACCCCATCCTAGGATACGAATAAAAATCACTCAGACATTAACAGAAATAAAAAGAAAGCAGAGATAGCCATTATTTTGGAGACTGTCGGAAGAGACGGGAGTGCGACTCGCTTCTGCTCCAACTCCTTCTCTTCTCTTCCTTTTATACTGCTTCTGCTTCGTGGTGGAATGAAGAATGAAAATAAAATGGAGAAGTGGGGGATAAGAGGATGGAATGGATCGTAGGTGTGGAAACTTGGATTATGAGGAAGGGATGATTTATTTGAGCAGAAAGAGCGTGGGTTTTATAGAAGAATGGAGGAGGAAGAAGACAGGCTGTGTGAAATACCCCGAACTTAAATATGGTGATTATATTATTTTAATATAGTATTAAGGGCCTAAAAGTGCCTAAGTAATTTTGGTAAGGAAAATAAATCCAAAAGAAAAGAAGACGCTTAGAAAGCGGAAAACGCCAAAATGAGCGTTTAATTAACCATAAGAGGCACGAGACCTCGGTTATATAATTGTAAGGATTCCTAAGGCTTATTCATGCCTAAGTAGTATACGGGAATGATTCCCGAAGAAAACGAATCCAAATAAAGTATTAAAACGCTAATAGAGCATTAGCGCACGTTTCTCGAGGAAACTCGAAAACGTGATTTTAAGTGGTCGAACAGACCCGTAAAAATTGTAAATCATTAAATAATAATTATTAAGCAATTATGGAAGCTTAATAATCAATAGAAATGATTAAACGAGAAAATTCCGGAAAACGGGCCCGGTTAGTGAATAGTATCAAAACCGGGTAAAATAACGAGTGCTTTCTGTAAAAGACGAAAAACGCTCCAGCTAGTATTACAGTGGGGGCCGGTTTTAACAGGTAAATAAACCCCCTCTCACACACACACACTAGCTAAGTAAATAATGAGTCAAAAAGCAAAAAGCAGAACAAAAGGACAAAAGACACTTACCTTTCCTCTCCTCCCCCCTCATTTCTCTCTTCTCTCTCCTTCCCTCCTTCCTTCTCCATCGGCTCCTCCCTCCTCTCTCTCTGCTGGTGGCGATTTTGAAGCCCAAAGGAAACAACAATGGCTTCCTCTTCTTTCTCCCCTTGCTCCATCCACATGTGAGCTCCAAATCAAAAATAAATTACATATTTGTAATCCCCTCATCCTCCTCTACATTTCTATCTTTTCAAAATTCGAAAAGGATGAGTTTCATCTCCATGGGTTTTCCCCATTTGAAGAGAAAAGCACACCATTGTGAAGCTTGGAGTCTCCTCTTTCCAACAAGGTAAAATCTCTACAAAGATTCAAGTTTCCTCCACCCTCCTTGGAAACCGATTTTTAGCCCCTTTGTAATGCCTTGTTTTTCTCTCTCTCTTTGAGCATTAACTTCACCTAGCAATGGTGGTGGATTCTTCTTCTTGAACCAAGGGCTAAAACCCCTCCTAAAGCACTCTAAAGGTAAACCCTAGAAATTTAATTATAAGCACTTCAATGAACTAGCATGAATCTAAGGGTTAGTGTATTGATTGTGCTTGTTTTATGTGCTTGGGGTGATGGGAATGGGGTTTGGCAACCCCATTCCCCATGTGATCGGTTTTAAACAAGAAAGAGAGAAGAAGGATTGGAAAAGAAATGAAGGAAAATAAAAGCTCAAGGTAAGAGCTCCTTCCTAATGTAAGTTTTATTGCATTAGTGTAATGGGAATGGGCAAAACATTTAAAGAACCCAAAACCTTGTACTAGTATTGAGAATTGTGAAATTTGTGTATTTAAGAGTAAGTATGTGGATTGTAGGCCTTAGAGCCAAGTATAATTGTATATGCGTATTGGTATTGTGATTGAAGGAGCATTGTTGTATTGGGATTGTATATGTGTGCTGGTAGAACCCTTGTGGTCTGGCTAGAATAGGTATGAATTTGATGAGAAAGGATGTGTGTGAATAAGTAAGGAAAGTAGATGAGTTATGGCAAAATTTCGGTAGGAATTGTGCATTAAGGATGACTTGGTGAATGGGAAAAACCAAGGTATGTATTGGGGATAGTAAGGATGTTTAGAAGCCATGGAAAGATGATAGTAGTATGTGGAGTTAAGCTACAAAATCTGTAGCAAGGGAGGCATCAAAATGTATTGTGAAACTAGGAAGAATTTAATGTGCAAATTTGGTAAAAGGAGTGTTGGAACTAGGGTATAGAAAGTGTATTGACTTGGGGATGAATTGGTATGGTAAGTAGAGATATGTAGAATGCTAGGAATGACATTGGTTGAGGAAGTATTGGATGGAGAAGTGAGTTGTAAATCTGTAGCATAAGAGTAACAAAAACTGTTACAAGTGTTGGAAAAGAAGTGAGGAAATTGAATAAGTTATTTGATGGATTTAGTAATGGATTTGATGGATGGATTAAGGTATTTTAGGAAGCCTAATTAGTGCTAAATCATGTGGGATTACATGTAGGAAGATTGGGAAAGAAATGAGTAAGGAAAGAAGTGAAAAACAAAAGCTGTAGGTAGGTTCTGGACCGGACCGACCCAGAGGTTGGGTCGGACGGTGGGTCGGTCGGATACAGACCACAGAACCAAACCATTCGGGAACGGACCGACCCAGGAGCCGTGGGTCGGACATGGGTCGGTCGGAGCTTAGACAACGGACTGAATCTTTCGGGAATGGACCGACCCAGAAGTGCATGGGTCGGTCGGAACAGTTCTGGGTCGGTCGGGACAATTTCAGAAGACGGAAAACTTACTGGAATGGACCGACCCAAAGGGTTGGGTCGGTCGGTGGGTCGGTCGGCCCTAACTTATAAAAAAAAAAAATAAAACATAGTAATCATATGTATGTATATATAAGGATAAGTACATATATAAAGGACCTTGGTAATACACCATTAGTGTAACATTAATGGTAAGCAATAAGTATGTAAATGGGAAACAAGTAAGAGGATTAGTAAGGAAGTGGTAAGTATAAGAACGTTAGTACAAACCGGGATAACGGGGTAAATACGGGAGTAGCGATTATTGTGTATTGTAAGAATATAGTATTAATAATGTTGGAACATTATCAGAGGAACAAGTGTGAACCAAGGAACGAGGGAACACACGGTAGAGCTAACCCCGGTGAAAGGTATGATTTTCTCATGCCCCACGTGCTAACCGAGTTACATTGATTTGTGTGCTGTATGCCGGCTAATCAAGACTAAAGCATGAAAACGGTTTTTTGCCTTTCTTTGCATGTCTTGCTGTATGTTGCATGAGCTAACCTTTCTTGAATTGATTGTGTGGCTTACTTGGTGCGTAGATCGACTCATAGATGAGTCTTGTATGTAATGACTCGTAGTAAGAGTCTTATTGTGAGACAATGGAACGATAACAACGCACTAAACTATCGAATCACAACGATAACGCAACCCAATAAACTCACTAGAATGTGAGAGAGTGTACGGGAGTAACAACCTCCCGATAACGATAGAGGAATCGAAATGAATAATCCACACACAATAAGTAGTGGAAGTAAGTAAGTAACCTCTGGTAGAGGAACTAATCTTGGTACAAATATGAACCATGAGAGTAGTGAAGAATGATGAGGGATCTCCAAACCCCTTAGTAATTGGTCGACCCATTATGAGAGGACCCGACTAATGTAAGTATGTCCCGTATATTAGAGTATCCGATATGTTGGGAAACCCTTAAACCTGAGGATACTAGACAGTAGTAATTCCCTAAGCCAGTGGAGGTTATCGAGAGAGATACTTCTAGGCTAATCTGTAAGAATGTATTATACTCTGAGAGAAGAGTGTTGGGAATACGAGTAGTCCGGTAGTACGGACATTTGAGTATTTGAGGAGCTGATCGTACAGCCCTCGTATTGTAGGCCCGGTGGCGAGTCTTCAGTATGACTCAGCCCAGAGACCAAAGTATGAGTAACGAGTATTGCGTACGTATGAGTATGTAATGAGTATCAAGTATTGAGTATGTATGAGTAAGTAGTAAGTATCGAGTACGTATAAGTAAGTAAGGAGTACTGAGTAGCGAGTATGCACAAGCATTAGTAACGAGTATGGAGTAAAGAGCATGTACGAGTAAAGTATCGAACATGGAGTGTCGAGTATGTAAGAGTAAAGAGTAGGTATGAGTAGAGTAATGGATATCGGACAACCCCGAAGTAGCAACGAGCAAGTAATTATACGAACGGTGGACTATAGAATTGTCTTCCTTGGTAAGTATTGTACCTTGTATGCGTATGTAATTATTGATGAACGTACTGTATAGTAATGGTATGTATGTATGTATGCATGTAAAATGAACTCCATGTATATTCGACCCCAAAGTAGTCGATGTACCGCGGTTAGCACGCGGTATATGCGAAGGTCATGCGCAGCGTAAGCTGACCCCCTCGGGGGACCATTTTTAGTGTGCAGGTACCCGAAGCTGATCACCGTTCGAGAGAGTAGGACGGGGACTGCTACATAAGCATGGGCAGTTGTACAGTAGGGGATCATACTTGTATTGTAATGCGAATTTTGGGAAGCTTGAACTGTATTGTAACTTAAGGATCTTAGTGTACTCGGTATAGTAATGTATTGGAGTTGTAATTGGAATATGGATGAGTATGCAATGGGAAGTAATGTAATGTGTAGAGTACTCGGTATGTTCATATTCATCAGACCGATAGTATGTAGTATTGTAACTCGCCTTGTTAGTCACGTGGGTGACTAACGGCATTGTACACCCTCCGTTGAGTAAGTATTATCCGCTGCGAAGGTAAGTATGGTACGGTAATGACGGTATTAGCGGTAGGGGTGTTACAAAAAGTGGTATCAGAGCGAAGTATCGCTCTGATGGATGAAATACCGAGTTTAGGAAAGTACCGAGTTAGGAAGTAGAGACTTAGGGCTAAGGGTTGAGTGCTAGTGTGCGAGGACGCTAGATAGGAACTTCCGTGTGAACCGGAAACCTACAACAACCATACCCCGCCCTCCGCAACCCACGGTATTAAGTATGGGGAATAACGCCAGAGAGATGGAAAGACCTCTCCCACTCGGGTAACACCCGATCTGGCAGTTGCAAGTAAACCTTATTAGAAAAGAACCTGTCATACGGTCGAGTCCAAGAACTGGAAGTCCCGAAGACGGTTCCCGTTAAATGACAAGGACCGCACTTAATGGCGGAGGAATGAAGATCCTAAACACAAGGATGATGAAATTTATGGCACCATGGGGCGACATGCTTCGCAGTCGCGAGGACCATGTGTAGCCAGCAAGAAGAGAAGCACGGTCGTGCAATGAAGCAAGGGAAATGGAGTAACAAGCCGAGACAAGAGAGTCTACGGACCGTAATCTTTGATGATACCAACAACGTATACAAACCGACTAAGAAATTAGTCGAGGTTGGATTAATACCAAACCTACATGCCAAGAGGCTGTAATAACCAAACAACATAGTTCAGATAACCATGAAAGAACCATAACACAGACACCCTATAGGACCACAACATAGTTCCTAAGGACAAGCCAAGTCTCGTTAACCACGCTGAAGGTGTGAGACATGTCAAGTATACTGAGAAGCGACTCAGGAGATCGATCACCAAGATCAAAGGATCAAAGGAAGATCTAATAAGACCACCAACTATGGATGGAACGATGCCGTAACCGGTATACGTTAACTGAAACAACTTACCCGCGCACTTGCCTAGGGCAAGTTCAGCAACCGCAACAGAACAGTTGGAATACTTTTACCAAATCGCAAATACTTACTACAGTACCACTATGACGAATGGAGCAAATGCAGGATCACCCATCCTAAGGATGTTAAATAATGAACCCTCGGGAAGGCCTAGCGGCCCGACCATTGTATTAAGGACGTACCAATCAGCAAGAAGCTGAACTTGGTCAAGACCACAAAACTTGGCAACGCCATGAAGAATTTCTTTAACACCGAACCGTTATTTCAAAAACCAAAATTTTTCTCCAAAAAACACAAACCTTCTTTCAAAACATTGGATTTTAAAACCCAACAGATGGAATATCGGTGAGTATCATAGAGTGATACAAGAGAGTTGACAATAGAATACTTCACCTAGGCGTGTGACGAACACTACTAGTGTACCCAAATACGGGATGTGAGACGACCGCACTCCGAAGGAGCTTGCGGGCCTGACAAATAGTTAGGTAAGTGGTAACGTGCCAAGACGGTACCCCACGTATGTATACATGTAGTGTACGAAACACGGGAAGTAGTCACCCTGTTCTACGGACCATAAGTAAATACAAAACAGAACAGTTAGATACCTCAAACGAGCAAAGGAAACTCAGGTAAGCTACATGCTAAGGAGTCAGAAACTCACTCCAGGAGAACAATGAAGAGTTTAAAGTGCGAGAAGCACCAACAACTGAATAAAGACATTGGACATGTCTCGAATATACTAAAGTAAAACATGACGACTGGAAGGAATACGCAGTCTAAACACAGTAAGGCAATGCTTAACACTAACACTTTAGTGTTCAATGAACGGGATAGGATTCCCAGAACAACTACCACAAACACACAGAGTGATGTGGCAAGGTACCGGAAATACCATTCATCGCCGGAAGGAATACCAAATCCGTTATAACACAAGGAAAAACACCAATGGTCTACCCTAAGAACGGGAGCCACTGTAACCCTCAACGGATAACTCAGATCCAGAACCGCAAGGTGGGATAACAAACTGAACATACTCATAAACATCAAGCAGATGCAATAGCATAATCAGTAATACCCAGGAGCAATCCGTAAAGGGTATCAAGTCAACAAGGTTGAACGAAATATCGTGATAAGAACACCACAATTGGAACGAACATTCGGTTAGAACACCGAAGGGATCCCACTTGATAGGGGATACCCCAAATTAATAAACGGTATCAATCAATACCAGGATACGAAAGGGCCTCCAACGAACGGAAGCGTGATGCAACGATCTTATCATGGAGCCCAGTATCACCTCCAAGCTATTCTATGGCATATGGAGAAGTAACCACCTTGGAACAGCCTATGATGAGTAGAGCTCTAGGCAATATGGCCAGTACGCCATGGAACTATTACATTACAGAGTTCAACGGTTGCAAAACCAGTTATGGACCACATGGAAAATAGTCAAGGACAACACTAATAAAGTTTATTGACCAACAAGCAAGGATACCCCTCATAAATGTGAGACCGCAAGAGCGGTGAACATATGGATCCCAAGAAAGGGATACCATCAGTAACTGTCGGGAAATATATTCCTTTCAGAACTACTAACGTAGTCAAGCTTGAGCATATAATCATTGCCAAACAATGTGAAATAAGCTTCAACAGCAATTGTGACAACCAAGGAGTAACCGGTTATAAAACCAATGATGCTCAGAGAGCTCAGAAAAATAAAGGAATACCATATTCTGTATTTGCCAAATACATGGGGACCCATTGTATAAAGATAAAAATGCATGAGCTGAAGCCAGCAACGGTGGATGCCATGTAAATCAATATTGGGGAATCTGTAAGAACATGGTGCGCATCAGGCCACCAATGTATATGAATAATCACCAATGCTATGGACTTGTTATACAAGATGGTGGACAGACTAGGCAATAAGCCAGAAGTCTGCACCAAATGATGAAGCACCACTTGAAAGAGTAGCAATCAGTCCTATTGCGATCTCAAAAGAGAGTTACTGTCAAGTGTTTACGCCTCTGCACTCTGTAGGACTGAGTGTTTTGGTATTGCATTTGAGCGGTAATGATCGAGTGGAATATAAGGAAAGGTAAATTGTGGTAAACTATTCCTTTCACCAGTAGACATGGCCTAAGCCAGTCAAGCAAAAGCCTAGAAACAAACCATGCGACCTAAGGCCAAAGAGACACGATGAGTGTCAAACACCAACAATCACAAGATGTGAATTCCACAGGAATAAAGGTGAAAGGAGACTTAAGAAAGTCACAAGGACCGATGCATTGAGAATGCAAGGTCATACAAGTAAAGAACACTTGTAATGAACCAGGAAAACTGGTACAATTCGGAAGCTACTAACAGTAGAGGAAGCACTACAACCAGTAGTGACTTAACCTCAACCGACAATAAGTCGGAGAAATCAAGTGAATGATCACTACAGACACGACAGTATGCATATAGATTGCCAAAGAGCTGATTATAAATCTAAAACTCATCGAGTTCGAGCACGGTAAAGGAATACCACACTTGGTTAATAAACCTTGTTCCCACATCAAGGGGACAAAAGTGATGTGTAACACGTTAAGGATAACGAGAAGGGCGAATCACCTAAGTTCAGGGTCGCGCAGCAGAAGCTAGTGGGCCCAGAATTATACACCTAGTGAATAAAAGGCTAATCACCAATGCCTCAAAGCCATTTAGGCTAGAACCGAATCCGGTTAAGAGTTGAATAACTCCGATGAAAATTCTTGATGCAGGGACTAACCGATAATACGGTTAAGACCCGTTGATCAAGAAACATTGTATAATAGACCGCATGGAAGCTGAACCACTCCTTGACGGCTGAATGCCCTCGACCAATGTCCAATGTTGACACATGGTAGATTACGTGGGCGTAATCCCTTTTAAGGGGGGTAGAGCGAAAACCGCGAAATGTATGTTTTACGTGATAGGTGCGTAAACTACAATGCGCATAGCGCAAAGGTATTTGTTTTAATGATTGATACTTATGTTACATAAACATTTGTATTCACTCATTGTATAATTGTGGTAAATTGGGAAGTAAGTATAGGAAAAAGGAGTAGAGAAACTCCAGGGGAATGAGTACCCCGACTGGTAACAGTATGAAGAATGAGTATGTATGGGAGACTTGAGGAGTATAAATCGGTATGGAACCGATGTATGTAATGAGTATGTATGGAACCGAAGTATGTAATGAGTATGAATGGTGTACAACCGATGTATTTTATGAGTATAAATTGGAGTATAGCAACTTAATGGGATGGTATACCCACGAATTTCTTGAGTATAGTAGTTGGAGGAAATGTAGTAATGACGGATGGAATGATTAGTAAGCAAGTAAGTGAGCAATATAAATTGGAAAATGTAGTGTATGATTACGAGTAGCAAGACTAACAAGATAGAAAATGAAATAATGCTTGACAATCTGTCTGTTTGTATTGAGGTGGGAAGTGGAACTTGATTTGCTAGCGATCAAGGGAAGCCGAACACAAATTGGGGGTGGAAGGATAATTCAACACCAATGCTGATCACATTGTGGTTGAAGGACTCTGGAAGCTCCCTTAAGTGGTCACAACAATGACACTATAATAGGTATAATCATCATAAATGAATATTGGGAGATGTATGCAAGTTTTCAAAATGAATTTCCAAACTATTTTGGTACAATGTTTTCTTCAAAATTGAGAATGAGGATCGGTTTGAAACCGCTCCCACGGGCGCTAGTGGACCTCCATGCCTAGGCACGGGTATCCGGTCGAAACCATAGGAGGAGAAGCTAGTTTTGAGTCCGTGGAAGTGTAGAGTAGTTTGAAACCACTACACCGATGGTACGGTAACAGTGTGTGTCTTGTATTTTTCCAAGCACGGCACTGGGCGTAGTCCCCGAGTAAGTATGAGTAAGTATGAGTACAGTATGAGTAAGTAAGTATGAGTAAGTGCCGGAGGATCTCTATATGTGCAAATGAATTGATCAGAACCAAAGGACCGTAGAGCCAGAAAGCGTAAGTGCTCAAGTCATGACGGCCGTGAACCAGAAAGCGTAAGTGTTCAAACGTGACCGGTACCTGAGGGATCACTCTTCATTGGGGGAGGATGGTACCTAATTGCCTTCGGGTGGACCCCCTTGGAGAGAAAGTAAAACGGATATTTTCGATTGCTATGCATGCAGTGACATGCTGTTTGGATGCGTAGTATGCATCATGTCAGACATTCGAGTTGACAATATTTGTAGAGGTCATAACCTTAGCATAGAGTATTGGTACGAGTAACAGTATTAGATTCACCAACTTTGAGGGCAAAGTTCTTTAAGGGGGGTGTAGATTGAAATACCCCGAACTAAATATGGTGATTATATTATTTTAATATAGTATTAAGGGCCTAAAGTGCCTAAGTAATTTTTGGTAAGGAAAATAAATCCAAAAGAAAAGAGAAAGAACGCTTAGAAAGCGGAAAACGCCAAAATGAGCGTTTAATTAACCATAAGAGGCACGAGACCTCGGTTATAGTATTGTAAGGATTCCTAAGGCTTATTCATGCCTAAGTAGTATACGGGAATGATTCCCGAAGAAAAACGAATCCAAAAAAGTATTAAAACGCTAATAGAGCATTAGCGCACGTTTCTCGAGGAAAACTCGAAAACGTGATTTTAAGTGGTCGAACAGACCCGTAAAATTGTAAATCATTAAATAATAATTATTAAGCATTATGGAAGCTTAATAATCAAAGAAATGATTAAACGAGAAAATTCCGGAAAAGGGAAAACGGGCCCGGTAGTGAATAGTATCAAAACCGGGTAAAATAACGAGTGCTTTCTGTAAAAGACGAAAAACGCTCCAGCTAGTATTACAGTGGGGGCCGGTTTTTAACAGGTAAATAAACCCCCCTCTCACACACACACACTAGCTAAGTAAATAAGAGTCAAAAAGCAAAAAAGCAGAACAAAAGGACAAAAGACACTTACCTTCCTCTCTCCCCCTCATTTCTCTTTCTCTCTCCTTCCCTCCTTCCTTCTCCATCGGCTCCTCCCTCCTCCTCTCTGCTGGTGGCGATTTTGAAGCCCAAAGGAAACAACAATGGCTTCCTCTTCTTTCTCCCTTGCTCCTCCACATGTGAGCTCCCAAATCAAAAATAAATTACATATTGTAATCCCCTCATCCTCTCTACATTTCTATCTTTTCAAAATCGAAAAGGATGAGTTTCATCTCCATGGGTTTCCCCATTTGAAGAGGAAAAGCACACCCATTGTGAAGCTTGGAGTCTCCTCTTTCCAACAAGGTAAAAATCTCTACAAAAGATTCAAGTTTCCTCCACCCTCCTTGGAAACCGATTTTTAGCCCCTTTGTAATGCCTTGTTTTTCTCTCTCCTTTTGAGCATTAACTTCACCTAGCAATGGTGGTGGATTCTTCTTCTTGAACCAAGGGCTTCTAAACCCCTCCTAAAGCACTTAAGGTAAACCTAGAAATTAATATTACGAACTTCAATGAACTAGCATGAATCTAAGGGTTAGTGGTATTGTGTCTTGGTTTATGTGCTTGGGGTGATGGGAATGGGGTTTGGCAACCCCATTCCCCATGTGATCGGTTTGAACAAGAGAAGAGAGGAAGAAGGATTGGAAAAGAAATGAAGGGAAAAAAAAGCTTCAAGGTAAGAGCTCCTTCCTAATGTAAGTTTTATTGCATTAGTGTAATGGGAATGGGCAAAACATTTAAAGAACCCAAAACCTTGTACTAGTATTGAGAATTGTGAAATTTGTGTATTTAAGAGTAAGTATGTGGATTGTAGGCCTTAGAGCCAAGTATAATTGTATATGCGTATTGGTATTGTGATTGAAGGAGCATTGTTGTATTGGGATTGTATGTGTGCTGGTAGAACCCTTGTGGTCTGGCTAGAATAGGTATGAATTTGATGAGAAAGGATGTGTGTGAATAAGTAAGGAAAGTAGATGAGTTATGGCAAAATTTCGGTAGGAATTGTGCATTAAGGAATGACTTGGTGAATGGGAAAAACCAAGGTATGTATTGGGGATAGTAAGGATGTTTAGAAGCCATGGAAAGATGATAGTAGTATGTGGAGTTAAGCTACAAAATCTGTAGCAAGGGAGGCATCAAAATGTATTGTGAAACTAGGAAGTGCAATGTGCAATTTTGGTAAAAGGAGTGTTGGAACTAGGGTATAGAAAGTGTATTGACTTGGGGATGAATTGGTATGGTAAGTAGAGATATGTAGAATGCTAGGAATGACATTGGTTGAGGAAGTATTGGATGGAGAAGTGAGTTGTAAAATCTGTAGCATAAGAGTAACAAAAACTGTTACAAGTGTTGGAAAAGAAGTGAGGAAATTGAATAAGTTATTTGATGGATTTAGTAATGGATTTGATGGATGGATTAAGGTATTTTAGGAAGCCTAATTAGTGCTAAATCATGTGGGATTACATGTAGGAAGATTGGGAAAGAAATGAGTAAGGAAAGAAGTGAAAAACAAACTGTAGGTAGGTTCTGGACCGGACCGACCCAGAGGTTGGGTCGGACGGTGGGTCGGTCGGATACAGACCACAGAACCAAACCATTCGGGAACGGACCGACCCAGGAGCCGTGGGTCGGACATGGGTCGGTCGGAGCTTAGACAACGGACTGAATCTTTCGGGAATGGACCGACCCAGAAGTGCATGGGTCGGTCGGAACAGTTCTGGGTCGGTCGGGACAATTTCAGAAGACGGAAAACTTACTGGAATGGACCGACCCAAAGGGTTGGGTCGGTCGGTGGGTCGGTCGGCCCTAACTTATAAAAAAAAAAAAGTACATAGTAATCATATGTATGTATATATAAGGATAAGTACATATATAAAGGACCTTGGTAATACACCATTAGTGTAACATTAATGGTAAGCAATAAGTATGTAAATGGGAAACAAGTAAGAGGATTAGTAAGGAAGTGGTAAGTATAAGAACGTTAAGTACACCGGGATAACGGGGTAAATACGGGAGTAGCGATTATTTGTGTATTGTAAGAATATAGTATTAATAATGTTGGAACATTATCAGAGGAACAAGTGTGAACCAAGGAACGAGGGAACACACGGTAGAGCTAACCCCGGTGAAAGGTATGATTTTCTCATGCCCCACGTGCTAACCGAGTTACATTGATTTGTGTGCTGTATGCCGGCTAATCAAGACTAAAGCATGAAAACGTTTATTGCCTTTCTTTGCATGTCTTGCTGTATGTTGCATGAGCTAACCTTTCTTGAATTGATTGTGTGGCTTACTTGGTGCGTAGATCGACTCATAGATGAGTCTTGTATGTAATGACTCGTAGTAAGAGTCTTATTGTGAGACAATGGAACGATAACAACGCACTAAACTATCGAATCACAACGATAACGCAACCCAATAAACTCACTAGAATGTGAGAGAGTGTACGGGAGTAACAACCTCCCGATAACGATAGAGGAATCGAAATGAATAATCCACACACAATAAGTAGTGGAAGTAAGTAAGTAACCTCTGGTAGAGGAACTAATCTTGGTACAAATATGAACCATGAGAGTAGTGAAGAATGATGAGGGATCTCCAAACCCCTTAGTAATTGGTCGACCCATTATGAGAGGACCCGACTAATGTAAGTATGTCCCGTATATTAGAGTATCCGATATGTTGGGGAAACCCTTAAACCTGAGGATACTAGACAGTAGTAATTCCCTAAGCCAGTGGAGGTTATCGAGAGAGATACTTCTAGGCTAATCTGTAAGAATGTATTATACTCTGAGAGAAGAGTGTTGGGAATACGAGTAGTCCGGTAGTACGGACATTTGAGTATTTGAGGAGCTGATCGTACAGCCCTCGTATTGTAGGCCCGGTGGCGAGTCTTCAGTATGACTCAGCCTAGAGACCAAAGTATGAGTAACGAGTATTGCGTACGTATGAGTATGTAATGAGTATCAAGTATTGAGTATGTATGAGTAAGTAGTAAGTATCGAGTACGTATAAGTAAGTAAGGAGTACTGAGTAGCGAGTATGCACAAGCATTAGTAACGAGTATGGAGTAAAGAGCATGTACGAGTAAAGTATCGAACATGGAGTGTCGAGTATGTAAGAGTAAAGAGTAGGTATGAGTAGAGTAATGGATATCGGACAACCCCGAAGTAGCAACGAGCAAGTAATTATACGAACGGTGGACTATAGAATTGTCTTCCTTGGTAAGTATTGTACCTTGTATGCGTATGTAATTATTGATGAACGTACTGTATAGTAATGGTATGTATGTATGTATGCATGTAAAATGAACTCCATGTATATTCGACCCCAAAGTAGTCGATGTACCGCGGTTAGCACGCGGTATATGCGAAGGTCATGCGCAGCGTAAGCTGACCCCCTCGGGGGACCATTTTTAGTGTGCAGGTACCCGAAGCTGATCACCGTTCGAGAGAGTAGGACGGGGACTGCTACATAAGCATGGGCAGTTGTACAGTAGGGGATCATACTTGTATTGTAATGCGAATTTTGGGAAGCTTGAACTGTATTGGTAACTTAAGGATCTTAGTGTACTCGGTATAGTAATGTATTGGAGTTGTAATTGGAATATGGATGAGTATGCAATGGGAAGTAATGTAATGTGTAGAGTACTCGGTATGTTCATATTCATCAGACCGATAGTATGTAGTATTGTAACTCGCCTTGTTAGTCACGTGGGTGACTAACGGCATTGTACACCCTCCGTTGAGTAAGTATTATCCGCTGCGAAGGTAAGTATGGTACGGTAATGACGGTATTAGCGGTAGGGGTGTTACACTGTGACAACGCGTGAGGGATTTAAGGAGTGGATTGCGGTGGCGCCTGATATTGTTAATGGAGTAGATGGATATGTCTGTAGGCGCCGCAAAGAAGAAGCAATTGGGGAAGACGGTCGGCGAAGGAAACCAATCGGCGAAGGAAACCAGTCGCGTCAATTTCTAGATCTGGTTGCATTTCTATTTGTTGTCCGGTCTTTTTTCCACGGACAGCTCTATCTCTTGTCCGTCCTTTTATCCACGGACACATGTGTCCTTGCTTCTGTCCGCCCCTTGTCCGCCCTTTTATCACCGGACGCATTGATATTTCTTGTTTTGTCCGGCCAAATTTGCACGGACGTGACACGGTTGCACATTTTGCCGCGTCCGAACCGGCGTCCGGACGAGCCTGGTTCGGACGCTTCGATTTATGTTTTGTCTGTGCTTTTCTCTGCGGACGTGCCACGGACTCAATTCCCCTTGTCCGGCCTTTTTTCATCGGACGGAGCACGGACGCACCATTTGAACTGTCCGAACCGCTGTCCGGACCACTGTGGTTCGGACGAGAATTGGTTCTCTTCTAAAATATTCATTTCAGCTCTGTTTTAAGATACGTTTGCGCCTATGCGTTCGTCTCTTCGTCTACTTTGTTCCTATCTTGTTTTCCTCATGTTTAAACAATAAATTTGTGAGATAACCAATAAAACATAAATTAGAGGAAAACTAACCAAAGTGGAGAAATGAGCAAGAAAAGTGCTAATATAATATATGAAATACGCCTATAAAACATGCTCATTTGGACACTTATCATAGGGTGAGCAACATAAATGACGGTTCGTGAATAACCGTGGTTTATTTCATCACCGGCAAAACTATAAACGACGGTTACGTCAAAACCGTCATATATTATTGATTACAAACCACGGTTTATAGTAAACCGTGGTATAAAGTCTCCTAGGTTACAACTTAAATGATGGTTTCAGTATAAACTGTGGTATATAATATTTAAACCACGGTTACCAATAAAACCGTGGTTTAAAGGGCATCACATAAAATCTTTTTTCTACTAGTGACCTATTAGTTAAGGTCCGCCATGAGAGCTCTCAATTCTGACATCGTTGTTGGACACTTGGGGCTCTCATGGTACTCTCCACACCTTTGGCATACACTCCATTGATTGTAGTTCTCTGTGCCATAGGAGTAGTCATACCACACCCTAGCTTGATCATAGTGACCATCCATCAAAATTAAGTTCCTAAAAAGGAAAGAAAAAATTATACACAAAAGGGGTAAATAAGGAAATCAAAACTATGCACAAAAACTAAACAGATAATAAACTAGATAGTTGGACTGAAGTCCCCGGCAACGGCGCCAAAAACTTGTTAGGAAAATTATGTATAGGTCAATATCACAAAATATGGACAAGTGGACCCAATCGAAGTAGTAGTAAAGAGTGTCATTCCACTAGGAAATTGACTATCTATCTCCCTAGCTTCGGTATTCGATAACGGAACAATTATTAAAATGGAGGTTTAGCCGGTAGCAAGCTTAATGGTTTGATTCAAGAGAAATTGCAAACTAAAAATGGAAACTAAAATTGGTTGTTAAAGGATTTGGACAGAAAGCACCCTAGAATGGTTATTATCTCCTAAATTCACCCTAACTTCACTTATAAACCCACTTCACTTCAATTGTCTATTTGGACTATTGTAATGACCTTCCAAGTCATGGAAGGGCCAACTCTTATCTAGTTACTTTCAACTCTCAAATCAAGTAGAGTTCAAATCACCAGATAGCATTAATTGCAAGTCCACATTAATAACACTAAATTTCACCAACTAATCAAGCTAGCATAATCTAGGGCTTCTCTCTCTCTTTGGTCACAACACCCAACTCAAAATCATATGTTGTTGGGAATCACCATAAATGCCATAAATGATCAAGTTATAACATTAAATGAACAAGAGAGAGAAAACAATCACACTAAATGAAGTATAGGTTTTACAAGCTAGTTGAGGGATTTCAGTTCAAATCTCCATCCCAAAGTGCTAAATGAGACTACTCAAACATGGAGATAAGTAAAAGGGAGAGAGATAGAAGAAGCCATTGTTGAAGGTGGTTGAGCTTGGAAAAGGTGACTTCTACTTCTCTTCTTCTTCTTCTCTTCTCTTCTTCTTCTTCCTTCTTCTTCTTCTTCTTCTTCTTCTTCTTCTTCTTCTTCTTCTTCTTCTTCTTCTTCTTCTTCTTCTTCTTCTTCTTCTTCTTCTTCTTCTTCTTCTTCTTCATCTTCTTCTTCTTCTTCTTCTTCTTCTTCTTCTTCTTCTTGTTTTCCTTTCTAAAATCGCCTCTCTCTCTCTCCTAGGTTGAGTGGTTTAATGTGTGGAAGTGGAAGTCTGAGAATCAGCCTCAAATTTGCCAGATGTAGAGAAATTTCCGCGTTCGTCCGACCCATAGTGGGTCGGTCCCGTGGGTCGGTCGACCTTCTGGAGACGGGGCACGTGACCTTCTTTAAGTTCTAACCAACCCACACTATGGATCGGTTCAATGCAGAGATGAATTTCTGTTCCAAGAGCTTCCGACGGACCCAGTGTGGGTCGGTCCATGGGTCGGTCGACTGCAGAAACGAATTTCTCTAACTTACGTGAGGCCTAGAATCTTCGTTATGGCTTAGAATTGCTCCCCGTTAACGGCGTTGGAAAGCTTGAAGGATGGGGAATCTGTTGATGCATGCCACTAGCTCTAAAAGGGTCCAAAATTATGCTCAAGGAGAGCTTTTACCTATCAAAAGATCAAACTATAGACGTTCACTATTAATCACAAAAACACTCTATTAAGTGGTGAAATGAGTTATGCACCAAGTAAAATGAAGGTTTATAAAGACATTAAAATATCATTATTTCACCACTTATCAACTCCCCACAATTATATATTTGCTTATCCTCAAGCAAAATTTGCTAGGAACCCACAATAAGAAGGAACATTTAAAGCAAGCAATTGTTTAGATGAATTCTTGAATTCAAGTGAGCAAAATTTGTGAAACATCTTAAGAGGAGTGCAACCAACCTTCTCATCGTGACATGGGTGTGCTTAGGGTAAATAAAAATATAAAGTTTTGGGGTATGATCTAGAGTGCTTCCATGTTCTTAAAGATTTTTTGAACTTGGAGAACTTTTACCATGGCCAACTTCTCTCAAGAATGGGCATTGAGGAAAAAAAAGGAAAAATAGAGATTTGCATTTGATTCACTTTTGCAACAAGAGATAAGAAGACATAATTTGGCATTTTGCCTTTCTTTAATGAACACTCAATTATCATTTGTTGGTTACCTATGGTGTCTCTCATCCTTATAAACATTTTTCACAAGGAAGCACCCCTTAGCAATCCCTAGATGAGAAGATTGAAAGAACCCCTAAGTAATAAAAATTCACCAAGAAAGGGATTTATGGATGCACCGCAAATAATTACTCCTCAAGAGAGATCTTTTTGAAAATTTTGGTGAAAAATTCTATGAGTTCATGGAAATATTTGCTTACTATAAATGTAACTTCTACATGGAAGCTATAGATATGCATAAGGAAATTGAGTAGTGCGCCAAAAAGAAAAGGTCGTTTCCCCCACACTTGAATGGGACAATGTCCTCATTGTTCAAAGCAAAACTCAAGGGAAAACAAACAGAAGACCTTTTCAAGGCACTAAACATAGAGTACAAAAATGTAATGCATTGTGTAAGTATTAGGGAGTTAGAGAACTAGTACTCCCCTGATAAGACATGAGTTGGATGAAGGTTTCCCCCACACTTGATAGTGTCCGGGGTCGTTGAAGCGCTAGCTCTGACGGTGAAGAGTCAGAGACCCTAGGAAAAATTTGCAAGGGTTCCTCTTGCATTTGTCCTAACTCAGCCTTGAGGAGTTCTTGTTTTCAATGTGTATATATCTACAATGCATAGTAAAAAGAAACTAGGCGCAAAATAATTTGAAGAAGAACTACTCAAAGGCCATAATTAGTCATCAAAAGGGGACTCATACATGAGTCCCAACTATATTATCCGAAAGTGCAGTAAATAAATGATAAAGTCGACAGAAAATACTACAAAGCAAGAGAGTACAACATTTAAATGACAAAAATCTAAAATAGTCATCAAAAATAACAAAAGTGTTGAGAAACAACAACAAAGCTGACATCTAATCGATAAAGGAGCTACTAAGGTGGAGGACCGCCGCGGTGTAGCTGCTTCTGGAGGCACCGGATCAGAGCGTAGTTACGCTCTGGATACAAGGATACACCGAGATTAGGATATCTAAGACTTAGGTTAAGGGTTGAGAGATAGTATTGAAAGAGTTTAAGTTAGTTTTACTTAGACCACTATCCAAGACCAGGATTTTGACCACAGTGCCTAATATACCTCAACATCCTGCAGATGTCGGGAAGAGGAGGACGACGTGGACAGGCTGATGAGGAGCCAAACGTCAGGCTGGCAGACATTGCCACCTTAATCGCTCAGGCATTCGCACAGGCGGGGTTGGACAGCAGCAGCAGCTACCTCCACCACCACCACCCAGAGAGAGAGATTGGGTGAAGAGTTTGGCTGATCTGAGGCCAACTGCATTCAAGGGGCAGACTGACCCTGCTCACTTGGAGACCTACATCATGGAGATGGAGACAGCGTTCGAGACGCTTGCAGTCCCAGCTAGGGAAAAAGTAAGACTTGCTGCCTTTTATCTGAAGGATGCAGCTAGAGATTGGTGGAACATGGTGAAAGCCGACCACCTGGATGACCCAGCTTTTACTTGGGACATTACACTGCATTACTTAGGGGCAAATACTACCCGGCCCACACCAGGATGGTGAAGACTCGGGAGTTTGACGCCTTGGAGCAGACGGGGAAGATGTCAGTGGATGAGTACTATGCGAAGTTCACTTCGCTACTCAGACTATTACCCGGCATAGGATACTCGGACCAGGTGTTGGTCGACCGATTCTACGGGGGACTGAGCCCTCGACTTCAGTTTGGGATGGGGCCAATCATCCCACCAGTTTGCAGGTAAAACAGGATGGACATAAATCAGTTGGAAATCTATTACATACTATACCCCATCATGGGAGATTTGGAGATTAATATCTTGAGATTTCAGGAATGCTACCATGCTGCTTCCGTAGTGGAGATCACTTGTAAGAGAAGGGATGCTTTGAGCTCCCAAAAGAGGAAGGACGGACCTGGTGGCGAAGATGCCAAGCAGGGGAACTCCAACAAAAGAAACAAACCCTATCAGGTGAAAGGACAGGGGTCCTATCAAGGGAAAGGGAACCAAACTACTGGGAACCCCCAGTCAGGAACCTACGGAGTGACAACTTCACAGAAAACCTACCCACCTAAGGGTAGGCACTCTAATCAAACAGCTAAATTTTTGAGACTTTTGTGATTACTTCAGCACCGTTAGAATGAATAATTGACCTTGATTGTATTAGGTTCTGGATCTGGCTCAAACACGGGCCAGAAGTATATCCGCCGTTTCAACTGTAAACAGTGCGGGAAGGATCACCCCGACGTGGACTGCCAGGGGGAGAAAGTCATGTGCCGCTACTGTCAGATACTCGGGCATCGTGCCTTCGAGTGTATCCGAAACCCGGAGAGCAGGAACTACCGCCCGGGAGCAAAGCCAAACCCAGGCCAAAAGAATGGAGCTAGCGATACTCGCCCTCCACCAACAAATCAAACTCAGGGGTACAAGGGCAAAGGCCCAGCATCGGGACCCGCCCTGCATGTCATGGACCGCTCAGATGAGGCTGGTCCTTCTACTAACCCAGGTATTTCTGAACCGTGTGAACCTATTATCGAGCAATGGATGATGTGAATGAGTGCTTGCATGCCTTGATTGCCTAATTGAGTAGGAAAGAATTAGTAAGACTCACTAGTAAAAATTTAAATCACGTAGGAAGCTATAAGATATGCTTTCCTATCCCCTCACCGCCCTCCCTGGAAGAAAAACATTATCAAAGTACAAGAACCAGAGAACGAACAATGTAAGGTCATCCAACCAGGTTTGATATTACTCAGAGGATACCTAACACCGGAGACACAAATTGCAATCATTAGAAAATGTCAAGAATTGGGAGCAGGACCAGGAGGGTTCTACACTCCAGAATTTCCAGGAGGATCAAAAATGAAGCTGAAAATGATGTGCTTGGGAAAGGATTGGAATCCTTATACCAAGAATTACCAGGATACAAGAAATGGAGATGGAGCACAAGTGCCAAAAATCCCAGAAGAATTTTTACCAATTGTGGAACAAGCAGTTAATACAGCTCAACAGCTAGAAGAAGATCCAGTTCCCAATCTAAGGGCTGATCTATGCATCATCAACTTCTATGAAGAAGGAGGCCGTTTAGGGCTACATCAGGACAATGATGAAACAAAAGGGTCCCTTGAACGGGGAATACCAGTATTATCTTTGTCGATTGGAGATGACGCAGAGTTCCTTTATGGCGAGCAGAAGCGTGTGGACCTTGCAAAGAAAATCTTATTGAGTTCAGGAGATGTTTTAATAATGGGTGGAAAGTCAAGGTTGCTATACCATGGGATTAAGAGGATTAAATTAAACACAGCACCTTCGACAGTGATAAACACCACTCACATGAAACCAGGAAGATTAAGTTTGACCTTTAGAAAGTATTAGTGTTGTAATTGTTTTTGGAATTCAGAAAGGAGATCATCTCATCAGTGGAGCATTATTGTTTGTAAAAGTGAATGTCTTTAGACCCCATCATATATCAAAGTACTTACTCAGATTCTTTATTAGGATGTGCTAAGGAGACGGAAGGTGCCTTAAGTATACTTACTGAGGAGGAGGCCAGCAAGGGCGGCGCGATCCTCACTGGTACCTTTCGGTTAATGGAGTGGATGCATTAGTACTGTTCGACTCCGGGGCCTCACATACTTTCGTTTCGCCTTCGCTTGCGGGGAAGGGGCTAGACGCTGTAGAGTTACCTGATTTTAAGGTGGCACTCCCGTCTAAGGAGAAGATCAGTTGCACTCGTCTTTACAGAGGAGCCACTATCAGCATTAAGGAGGAGGAATTTCCTATGGACCTTATTGAGTTCAGAGGTCTAGGATTCGATGTTATAGCCGGGATGGACTGGCTGGGGCGGCACAGAGGCCGCATTCTTTGTGCAGAGCGCAGACTGCTACTTAAGAGTCCATCAGGAGTGACAGTATCTTACCGTCAGAGCCCTAGGGCACCATCGATAAAAGTTATATCTGCTATGTCCATGTACAAGCATGTCAGGAAGAAGAAGGAAGTATCTTATGCTTTGTTCAGGATGTGGAGCACGACCCTGATTTTGATCCAGCTATGCCAGTGGTGTCAGAATTTCCAGATATTTTTCCAAAGGAACTTCCAGGCTTACCGCCACCCAGAGAGGTAGAGTTCTCCATTGAATTACTACCAGGTACCGGTCCCATAGCTAAGGCACCGTACCGTATGGCACCAGCAGAGATGGCTGAGTTGAAGGAGCAGTTGAAAGATTTATTGGACAAGGGATACATACGACCTAGCGTATCTCCTTGGGGAGCACCAGTTCTTTTTGTGAAGAAGAAGGATGGAAGCCTTCGTTTGTGTATTGATTACAGGGAGCTTAATGCAGTATCGGTGAAGAATAAATATCCACTACCACGTATTGACGATTTATTTGATCAGTTGAGAGGAGCAAAGGTGTTTTCGAAGATCGATTTGAGATCAGGCTACCATCAGATACCCATCAGGGAGCAAGACATAGAAAAGACAGCATTCAGAACACGGTATGGCCACTATGAGTTTACAGTTATGCCTTTTGGCTTGTCAAATGCACCTGCAGTCTTCATGGATTTGATGAACAGATTATTCAGAGAGTAGTTGGATAAGACCATGGTTGTATTCATCGATGACATCCTAATCTACTCAAAGTCTAAAGAAGAGCATGAGAGTCACCTTCGACATACACTTCAGATCTTAAGGGAGAACCAGCTTTATGCTAAGTTCTCCAAATGTGAGTTTTGGTTGGACAGAGTTTCCTTTCTAGGACATGTTATTTCAGATGCTGGGATCGCCGTGGATCCAGCAAAGATAGAAGCAGTTCGCAGTTGGCCTAGGCCAAAGACAGTGACCGACATCAGGAGTTTCCTTGGTTTAGCAGGATACTACAGAAGGTTTGTCAGAGACTTCTCCAAAATAGCCAAACCTATGACCAGCTTAATGAAGAAGGATGCACCTTTCACATGGACTACTGAATGTGAGACCTCATTCGAGCTTCTGAAGAATGCTTTGACATCAGCACCAGTTTTGACTATCCCTGAAGGCACAGAGGGTTATGAGTTTATTGTGATGCATCAGGAAGGGGACTAGGGGTGTGTACTCATGCAGAATGGGAAGGTAGTCGCCTACGCTTCCCGACAGTTGAAGAAACATGAGGAAAACTATCCCACACATGACTTGGAGCTTGGAGCTATTGTTTTTGCCTTGAAGATCTGGCGCCACTACCTGTATGGTGTCCAGATGACCGTATATTCGGATCATAAGAGTTTGAAATATGTATTCACCCAGAAGGAGTTAAACATGAGACAAAGAAGATGGGTTGAATTTCTTAAGGATTATGACATTGATTTGCAGTACAAGGAAGGGAAAGCTAATGTTGTAGCAGATGCATTGAGTCGACGAGCATATTCTCTTAATGCCATTGTGGCTAGCTCGAGTCTTATGGACGACATACGCAGAGCACAGCAGAGTGATCAGCGAATGATGGAGATCAGTCAGAAGTTGACTGACGGTACATTTGAAGGTGGGAAGTATGAGTTCCAGTTACATGATGATGGACTCATCAGATTGAAGGGAAGATTGTGTATTCCCAGAGACAGCACAGATATAAAGGAGCATATTCTTCGAGAGTCCCACACTTCTACCACATCTGTCCATCCAGGAGCTTCTAAGATGTACAAGATCTGAAGAGGTATTTCTGGTGGAGTGGTATGAAGGGCGACGTGACAGAGTATGTGATTCGATGTCTCACTTGTCAGAAAGTGAAATTCGAACATAGACGACCAGGAGGTATGGTACAGTCTATGCCAGTTCCAGAGTGGAAGTTTTATGATATCTCTATGGACTTCGTGGTGGGACTACCACCTACGAGAGGAGGACTTAATATGATTTGGGTCGTTGTTGATCGATTGACTAAGGTTGCTAGGTTATTCCGATGAAAGACACTTGGAAAGTGCCTAAGTTAGCAGAGCTATTTGAGAAAGAGATTATCAGACATCATGGAGTTCCAAAGACTATTGTTTCAGATCGAGATACTAGATTTCTCTCACGATATTGGCGAACTACTCGCGAAGCACTTGGCACTGAATTGAAGCTTAGCACAGCATTTCATCCTCAGACAGATGGTCAGTCAGAGAGGACTATTCAGACCTTAGAGGACATGCTACGAGCATGTGCCTTAGATTTTCAGGGCAGCTGGATAGATAGATTACATCTCATCGAGTTTGCTTACAATAACAGCTATCACGCCTCTATACAGATGTCACCTTTTCAGGCTTTTATGGCAGACCATGCCGCACACCTTTGTGCTGGGACGAGTCTAGTGAGACCGTCATCATTGGGCCTGAGTACTTGGAGCAAGTCCAGGCAGAAGTTCAGCAGATCAGAAACAATATGAAAGCAGCACAGGACAGACAGAAATCATATGCTGATGAGAGGCGACGAGACCTTGAGTTCGCAGTTGGCGACCAGGTATTTCTACGAGTTTCACCCATGAAGGGTGTATTCAGATTTGGTCAGAAGGGCAAGCTAAGCCCGAATTTGTAGGACCCTACGCTATCATAGAGCGGGTGGGCCTAGTGGCATATCGACTTGATTTGCCAGCCGAGTTGGGCAAAGTACACAATGTTTTTCACGTGTCTCAGCTTAAGAAATACATGCCTCATCCTTCTCATGTTCTACAACCAGAGACACTCTCTTTAGAACCAACAATGCGGTATGTGGAAACACCGCAAAGAATCTTAGATAGAAAGACACGAGAGACTCGAAACAAGTCTGTGAGCCTCGTGAAGGTTCTTTGGTCGAACCACGATGTGGAAGAGGCCACATGGGAACTCGAAGCTGATATGCAAGCGAAGTTTCCCTCATTATTTACCGACTAGGC
Organism: Limonium bicolor; assembly: GCA_023374045.1. NCBI lineage: Eukaryota > Viridiplantae > Streptophyta > Magnoliopsida > Caryophyllales > Plumbaginaceae > Limonium > Limonium bicolor. The sequence goes on along the minus strand of CM041778.1, from coordinate 13,443,239 downwards.
ACTTTAGTCTAGGGTACGGGGCGTACCCCTTCTTTTTGGGGGGTAGAGCCTTTTCATTTTGAGTTTAGTGTGCATTTTGTTGCACCTTTGTGCATTGCATTTGTTGCTTTTGTGCATTTCAGTTGTTGCACTTTGTGCATTTTAGTTGTTGCACTTTTGTGCATTTCAGTGACATTTTGTCTGTAAGTGTTCTTGTGTAACACTGTTCAGTATATTCAGTGACACTTTGTCTCATATGTGTTCTTTGTGACACTGTATTTGAATGTACCTTGTACTTCTACGTGATTGTGTGTACTTCATTACACTACAATGGAAATATTATATGCACTACGTTGCACCATTTGAAACGAAAAGTGATTGTGTTCACTACCTTGCTTTACACTGCAAGTATATGTTATGACATTCCAAGTATTCCTGTTGTACTTGATATACACTATGAACTTAGGGATATAGAGACTTGGGACTTGATCCCTAAAAATTAGATTGAGTTGTGGATACTTAGTGGAACTTGATTCCCCCACAACCTTATACTTTAGATATGAGACTTCGGGGCGAAGTCCTTTTTTAAGGGGGGTAGATTGAAATACCCCAAATCTAAATAATATTATTTAATCATTATTTATTGGAATATAATCCAAATATAATTCATTTCACGTACGCATGCAAACCCATGCATGAAAACGTTACGTAAAAACAGTCGTTTCACCATAAACGCTAAAACGCCTTAGAAGCATATGGTCAAACATGACCTTGTATGACCCTCTAATATTCAAACTAAATGGTCATACAATTATTATATGAATATACAAATATATTCCCTAAGCTATATTCAGTCAAATACGCAAAATGCTCGGGAGTGCTCACACCCGCTCCTTAAAGCACGAAAAGTCCGGAGGAGTGCCGAGGTGGCACGAACTCCTATAAAATTAATTCCTAGAGTTCCTAACATCATTATTTATCATTCTAAAGAGAACCCACGAAGTGGTTTCTCAAAATTCAGCAAAACCAAAGGAGGATTTCTTAGCGCTCCTTTTTGCCCGGGAGTGTCCCGATGGCCCGTAAATTATGTCACGGGTTGATATAACCCCATATAACTCAATGTAACATCTTAGTATATGTTATTTACTATAATAAGTGTTTACAAACACTTGGAACTCATAAGAACAATTGGTTTCCCAAAATTTCCTTAGAGCACAAAAACACACCTTCGGGTGTCACGAAAATGCGTTTTACGCAATTACCTTGTAGTTTTTGACATGCCACGAATTGGTAATCTTAAAAAGGGTTTAAAATGACCTTCTAAATCCGTTGGTGTGACTAGTCAACAAGGTGCTCTATAGGGGCCGATTTTAAGGGCAAAAACTAGTATAAAATTTGCTTTAAAAATTTATAAAAGGCTTAAACATGATGACTCATCATCCCATGTGTTACATTACTTAATGCCAAAGTATGTAGGTCTCATTTGACCATGTGGCTGTCGAAATTATGAGAGAAAACAAGGCCATGTGAGCTAGGAAGAAGACAAAATGTAAAAAGGCAAAAGTGGATCTAGATTCCACCTTTTTCATTTCTTAAAATTCAAGAGACCTTCCAAGCTTCTTCCTTGGCTCTTCATCAACGAATTGAGACCCCTCTTTTAGCCTTGAAATCGTGACACCATAATGGAAGAAGACAAGCTTTAACTTAGTAAAATCAAAAGTACAACTTACCTAAATTTCCTTGTCTTCTAGCTCACAATTATTTCCTTTCCAACTCTTGCCTGTCACACCTCACATGTCCTCTATTATGTCCGATTTTTATTGCTGGAAAGGAGTCATTATTGAGCCAATCAACCATGAATTAAACTAAGGAAAAGAATTGTCAAATGACATTAAAAATTTGACAAAAGAAAATCAAATTCCAATTGCCTCTTTCATTTACGTGAGCCAAGCCTCATTGCTTCCTTGCCCTATTCTTGCACGGCTTGGTAAGCTTCTCCTCTCTCTCTTCTAGCTTCATCTTTTCCTTTGAAGCTCTTAAGTTCAGTAATGGAGGTTAACTTTCTATCTTCATCTTTAAGGTAAATTCCTAGCATTTCTTGGCAAGCTTGAAGCAAATCTCTTCCTAGCATAACAGGTGTGTTCGGCTCATTTAGTTCTCCAAGGAGATTGTCCAAACCAACATTAAACCAAGGGACATCTCAAGGTAGGTTTTAAAGCTTGAAAATCCTTAAAGCACATTTTTTTGTGTAACCAAGTTCTACCTCTTCTAAGTCTCTTTTCTTCTTCATTTTGATGAAGGAAAACTTGTTCTTCACCTACCTTAGGAGTGCCGAATTCATAAGGAGAAAAGTCTAAGGTAAAGTCTTGTAAAACTACTACAAATCTACTTAAGATCTTTATGAAGATCTAACTCCTAAACACCTTACCTCTTGCATAAAACCGAAGAGGAGCATCAAGTTTACCTAGGAGAAAGCTTGGAGATTCAAGAGAAGTACAAGCACTTAACCACCTTTGTTAAGAAGTAAGTTTACTATATAAATCCTTATGTTATAAGCTTTGTTAAGCTTCTAAAAATTATACAAAATTATGTACACCTCCTAGGTTATATGAAACCGAAACTACATGGTATTATATGCCAAAATATAACCTATAACATATATAGAAAAAATATTACCTTAAGACACATTTTTGTGTCACAAAGTTTATTTATGTTACATATAAATTAGGCCGAAAGTTCAAGAGCAAAAGTACTTCATTTTGAGCTAAGAATTTATATAAGACATTACAATAATTTATACATGAGTTATATGACTCCTATGAATTTATTTATAATTATTAGACATATAAATCCACTTTTATATAACATAAGGTCTCATTTAAATTATGGCCGAATGTTCTACTTGATAAATAAGTTTTAATGAGCTACTTGGTATATAAAATTATATCATAAAGTTTGGTGAGTTAAAAATATTTATTAGTGTTTAAATGGCTAATTAATTAAGTTATGTGGATTAAATGTAATTATTACAAAATTAGTGTGCTTATTAGAAAAAAACCGTGAGCTAAGGGGCTGTTTGGTGTAATTATAATATAATATAAGGTTAGGAATAAGTTTATGAATTTTAGATAATTTAAACAAGCTTTAAAATAACTTTTTATAAAGTTTTGGGCTTATGTAATTTATAAAAGTTGTTATGAAAGTTTGGTATTTAATAGGTGGCGAATTCATAATTAAGAGAATCATTAAGTTCACTTTCGAAATTTTAGAATTTAAATTAAAAACTATAGTGTTATAAGTTATTAAGTGACTATTATAAGTTTGGGGTTTTGGGGATGTGAAAAGGTACTTAATGGAAAGTTTTAGACCATTAAAACAGAATTAGTTGTGTTAGTTTGTTAGTTTGGTAATTTAAGAATTTTATATATATATATTCAGCATTTATGGAGAATTAAAATTAAAACTATAGCTTATAAGACATTATGTAAAGATTATAAGATTTTGTGGCTAAATGGCAAATATAGAAAGTATATATATAAAACATGCCGAGATTGAGGGGCTAAAGATGTAATTTTCGAAAGTTATAATATTAAAATTATATACCAAAGTATTAATGGTAGTTTCGAGGTTTAGATAAATAAGGAATTAAAACTCTATAATATAAAGAGATTAGAATTTAAGAGTAAAGTTTATGAATTAATGTGGTTGTTTTGTAAATAACCGAAATACAAGTTTAAGAATTTAGATTAAATAAATATAGGTCCTATATGGATATTTGGAGGATTAGAAGAAAGAATTTTGATTAAAGGAATTATGGAGTTGGAACTATGGCTTACATGGTTATAAGGAATTAAAGGATAAACAATAAATATTATTATGGTTAAAAGGAGAATAATAAAACTATAAGAATTTTATGTCAATGTATGACATATAAATATAGTTAAGAGATTATAAGTTGTTATGTCACCTAGACAAATAAAATAAAAACAAATGCAATAAACACATATATGTGCATTAAAGGATTTATAAATAAATCAAAAGGATAACAAATAAGTTATACATTAAATCATGAGGTGATTAAAAGAAATAAACCTCACATGAAATAACAATATGAATTTGTTAAAAGATCCAATAGAATTATTATATAAGGGTAACATAAATTAACCCTCTCAGTTAATCCTATTCTAGGACTTTGTTTGACCAGACGTTGACCGGGAATTTACAAGTACAGTCTACGGTGAACGGTATGGGATTCTTGCAACCTGTTTTCTAACGGATTACACCGGCTTGTGTGCTATCTGTTGTTTGAAATAACGACCAAGATAATTAATGTAAACTGTTGTTTTACTCTTGCACACTGTGTATTATTTTATGTGCGTGAATGTTGCTGACTACATCGTGTATGTCCCACGCATACAAACACTACTATACCAGTGGATTAAATACCTGCGTTTCAGTATACCGAGGACTTGTACTCAAGTCTCTCACTAACACCAGTTTATAACAAACGTCATTATCCTAAACGTGATAATTGACAATACACATTGTGTTCTTGTTTAACGTCTTTATATGACACTTAACAATTATATACTTCGAGATTGAGGAGCCCAGTTGGATCTGGCCATGCATGCTACGGGAGTTGTACCTGTCTCAGGTCGTCTCCTACTACGTCGCGACGGAACATTCAGTTGGGAGGAAGACTCTATTCCTTCCGGGTTTCAAATGCCCTTCAGTTCGAGGAAGACTTTATTCCTCTAGTGGGTTCTTATTTCCCACGCCATTCAGTTCAGGGTTTAACTACGTTATCTCCTGGGGTTTTTATACCCAACCTTTCTTATAACGAGGTCACTATACCTCCACTATTTCAGATATTCAGTTATAACTGTCAGTCCCATTGTGTGGACCGACTATCAGTAAAGAATTTCAGTTCAGCTAACTCGACCTTCTGTGTCTTGTTCTATGTGACATTATTGTCCTTGTATGGATACTTGTTATTATCAGACTATGCTTGTTTACAGCTTTATAAAATGAACTGCATGTGTTCGACAAAGTAGTTGGTGTGGCCCGGTAGACGATGGCTGCACGTTTTCCATACCAGCATTGTTTGCTGAGCCCTTTGGGGGCACCCCCATTTTCAGGTACCTGAGTTTAAGAAGATCACCACACTGAGTGTAGGTGGGTTAGACCAAGCTTTGGGAGTCTACTATTAGTTAATTAATTTATTTCAGTATTTTACTTTGAGTTTGATTCCTAGTATCTCGGGTTGTATCTGTATTCCAGACCGTGACATTTGAGGATTGTGTTGGACTTAGCCTGGTTGGTCACAAGGGTGGCCAACGGCATTGTAATACCGCCCGGTTGTTGTATTTATTTCCGTGCAGTTGTATTTTTATTTGGGAGTGATCGCCGTTCAGTTTATTGGATTTCGGGTTGGGGTATTACAAAATCGAATTAGGGGCGACTTGGGTTAATTTAGGGATTGGAGAAGTGGGGGCTAGCTGGGGGCTGTTGCGCCGCGGGTGGGTGCAGGCGCGGCTGGGCACGTGGGTCAGGGCGGCGTCGGGGGTGGTCGCAGAGGGCGGCGGTGGTGGTCTGGCGTGGAGGTGGTGGTGCTGCCGTGGTTTGGCTCGCGTGAGAGAGAACAGATGGGGGAGTAACATAATTATAAATTGGCTTGATAATTTGGGTGCAAGTGCAGCTGAGCGCGCGGGTTAGGGCGGCTTGATAATTTGGAAGGTCTTGTGCTGAATATTTAAACGGGTCTTATATAAATTAAATTTTAATATAAAGTTCCCAAAATCTGATTTAGTTGTATTACAAGTACATAATTATTAATTAAATTAGGTAATGAGATAAAATATCAAAAATAAAAATACACACAAACTAGAAAAAGTATGTGTCGAATAATCACTTTAAAATAGCATTTTTTCTAGCAATATCACAATATAATTTATTGTAATTCACTTTCAAGTCATTTTATACATAAAATCAGTTGTCTATCTTGAACTTTTTGAAAATGATGAAGAGTAACATATTGTTAAAAAAATGGACTTGGAGTAGAAATGAAAAAAGAGTAGTGAAAATTTTATGATCCAAAAATAGATGAAAGATGAAGAAATTATAGTAAATACTAAATAAAAGAAAAAAGTGGTTGAAAAGTCTATCAAGAAAATTAATAAACATATAGTATTTCTTTTAAAAAAATAGATAGTGGTGAACTAATAACTTTATTTTTTATATATTTCGTTTGATAACTTTTAAATTCAATCAAATTTAATTACTTTTTTAAAAAATATGGTATCAAAAGTATGGGGCCTGAGATCGGCTGTGTTCGGCATCAATTTTTGTGGTAGTTTTGTGGTTGTTTTGGTCTGGTTTGTTTGAGGTAGTTTCGCTGGTTGTTTTGTGGTTGTTTTGAAAACTAGTGTTCGGCAGACGGCGGTTTCGTCTGGCTGTTTTGAATAAGTTAATTTTATGTAGTGTGTTTTTACCGTTTTCGTTATTACAATTTAAAATTTTATATTACATTTTAAAACAATTTTTTTTTGTAAAGTTAAAATATATGTAGATATTCAATTATAGCCTTTAATAATTAATATTCTTTATTATATTTTTAGTGACAATTAATTTATAATATATATACATATAAATTTATAAATAAATTTTTACATATATTTGAAAAATAAAGAAATAAACCATTGTATTTAGAACAATATATTAGATGTTATATATAAATATAATTTTATGGATTATATATTAGTATTTAATATAACATTTCAAATGTATTAATACTTAAGATTATTTTAATTTTTAATAGAGTAAATAATATCATTGAAATGAAAAAGTAGTTCTTTCTAATATAAAATAATTGACTGTAAACGAATATATATATATATCACTTACTATTTTTTATTATATATTGGTTAATTGTTGATAAATTATTTATTTTAAACATATTTGTAGTTAAAACAATATATTCTATTCAATTAAATATTACTTAATGAAATTCAAAAACATAAATTTAATTTAATACTGGATATGTCAAGAAATGAAAAATAACGTATATTAGCATATAAAATTATTCTTTAATTATTAAGCACGATATAAAACATATAATAACTTAGATATACTGACAAACCATAATAGTTTGTACAAACAGTTTTGTAATTAATCATTACTTAGCAAGTTGAATACTTATAATTGATATTTCTGAAATATACTACAAATATTTTGTACTCTAATAATTTTGATATAATTGAAAGTTTACATCGTAATTATTATTAGTTTGCTCTTTTCCTTATAGAGTATTTTATTAGAATTGATAGATAATAATAGTTTTAAGAGACTATGAATCCGTATCTGAATAAACAATTTAGAAAAACATTAATAGTTTAAAACTATTGTTTTATATTATTTTCATTAATTTTTAATTTATATACCAATCTTTATAAAAAAAATTAAAAATAAAAAGGGAAAATAAACTAATTTATAATATATTAATCTATATATTTCAATTTTAATTTAATTTTGTGTCAAATTTAATATATAATATCATTTTTAAAATATAATTATAAATATTGAAAATTTAAATTAATTTATTAAAAAATAATTTAAAATATTAATTAATACTATTTAAATATTCTCGCCCCCTTAATTATAGGTTTCTGACTCCGCCTCTGTTTACAGTATTCATTATATTTATAGCATAAATTTTTGATTATTTTATAGTTGTTTTGTGGTTGTTTTAGGTTGACTGTTTCAAAAATTATTGTTCAAAGGTGATGATCTCAAAATATCACATTTATATCACAGAAGTACCAAATCCAAGTGCAGCCATCCTCAATTATATTTGCGCAGACCTTAGAATGCTTTGACAGGGTGGACACCCCCCACGAGCCGCCTCTGCAGCAAATTGTACTATTGATCTTGATTTTCAAATGAATTCCAGCCTTATAATTATAATAACCAATATCTTCCCGTGAACACTGAACTGTGTAATACTCCTCCGTCCCTTATTGATCTTCTCATTTACTATTTGAACATATCGTTTGACTTTAATATTTAACATATAAGATAACATAATTTTACAAATCTAAGTTTTGCAATATAATCCTTATGTGAAAAACTATAAGTTGTAGAAATTTTTTTTATAAAATTATTTTATCTTATATGTTTAATATTAAAGTGAAAAAACGTATCAAAAAGTAAACAAAAGGTCAAAGTGGGACGGAGGGAGTATATATCCTCGCTCACCTAACCTATTGACTGTGCGGTCTTCTTTATTTTTTGTCCGGTATCGTTAACTCTTGTTCTTTTTTTGTCGAATGAGACAACCAGCCTGGAATTGTGTAAAAGTAAGTATTATAGTAGAATAAATTCTTACACAGTATAATAAATAAACTTTTTTTAATACTTTCCTCTCTCTCATCCTCAATTGATCGTCTTGTTCATTATTTGGATATGTCGTTTGACTTCAATATTTAACATGTAAGATAAATAATTTTTAAAATTTGAGTTTTGCAAATGATTCCTTACATGATAAATTATATATTACACTGTTTCGTTTTATAAAATTATTTTATCTTATATGTTATATTGAAGTGGAAAAACGTGCCATAAACAAAGGAGACGGTCAATTCAAGACGGAGGGAGTAGCTTTTACTTGACTGGACAGTCAATGGCGGCGGACAGAGGAGTAACGGCCAGAACCCAGTTACGTAGGATGTGTACACTAAAAAGAAGTGACAAATGAATTTCACCCACGCAAAAATGAAGCAAATGCCGATCAAACCTTGGTATCATATCGGACAGTGAAGCGAGGCTGCGTTCTGTGATGGTTTAAATGTGGTATAAATGTGTCATTTTTTTTATGGCATTTTTGACCTAAAATATCAAATCGTCATCACCGAACAACAATTTTCAAAATAACCATAAAACTACTATTTTCAAAACAACATAAAACAACCAATAATTTATGCTGCAAATAGAATGAATACCATAAACAGAGGTGGAGCCAGAAAACTGTAATTAAGGGGGTGAAAATATTTTAATAATATTAATTAATATTTATAATTAATTTAAATTTTCAATATTTATAATTATATTTTAAAATGATTTTATATGCTAATATATATTATTTTTTATTTCTCGGCATAGCCAGTATTAAATTTAAATTTATTTTTTAAAATTTCATTAAGTAATATTTAATTGAATAGAATATATTGTTTTAACTACAAATATATGTTTAAAATAAATATTTTATCAATAATTAAATAATATATAATAATAAAATAATAAGTGATAGTTGTACGTATATAAATATATTCGGTTACAGTCAATTATTTTATTATTAGAAAGAATTATTTTTTCAATTCAATGATATTATTTATTCCATTAAAAATTAAAATAATCTTAAGTATTAATACATTTGAAATGTTATATTAAATACTAATATATAATCCATAAAATTTTATTTTTATATGTAGCATCTAATATATTTGCTCTAAACACAATGGTTTATTTATTTATTTTTTCTAATATATGTAAAAAAATTATTGATAAATTAATATGTATACATATTATAAATTAATTGTCACTAAAATGTTAATAAAAATAATAATAATTAAAGTATATAATTGAATATCTACATATATTTAACTTTATTAACAAAAAATTGTTTTAAAATGTAGTATACAATTTTTAATTGTAACACCAAAAACGGTAAACGCACTGCACAAAACTAACTTATTCAAAACCGCCGGACGAAACCGCCGTCTGCCGAACACTATTTTTCAAAACAATCACAAAACAACTAGCACAAAACAACCAACAAAACAACCACAAAACAATCAGACCAAAACAGCCACAAAACTATCACATTTATACCACACGAACGCAGCTCACTGTTGTGAAATATGAATACCAAAGAATATTTCCATCTATTTTAAAATCTATGTGGTTTTAAATATATTATTATAATATAAATTATTATAGCTTTTTGTTATACTATTTTTTATGTGTTTTTTATTTAATGCAAATAGATAGTAAAATAAAAAAATAAAAATATATACATCATTTCTTATTTTTGCTGTGTAAACTTCTAAAATGAAAAAATAATGGAACGAGTTAGATAGAAATATCATCAGTAGCATTTGTGGTGTTGATAATTGTCCAAGCTCGTCATAGTTGACCGTTGAATCGAATTATCTAAATTGTAACTATTGATCTGGATTTTATAACCAATATCTTCCACGCGCCAGTGTGAACGCTGAACTAGTATATATATAGCTATAAGGAGTCTGTTTCTTCTTCCACCTTGATCATAAAAAAAGAGGCAGAAGAAAGTGGTATTAGTTTATCAACATATGGAGATGAGAAACGATACTAATGTTAATCTTAGCAACAACATGATGCTGTGTGATGCAGCCGTTAAGGGAGACGTGGCTCTCTTGCGGCAACTGCTACAAAAAGATCCCAGTATCCTCCATCGACCAGTAGCAACAATGGCAACGACGTCGTTTCTGCCGCTGCACGTGGCTTGCAGGCTCGGACACCTTCATTTCGTTGCGGAGGTCCTAGGTGTACAACCAGACCTATCAGATGCTGTCGACCCGTATGACCAATCGTCCACTCCTCTTCACCTGGCAGCGAGAAACGGGCACGTTGACCTCGTCAAGTACCTTGTTACGGTCAACCCTAGTGTTTGTTTCGCACGCGACAGTCAAGGAATGAACCCGGCCCACGTGGCAGTTGCCAGGAACAGTCTCGCTGTCCTCGAGGAGTTGACTGGGGCTTCTCCTATGGCGGCGAGGGAGAGGGTGGTTGTGCAAGGTGGCGGAGGAGGACGAGGAGACACTATTCTCCATCTTTGTGTGAAGCAGGGGGAGCTCAAGGGGTTACAACTATTGGTGGAGAAAGTGGGGGATGAAGCTATGATAAATGCTGGAGATGGGGATGGGAATACCATTCTGCACCTAGCTGTCATCAATAAAAAGCTCGAGGTAGCAAGATGATTATTACTATATATACTTCCACTGATCTACGGTATTATATATAGTATCTTCCTTGTGATCTGAATTGGTGTACTTTTTTTAATCCTTTCCATTAATTTCCTTTGTGTGCACTGCAGATAGTTAAGTTTTTATTGGATGATAAAAGGACCAATAGAAACGCCATTAACACGAGCGGCATGACGCCAATGGACATCCTACTTTCACAGCAGCAACATCATAGGCATAAACGTGGCAACGAACTGAGCAACGATATTAAAATTGTGCTCAAACGAGCTAAGGCTACAAGTTCTATTGATATCGAAGTGCAAAAAAATAAGAAATCCAAGTATTTCGGCAGCTGGATCGAACTCCAAAGTAACCACCTCATGTGGTGGGTCATCCTTATTGCCCAAATGGCCTCCAAGCAGGGATCAACCCGCCTGGCGGGGTCCTGCAAGAAGACTCAAGCTCACAAAGTCTGCAAAGCCCTTTAGCGTCAAGCCCAGAGCCGGAGTCGTCAACAACGGGGGGATATCTGTCATGGCGATTCATGAAAAGGAAGTATATATTGAGTTCTTTATTCTAAACACGATCGGGTTCATGTCATCAATGGCCAGCATCCTTCTGCTGATTAGTGGGTTTTCATGCACGAAATTCTTGAATTTCATCGTAACGATATTGATGTGGGCTGCAATAACATCCATGGCAATTGCTTATTTAGATTCGTGGATCTTTTTGACTCCGGATAACCAGACGTTAAATCTACCTTATTGGCCTGTAGTGATGTGGTTTTTGGTTATGCTAGTATTGTTGGGTGCCCATTTCAGTCAGGGATTGGTGAAGTTTGTAAAACGGGCATGTCGCTCGTTAAAAAGACTTTGGGTGTGTTTCAAAACGCAGGGTTTACGTAGTTCGGGCTAATAACTTAGAATAGACATTTGTGATGTACCGCAAAAGAAGCGTCTATGTTTCAATTATTAGACATCGTTCATAATAGTATATCTCAGCGGTGTCAGCGGTGTCATGGAGGGATCGAGCGGTTCACTTGTCTTTCCCATTTGTAATGAATTTTTCTTCCCTCCTCTCTTTGTCCATCTTCATTTAATTGATGTTTTTAATGCAAATACAGCAAATCTCACAAAACCAAGCATTACGCAACATACAATACCCGACGGTTAATAAGTTACAAGTTCAAGGCCCGGCATCAGGCTACAAAGACTCAAAGTTGTCGTTTAAAGCATCAATCTTTGTTCTGGTAACGAGAATGCTTAAGTTGGTTTGAATAAGGAATCTGTTGGAATGAACAATAAAAACACATAGTAGTATTAAACAATACCAACACTGTTTCTCTTCTTCTCAAGCACATCGATAAGTCCCCTGGTCTCCCTCGACTATAATCAATATATACAACGACAGCAACTTGCATAAACATCAGTTATATAGAAAAGAAAGAAAGATTGATAAAAAGGGACGATATAATCGAAAGAAACAAGCACGGAATAAAAGATGTTTTTTTATTATGAAATTCTCAAGTGGCCAACTCAAAAGGAGCCTGCCTAAGCCTCTCCCCACGGTGATAATTCATAGTAATGTTGTATAGTTGGTAGTGGGTAGGTGTGTTTGTGCTATATATAAAGAGAACAAGGAAAGAAAGCAACTTTATGCAGAGACACATGAGCGGAGCGAAGGAGTAAATAAAATTGGAGAAGGTAAAAGCTACACTACCCAGAATAACCACACAACAATCTCAACGGCCAAAACAAAATATGACATAAAGTATTCATCTACCAGGGATGGATGAACGAGTACTGTATACTATACTTGTATGGGATACTGTGCAGACAGAAGATGCAGAAAGCCACAAAAATTGTTATTCTAATCGTTTTAACTGGTCAGTAAAATAGGTGCGATGTGGGTCTTGGTTTTTATACAGTTTTTAAAAACCAGACAACTCCCAGGCTAGTGAAAGGGAGAGGAGTTCGGGGAAGCTGGATCGAGTGTAATCCCCACCAGGGCACTGGAGTAAGCATATATAGGTATAGAGTACCTCTCCCCCCAACTTTTCTTTCCTGTGCACCTATTCCTCTCCTGACTCATCCATTCTTAATAATTTTGTGTCAGTACCCATGTGCTACTATGGCCCCATTTCATTTCATTTCCCTCCTTTTTTCTGTTTCCCTTTACCACTTTTCTGTATAATAAAAGTGCTTCGTCTATAAAATAAACAAAACAAAACCAAACAAAGAACCCACTTGAAAAGGAGTTGTTTTCTTTTGAGACTCCTTTACACCCTTTTCTCTTTTGCTCTTACTCACTTGACATTGTGTTCACCAGCTTTTGCTAATTCTACTATATCTCTATCTCTGCACAGTTTGATTTCTCCTCCTACCCCTTTCCAAGGCCCTACAATTATCCTCCAGTTTTGACTTAGAGGCTAGACTCCATCTCCATAATATTCTTATTAAATGATTACTTGGGTAAAGTATTATTAGATAATTACCAAACACACAAGCCAGCTCTTCTTATAAATTTATTTCTGCTAATGCTTCAGAAACCATGCATGCAGCCCAGCAGCAGCTATCTGCACGGATTAGGCAGTGTCAGTCAGTCTGTCTCCCATTCAACATAAAAGCAACAAAAGCCCAGCCAACCCCCAACCTTCTTCAATCAACAGCATAGAAACTTGAAATCAGGAGGGGTGATGGGAATGGTAAACGGGGGTCAGTAGTTAGTGAAAGCAGCGAGACATCAGCAACAGAAAGTAAATATATTTATATAACATGTTGAGTCGGTACTGATCTAAGATCTGTTACTAACATTTGTTTTTTTTTTTTCCTTTGTTTTCTACTTGGATCTTTTTGTGGTCCATTCACCCATCCCAGTACCAGTACACACCCACCTAAGAGATGGTAGCAAAACTCACAAAAGACCCCTACTCATGAATTTCACCCTTTTCAAATCTTTCTTTAATAAGCCTATCAAATTTATCTATCCCATTCGCTGTAACTAGTATGTATTTGGTTGATGACAGATGATGATGATGATGATGAAGATATTCAGACCTCTAAGATCCTTCCTATTCATATAGGCTATTGGTTGGGTTTGATCCCTTCATTTTGGCTGTACACCTTCCTGGATGATTCTGTTTCTTTGGGGGGAACTTCTCTACTACACCACCATTGCTTGCTTACGTTTAGATTCTCTGCAAACCAAAAAAGTTTCAAACAAAAAAGAGGTATATCAAACGAACGACGTCCTAAAAAAGGTGAGTTTTGCTACCCTTTTTTTAAGAGGGTAAATAAAAAACGGCGCTGGCTGGCTGACTTGCAAAGTTAAATAAAAACTTTCAGCCCCTTACCACACTCCTTCCCACACTACTTCCCGCTACATGCCAATGGCTCCATGCCCAGATGAAAACCTGTGCCCCAAAACATAAACAAGAGCTTTGTTCTTTTAGCAAGAGTTAACGGTGTTCAAAGTGCCTTAAGACATTTGAGACTATACCTAGGAATTTCAAGGAAGCATGGTTTTAGAGAAGTCATGTTGAGAGAGGATGTTGGGGGCATTAATGTATCATTGTTAGCACCTGAAGACGAGATGGTTCCATTATTACCCAGCTCGGGGGATTTGCCAGAAAACACAGCTCGGTCCTCACTAGCTAACTTTGTTGGAGAAGCAAAGAGGCAATCAGAAGGACATGTTCAAACTGAATCCATATATGAAATAAATAAGAATCAATATTTCATCTCGTCAAAGCTCATAGTTTAAACTCAAAATGAATGAATTCTAAAAAAAGGAACAATCATGCGAGCCCCCAAAAGGGAGCAAAAGCAAGCATTTGCTAATGTAGGTAGAATGTACCAAGCAGCATTTAAGTCACATGTGCGCCACCAACCTTTCAGGGAGGTATCACTATTTTTCAGCCCTTAAGTTATCCTCCTTTGGACTGCCCTCAGAAGCAGCAGCAACAGCATTAGCCTCTTCTTGTCCGGTAGGTGCTACAGCAGTAGTACCTTTGTTTCCTGGAAACAGTTTGGCACCAAATTTTACACACCATCGTATATTTCAGATAGTAAAAAACTCTCATCGCTAACAAAAGTTTAATGAAGTTAGCTTCATTTATTTGGTACCTTCAAAAGCATCTTGAAGGATGCCATTTGTTGGTACAGACAGACTACGGTTCAAAAAAACATTATGAGAATGGGACTGGCTATGAGGGTAGGGGGAGATCCAACTGGCACACTTTTCTGGAAACGGGCATGACTCTTCAAGTCCATCAGTTGAAGATTCATGAGCCTTCTACTTTGCAGTTCAAGGGCTTGTTGCCAGTCGGCATGCTCCTCCAGCTTCTTCCTTAGCATCATTTCCTGGTTATTGTATAACATTCTTGGCCCTAAAAAACAATCAAACCATCTTTCCCTCAAAGCCACGCCCAAATTACAATAGCAATATTGACAAAGAAAATTGTAAATGCCAGATATCATACCAACATGCATCTCAAAAGGCTCTCTATCCAGGCCAGAAGGGCTAGAACATGAAGAAAACTCAGACCTATCATGTTGTGGGTGCTTCCTGAATATAGTTCACAGTCAACAACAGTATAACATCATCTAAAGAAGACAAAGAAATAAGGGTTCTCTTCTGGTAAATGCTAATACATACTTGTCAGGGAGTTTGCCCTTTTCCTTGTAAGGCTTGACCAGGACACGAGAATCGCAAACAAAATGTGGGTTTCCTTTGGCCAATATGATCTTAACTGTGTCTGCATAGACAAGGTTACAAACCCAAACATCCTCTTCTGTTGGTATGGAATCCTCACGTCCTGAACTGGCCCATATATACTTCAATTTTTTAGCCAAAACAACAAACAAAAAGGTCAAATGAGAAGAAGAAAGTATGATTAACAAGGTGATAACAATGAGAATCCAGTTCACAATAGCAACGAGTTCTTATACCTAAAGTAATTGGATACATCTTCCTCCTTGAATGTGCTATCTGCAGGAAATGTCAAGTAAATTTGTCTAGCACCTGGGTTTGAGTCCCCACAGCCGAACCCAGAAACTCATGTCTTCCAATTCGGCATCGATTAAGCTTATGAAGTTCATCTCCCATCATTAATGCAGCAGCAGCGGCGGATCTATAACATACCATTAACAATTCGAAGTTAGGACCAAAAATTAAAAAACTCACAGGATAAATATCACATTGTGGCTAATTCATAACAAAATAACAAAGAATTATGGTGTGTGCTTGGGTACCCCTTCTATTTTGAGAGGGTATTGTACTCTCTTTGTCTAGTCCAATTAAAAGTTGACATGTGGTAGATCATGTTTATATATAATACAATTTTAAAGAACTCTTTTACTTATTTTTAGATTGATAACTACTAGACATGAGTTAACTTAATTTTAAGGACTTAATTATAAATAAATAAACTTCTTAAATTTTCAAAAGCATAATTGCCTTGTTATCGTGTATTATACAGGTTGGAAGGGTAAAATTAGTATTTAAATTTTAGTAAAATACAAATATTATATTTAGTTCAATAAATTTGAGTCAAATTAAATTTTTATTCATAACCAACTCCTGTATATTGTGAAATATTCTACTAGAGCTTAATAGTAATAAAATGTTTCAGAATTTGGTCCAACAAAATTATAATATCTTTGTGGTAAAATCTGATCCATTAGTATCTTCATTTAAATAAAGAAAAACTAAACCGATATTTCTTTGACAAATAATAAATTGTTGTTAAGTAAAAATCAGGACTTATAACAAAAAAAATTACCTGTTGTGTTATACTATTTTTTCTTCTTTCATCTTTTTACTCTAAGTATTTGGTTACACACAAATTTTGAAAAATAAAGACAAAATTTACGAATCAATAATTTTAACCTTGAGGAAAAGTCGGTTTTAAATCAAATCATAGAGTGGTTTACATTATTTTTAAAATATATATTTTAATGTAAATATAAGTAAAATCTTATTAAAAGAAAATTTAAATCATATTTTTCTCTAACAAATTTGAAAATTTTCACGAGTAACATCAGTCCTTAATGACAACTACATTAACATGCTCCACCATTTCATTTTTGGTTTTTTTTATACCTAATGTCATACTTTTCTTTATAATTTTATATTTCATATTATTATATCATTTGTTATATATCATGAATTTGGAACTAAATTTAAATATAACTTTGAACTATAACATGTTTACTTTACAATTTGAGTTACATTTAAACAATGAAACGTGAAGTGAATGTCATTACAGTTTCTTTACTTTATTAACATTGGATATAAGTATCGTAGGCGCCACGGTTTTTGACCCATCGACTAGTGGAAATTTAGTATACATATTGCAATATTATTTCAGTTCAAGCCCTATTGTTGTATTGACAATTCGAGTCAAATGAGTAAGTTTTGGTCAAACGTGAGGATTCGCTATATTATTTCAGGTCATTCTCATTCAGAATTATTGTTATTGGATTCCATCTTTGATGGATCTTATAATGCAAATATAAAGCCTCGACCGTATTATATTATATGAGATTTTCATGCCCAAACTACCAAATTATAAAATTCTAGCTCATAA
The DNA here is from genome assembly GCA_023374045.1 of Limonium bicolor. Taxonomy (NCBI): domain Eukaryota; kingdom Viridiplantae; phylum Streptophyta; class Magnoliopsida; order Caryophyllales; family Plumbaginaceae; genus Limonium; species Limonium bicolor. Next base: position 13,425,674 of record CM041778.1, on the reverse strand, counting down.
GTTCAAGTTTACTATTTATATAACCAAATAAGAGATTTTTTGAGTTGAACATATTTCATATTCTCCTTACTAATCTTACATTATGTGGAAATGAATATGGTATGTATGCTATGATACGAAAGAAAACAATATGAAATACTTACCTACAACATTGGTGTAAGTGACAACAGTTGGTGACCATTTGGACCTAACCCGTAAATCCCGGGTTCGGGTTAAGATTTTTTCACTTCGATTAATTTTGAGTCGGAATTTGTTACTCATAATATAATTGGTTGAGATATGAGTTTAAAGTAGGTGTGTGGTTTTTGGGTACCACCTTCTATTTGAGAGGGTATTGTACCCTCTTTGGTCTCAGTCCAATTAAAAGTTACATGTGGTTAGATCATGTTTTATATTAATACAAGTTTATATAATACAATTTTAAAGAACTCTTTTTCTTATTTATTTAGATTGTTAACTAGACATGAGTTAACTTAATTTTAAGGACTTAATTATAAATAAATAAACTTCTTAAATTTTCAAAAGCATAACTGCCTTGTTAGATGGTGAAATTAGTATTTAAATTTTAGTAAAATACAAATATTATATTTAGTTCAATAAATTTGAGTCAAATTAAATTTTTATTCATAACCAACTCCTACACATTGTGAAATATTCTACTAGAGCTTAATAGTAATAAAATGTTTCAGAATTTGGTCCAACAAAATTATAATATCTTTGTGGTAAATTTGGATCCATTAGTATCTTCATTTAAATAAAGAAAAACTAAACAGATATTTCTTTGACAAATAATAAATTGTTGTTAAGTAAAAATCAGGACTTAATAACAAAAATTTTTACCTGCTATGTTATACTTTTTTTTTCTTCTTTCATCTTTTTACTCTAAGTATTTGGTTACATGCAATTTTGAAAAATAAAGACAAAATGTACGAATCAATAATTTTAACCATGAGGAAAAGTTGGTTTTAAATCAAAATATAGGGTGGCTTACATTATTTTAAAAAGATATATTTTAATGTAAAATATAAGTAAAATCTTATTAAAAGAAAATTTAAATCATATTTTTCTCTAACAAATTTGAAAATTTTCACGAGTAACATCAGTCCTTAATGACAACTACATTAACATGCTCCACCATTTCATTTTGGTTTTTTATACCTAATGTCATACTTTTCTTTATAATATTTTATATTTCATATTATTATATCATTTGTTATATATCATGAATTTGGAACTAAATTTAAATATAACTTTGAACTATAACATGTTTACTTTACAATTTGAGTTACATTTAAAACAATGAAACGTGAAGTGAATGTCATTACAGTTTCTTTACTTTATTAACATTGGATATAAGTACAAGTTCGTAGGCGCACGGTTTTTGACCCATCGGCTAGTGGAAATTTAGTATACATATTTGCAATACTGTTTCAGTTCAAGCCCTATTGTTGTATTGACAATTCGAGTCAAATGAGTAAGTTTAGGTCAAACGTGAGGATTCGCTATAGATTATTTCAGGTCATTCTCATTCAGAATAATTGTTATTGGATTCCATCTTTGATGGATCTTATAATGAAAATATAAAGCCTCGGTCGTATTATATTATATGAGATTTTCGTGCCCAAACTACCATAATTATAAAATTCTAGCTCATAAGTTCAAGTTTACTATTTATATAACCAAAATGAGAGATTTTTTCGAGTTGAACATAGTTCAATATTTTCCTTACTAATCTTACATTATATGGAAATGAATATGGTATGTAGACTATGATATGAAAGAAAAAAATGAAATACTTACCTACAACATTGGTGTAAATGACAACAGTGGGTGACCATTTTGACCCAACCCGTGGACCCCACCCGTAAATCACGGGTTCGGGTTAAGATGTTTCACTAGATTAATTTTTGAGTCTGATTTGGTTACTCATAATATAATTGGGTGAGATATGAGTTTAAAGTTATAACCAAAAACTCGACCCATTATCTTTGTTTCATTGAAGAAACAAAATACAAAAAAAAATACTACACATACATTAGAATGTCACTATAGCTCTTTTATAATTCTATAACAATTAGTTAATTAATATAACAAATATTATCAGCAATTTTCTCAACCAGATCAACAATTTGATAAAAAAATTCAAAAGTGTCAACATTCTTTTTGTAATGAATCAAATAAATGAAGCCCATGCGGTCACTTGTAACTCTAAAGGAATTTAATGAACATCATTCTGAAAAAATAATAATAATTTGGATTAAAAAATATGAAGCGGTAAAAAAAGATATATTTAGGGGTGTTTGTTTTGGGTAATCAAGAAAGGGAATCAAAATTATTCCATTTTCTGGTGTTTGTTTAGTCTATTTTTCTTATTATCAAGAAAGATAAAGGGAATAGAATTACCACAAAACTCTCTAACTTGATTCCCCACCCGCTACTAGGGGAATGAGATTCCTTTTCCCAGTATACTTTGACCGGCGACATATGACCATTGACCGATGACTAATGATCATTGATCGGTGACCGGTGAATGTTGACTAGTAATTAATGGTCGTTGATCGGCAGCCAGCGGTCATTGACTGGTTATTTATTTTATTTTCCCCAGCTCAAACAAATAGTTAGAAAAATCAAAGGGAATTCTTTTCCATTCCTCTTCATTCCCTTCTTGATTCTATGCCCTTCCCCCGATCAAAACAAATGCCCCTAGAGTTTTATGGGTTGAAAAGAATGGATTTAGGTTGAATGGTTTTATACGGGTCGAGTGAGGGTTGAAAATTTGTAACTCGATCATTTTTTGTTGTGTTTGTGTCAATAGATTTATAAATGGGACTAACCCCAACCCGACCCATTAACTCGAATTGCCAACCCTAGATAAAAGTGTATATTGTGAATTTGGAACGTTCATATATTTTCACTAAACCAAATTTATATTTCACAACTAGGTAGATGATGTGATAAGACTAAAAGAGTTAGTGATTTATTAAAATAATGAAATCTAGGCTGTCCAAACTCTTTGAACCATAAAAAAACATATCAAAAGTCCCTCAATAACCTTGATACCAAGTACAATGAAAAATATTTTCTTTGTCAATTAGTCTAGGGAAATTTAGTTTCTATGTTTCTATTACAAGCGACTCCCCATTGCTTATCGGTTCTATTGCTTGTCTTGTACACTTTCGTTTTCAATTGCCCTTGAACCTTGTAATACTTTAATTGTTGTAATCACATTCAGTTTAATAAAGCATATTGCACAAGACGCCATCGATATTTGCAAAATTTCACACTATGGGCTAGTAAAAAATTATTATATACATTTCCAATATATTTTTTCAGCTTCAAACCTTATTTTTATATTCACATAATGCCTAAGACCTGGTAATTTTGACCCAACCCGAAACTTAATCCGAACCCAACCTAGAATTTTATGGGTTAGGGTCATGATTATTGACCCCTTTATTTTTGGGTTGAGTTAGAGTAATAAGCTAATTTTATAGGTTAGGTTAGGGTAGAGATCCAAACCCTTGACCCAATTTAAAACTCAAATTAATATATATAAATGTATTACTTTATGACGAAACTATGTCTTAGCCTAAAATATAAAATATTTTACCAATCGCCCAAGTCCAGATGGACTATCCAATCTTTAAATATATCACGCACTTCATTATGTTAATCAAACAAATGGTTCAACCAGCTCTACACATTAACCAATTATTTTGAGAGTTTTAAATTCACATCTTATTTAGTTTGACTCAACCAACTCTGACAGTTGTTGATGTGAAGATAACTACTACATACAGATGTTGTTTTGTTATGAATGATATCCGTTTTTGGCTTTTTGTAAATGATACAACACAACTAATATGTTTAAATGATTTATAAGGGTGAACAAAAACAGAGATATATATAAACAGGAGATGTATATATATATATGAATATATATATGTTTGTGAATGATATTATACAACAAGATAAATATAGTACTTTACGTTGATTAAGTTCTAGAAGTAGCTACTGTATTTTGAAAAGTGGTTCAACAAATGCTATCTAGGGGATGAGATTATATCAATTAAATATGTTATGTAATGCTATCCAAGGTTGTGAATGTAGCTTTTGTACTTTGAAAAGTGGTCTATCAAAGTAGCTATTGTACTAAACGTATACTTTCTCCTGTTCTTAATACACGATTTTCTAGCACAACATATAGAATGAGACAGTTTGTGGACTATTTTACCCTTACTTTTTCTGTAGGGAATAAGAGAGTTATGGGTGTGAGGAAAAAAGTAAGGGGTTAAATGTGGGAAGTGGGTGATAAAATGAAATACCCCAAACCTTAATATGTTTTTTAAATACTAAAATATGGTATATAAAGGCTAAAAAGTGCCTTAGAATATTAGTGAACAATTTAAACCATAAAAACACTATAAGATACCATAAAGGCAATTAGGGCAAAAATGTGCTCTAAAACTTGGGATAACCTTGGTTTAAACTCTAAGAGCCTACCAAGACTTTATTTACATTTTAATGAACATGTTAAATCAATTACCAAAGAAAACCAAGCCTGAAAACAAGTTAAAACACAAAATGTGCTTTAAGGAGTCTTAAAGCACATTTTTGAAAAATTCTCTTGTAAATGAGTTTTGAGTGGCTAAATGTCCATCATTACTCTTTAATTACCATGTGTACTACTTAGTATTAGAGCTGTCAAATTTGACCCAACCCGAAAACCCGTCCATTTTTAATCCGAACCCGAAACCCGACTGAAACCCGAAAATATTTAATATAATAAACCCCGAAACCCGGGGATTGGGTAAAACCCGAAATGACCCGAAAAATTTATAACCCGAAACCGACCCGAACCCGAAATGACCCGAAATAATAGTAATTAAAAATTAGCCAAACTCGAATAATATGAAATAATAGTGACTATAAATTGTCCCATACCTGAATGACCCAAATAAATATGACAAAAAAATTGATTTAAACTTAGCATATCCGAATGAAATTCAGAATAGACATTGTATTGAAAGTTCTGCAATCTATATGTTGTATATTCTTAAAGAAATTAGGTATATATTTATATTATAATTTTTTCAAAAAATATTAACCATGACCCGAAATAACCGAAACCCGATTCTATCTGACACTATTACAACCCGAACCCGAAATGACCCGAACCCGAAAGACCCGAACCCAAAATGACCCGAAAGTTTAATGACCCGAACGGATATTGACCCGAAAAGATATGACCCAAAACCCGAACGGATAACCCGTTTGACAGGCCTGCTTAGTATCACATTAGGAGGTCTAAATCTATGGGAAATCAAAAATTTCACAAATATGTGCCTTGGTTAGTGAATAGTAACCAAATAGTGCTAGTTTAAGACATTAGTCAACATAAGTCAATTGATTGGTCAACAAAAACCATAAAACACCCCATTTGACTAAGGGGGCCAGTTTTCAAGGGTGACTCACCACACTTAGTTAAATAACTAAAGAAGAAAACAAAAAGTAAGATAAGTCACTATTTACTTTATGTTAAATATCTTTCAAAAACAAGCCTCTCTCCTCATTCTCTCATTCCCACTCATTCCCCCCACCATCTCAACCTCTCTTCTTCCTTCTCATTCACGGTTTTGCTACAGTCTACACACATACTCCATCTTTGTTTGCTTATATCCTAGCTCCATGCTCCAAAATTAATTCCAAGACCACCATTCTCTTAGTTTAGTCAAGCTCTACAATCTTGTCTTTCAAACCTCCAAAACCTTCATTTGGTGCCAAGAGGAATCACCATGGAAGGAGCTTAAACTCATCTTTTTACATCTCATTGTTCTCCTTTGCTTCAAGGTAAGGAAACTCAAAGAAAACTTCATTTCCTCTTGTTTTCATATGTGACCGAAATCACCTTTTTCATGGTGTTTTCTTTTGCTCATTCATAGCTCATTCCAATCTTCGAAGGACTAGGTGGAGTCCTCTCTGCTACTTAATCCAATTCCCATTCAATTCTAAGGCAAAACATTCATCTATGTGTTTTAAAAAATTGTTTAACCTAAGGTTTATTAATGAGTATAAGCATGAAGCTTAATGCTCATTATCTTTACTTGTGTATGGATAGAAGGTTGACAAGTGATCAAGTTCCTTGCTAATTTTCAATCCAAGGAAACAAGAAAGAAGTTTGGAAGGAAAAGAGGTAAATAACCTAACCTAATGTGCCCTAGGAAAATTGAGCTCTAAAATGCTTAATAAACAATCTAAGGAGCCAATGGCAAATGAGTTAGAAAAGTATCCTCAAGGAGGTTATTAAGGGCATATGAATTGATGTGTGTATTTGCAGGTCAAAGGCATATACTATGTGGAAATTCAGTGTTTATGGTTTATGCAATTTAAGGGCCTAAGTGCCAAGCAATTTAAGTTATGCACTATATTGTGATGTAGTGTAGTTTAAGGCTTAGATGTGTGTAAAGAACATTTTTATGTGAATAAATGTTCTTGGGTGTTTAAAGGTGAAGAACCTTGTGCTTTGGGTGTAAGGAGATACTAACAAGCTATGTCAAAATTTGAGTAGAAAGTAAGGAGTTTAGGTGTTTAAATGATGTTTAGTGACCTAGGTTGTACTAGGAATTGTAAGGGCTAAAACTTGTGAAGAAAAGGAAATTAAGGTGTTCTAGGTGTTAAAATTTCATGGGCGTTGTCTTGGAGGATTTTAGTGTTCATTTGGTGATAGTGGTGCATCAAGGTCATGGAGGAAAAAAAATAGTCAAGTTTAGAGAAGTTTGGTGAACAAGAGAAGAAATTGTGTTTGTGAGAGTTTAAGTGTGTATTGGAGGAAAAATAGAAAAAAGAGCTGTGAAATAGAGGTGTTGGGTAAGAATGATGCTTAAGGAGTAGAGGTAGTGTAAATAAGGTAATATTTGGTTAGTTGGTATTGTAGGCATAAAACTACCATTTAGAACTTAAGGAAAATACAACAAGTGTTGGAGAATTTTGCAAGAAATTGAGTAACAAGTTGGGAAAAAAAAGAATTGGACAAGTTGGAGGTGATATTTAAGCATTAGAATATACCTAAGAACATATGAGAAGCTTGGGTAAACAATGGATGAAGAGAATAAGTGAAACAAGACTTGAAAATGTCAAGTTTGGGAATCTGTTGCAGTGGTCCGGGACCTAGGTCCAGGGTAATGTCCCGGACCATGCATAAATAAAGGTCGAGAGTACTTCTACTACCTTGGTCCGGGACTTATGTCTGGTACTAAGACCGGACCACCCCTATTAAACCAGCCGAGGATTTCCACACAGACCTGGTCCGGGACTTAGGGTCTGGACAAGGGACCCGGACCAGAGTCTGAAATCACCCGAGAGATTAATACCATGGATAGGTCCGGGACCTTAGGTAAGGACCAAGTCCCGGACCACTTAAAAATCTTAGTTTAAGGTTAGAAAATGATGGCTAATGATGGTGATTAGTTGGTAAAGGTGTTATAAGGTTGTTTAAGACATGTTAGGTGTGTTATAATGACAATTTAAAAGGTGAAAAGTTATGACAAAGTGTAAAAATAAAATAAACTAGATATGTGAAGTAATAAGTTAACAACGGACTAGTACGTTAATTAACCGACGTTACTAAATGTGTATAGGATTCTTCAATGGTGGAAAACAAACGCATCAGGGACCAAGGTATGGTTTTCTTGCAGTCTGTTGCCTACCGGTTTACACCGGCTTGTGTGTTGTTTGTTTTTCTGTGTGTTTATGACCTTGTAAGATTTAAGTCATGTAATGAGTTTGCAGTTGCTAATATTATTGTGTTGGTAAGGTATACCTCATATCCCTTGTGTGTGTCTAACTAGACCTAAACACTTGTTTGTGAATTAACTTATTAAGTTTCAATAATGAGACTTCTAACAAGTACTAACGGGGGAAGTGAGGAGTCCGGTCGTTCCGGCCACGCGTGTGACTATGGGAGTCGATGTCATAACCGGTTCGATTCTCTTTGTATGTTATGGTTGTCTTCTCTTTGGTTTTCAACCTCCCTTTAGCTTATCCAAGGCTATTTTACTGACTCACGTCGGGCTACAGGGGCATACTATGTTCGGTGTGCTTGGATTACTATATCCGACACACCTTGGGGTTAAGTTATCCATTCAATCTAACAGGACGGTGACGAGTTATGTAACGAGCTTAGCATGAGTTTGGCCACATTCGTTAGGCTCTCCATGTGATCTAACTATGTTGGTTCGGTTCCTAAAGGGAATCATTTTTGTTGTGTTATGTGTTGTTGTGCTATGCAATATCTCTTGCTATGCTATATAATATATATATATGTTGTATGTTGAAAATCAATGCCATGTTATCATGACAAATAGTTACGCGTATCCCGGTAGCCAATGGGCTGCGCGTTAACCATACCAGCCAAGGGTTGCTGACCCCCTTTGGGGGGCTCCATATTTATTGCAGGATGAGGATCGAAGAAGCGGATTGGCTTTAAATCTCAGGTTATGAAATACTTTTGGTATATTTTGGATGTTGAGCCCGAGATGCGCCTGTGCTCCCGTGGCGCTATATTTTGGTTTCGTTGTTATTACAGTGGCGGTATATTGACAGTTACAGTGATGGGATGTAATTAAATACCCGGTATCATTGATTATGTATTTATGGTTATTAGTTCTATGCTCGGGAGTCTAATCATCAGACCGGTGCAAATTGTATGTATTCTGCCTTGTTAGCCACGTGGGTGGTTAGCGGCGTGTAACACCAACCCGTTTAGTTACTGTTCTAGTTGTTTATTTCCGCTGCGATTCCGGTTATTGTTAAGTGCGTGGTAGGGGTGTTACAAAAAGTGGTATCAGAGCAAAGTATCGCTCTGATGACTAGAATACCGAACTTAGGAATATACCGAGTTAGGAAATCTAGCTATAGTTATAGAAATGAGCAGTTATGGGAAGGTTAACCACTAACTAAGTGTGGAAATACCTTAATGTCGGGAACGCGTTACAACCGTTGGAACAGATAAGTGTGCAAGCATAATGCTAATGAGTGTTCGTGTGAATTCAGATGTCAGGTAGACCACGTGGTAGAGGCCGCGGGCGCGGCATTGATGATACCGGGAACCAGGGAGAGAATACTACGGCACAAGTCATGGCCAACGCTGTAGCGGCCGCCGTAGCCCAGATGGTCCCGCAGTTAGTAGTTGCGATGCAGCAGGGGCAACAGCCCGAAGTTCAGCCACCACCGCCACCACCACGAGAGACCAACTGGGTCAAGGCGTTGGCTGATTTGAGACCCCCGTCGTTTAGTGGGGAGACCGACCCTAGTAAGTTGGAGGCGTACATCTCCGAGATGGAGACCGCCTACGAGACCTTGAATGTGCCTGATGAGGTCAAGGTCCGTCTTGCCGCTTACTACCTGAAGGGTTCGGCACAGAGTTGGTGGAAGCTGGTACAGGAGGGCAGAGTTGCTGACCCTACCTTTCAGTGGAGGGAGTAGACGGCTCTGCTCCGAACTAAGTACTACCCGATACATGTGCAGGAGGCCAAGCGCCTTGAGTTGGAAAGCCTGAGACAAGGAGATAAGATGACAGTAGATGAGTATTACACCGCCTTCATTGGACTTATCCACCTGCTACCAGATCTGGGTTACTCAGACCGGATACTGGTAAACCGTTTCTACAACGGACTCAGCTACCGCCTACGCTACGGGATGGGGCCAACCGGATATACTACCTTGCAGGTAATGGAACTACAATGTGATGTGAATAAGTACGTATAGTGTGTAAATGTGATTATGAGTTTGGTTTACAGGGCATAACTAACACCCTAAATAATAGGAGTGCTATCATGCCGCTGCTATAGTAGAGATCACCGTCCGTCTGAGGGACGAGGAGAATGCGCTCAAGTGCAAGGCCACGAGCGAGGGCCAAAGCACGCGAGGGTACGGGGGAGGAAAGAAGAAGAAGCATTACCCCCAGTCCCAGAAAGGTCAGCAACTGGGAGGCAAAGGCCAAGCCCAGACCACCACTGCTGAGGAGCCATTGCAGCTCACCTATGCATATGCGGCTAAGCCCCTACGCTCTCAACCATTCAAGGGTAACCAATTAGTTCTGAATACCGAGTTTAAGTGTGTGATGTTATAATGTGAAGTGTGTACTGAATGTGTGATGTGTTAGCAGCTAGCGCGGGATCTGGATCCGATCGCCACTACTACTGCAAGTGGTGTAACGGAGACCACCCCGGCAAGGACTGCAAATGCAACGATGTGCAGTGCCGATTCTGCAAGAAGATGGGGCATCGTGACTACGAGTGCTTCCAGAACCCGAATGGCAGAAACTACAAGCCTAAGGGGCAGTGGAAGGGTAAGGCCGCCGCGATCACCGATGGCCCGAAGACGGCTAACCAGCCACCCACAGATCAGAGGAACACTGATCCCCAGAAGGGGAAGGGGTCGGGGTCCGGCAAGGCCGCCCTGAATGTGGTGGACCGGTCTGAGGCACCAGGACCCTCTTCTAGACCAGGTACCACTTAAACCATTAAGTGAAATAAGTGATTGCATACCGCATTTCATGCATGTGAGTTAGTGAGTCTAAATGTACAACCACATAAGTAATGAGTTAAAGTATAGTGTGAAAGTCACCTAAATTAGGTAAATTGAAAACTTAGAAACCTTCAATATTTGCTATCCAATCCCGCCCACACCAAACCCTGAAGAAACCAGCATCAGCATCACCGAATTCCCAATGGAGCAATGTCAGGTCATCCAACCAGGTATGATATTATTCAATGGATACCTAACACCCGAAGCACAAATTCACATTATCCGACTGATGCGACGAACTGGGAGCAGTGCCTGGGGTTTCTACACACCCAATATCCGAGCGGATCAAAGATGAAGTTGAAGATGATGTGCATGGGTAAGGACTAGAATCCTTACACCAAGACATATCAAGATGTGAGAGCTGAAGACGGAGCAACCGTACCGAGGATACCTGAGGAGTTCCTTGCGGTCGTCAACCACGCCGTGGGAATTGCTCAGCAAGTTGAATCGGAACCAATTCCAAGTGTTAAAGCGGATTTGTGTATTGTAAATTTCTACCCAGAAAGGTGGACGGTTAGGTCTACACCAAGATAAGGACGAAACACCCAGTCTCTAAGTAAGGGAGTACTCGTGGTGTCTTGGTCCATTGGTGATACCGCAGTGTTTGTGTATGGCGAGCTGAAGCGTGGAGATCTCGCAAAGAAGTTAGTGTTGAAGTTGGGAGATGTGTTAATCATGGATGGGCAGTTGAGGATGTTGTATCACGGTATCAAGAAGATCAAGCTGAATACCGCACCTCCAACAGTAATCAATGCCACACACATGAAACCCAGACGTTTGAATTTGACTTTCAGGCAGTTTTAAAGCCTTGTGTAATCATGTAATGTGTTATGATTGTTGTATAATAAGGATGCTATAGTTGGCTATGCCTACAAGTGTAACCGACTTATGTTGTGAAGAATGTGCTAATGAATAAAGTGAAGTTGTTTTAAAGTATGTCAACCGTGTTACTACCGTGTACTTATAAGTTTGCCAATGAATTAGGCTGTGCACTCGGAACGGGAGGTATACTGAGTGTCTGCAATAAGGCAGAAGCCGGCAAGAGTGGCACAATCCTCACCGGTACCTTTCCAGTTAATGGCGTGGACGCATCAATCTTGTTCGACTCCAGAGCCTCACATACATTTATCTCGCTATCTTTTGCGAAGAGGCTGGGGGTCGGCGGTGAAGAGATGCCTAACTTTCTAGTCACTCTCCCGTCGAAAGAGCGAATCAGGTGTACCCGCTACCACCGAGATGCTGTTGTTCGACTTAAAGTGAAAAGTTTCCGATCGACATGAAGAGAGTTCGAGGGACTTGGATTTGATGTGATTGTCGGGATGAACTGGTTGGAGCGGTACAAGGGTAGAATCCTGTGTGCCGAGCACCGTCCGCTTCTTCGGAGTTCGTCTGGGATTACTAAATCATACCGCCAGAGGCCCAGGGAGCCTTCGACTCAGATCATCACCGCCATGGCCATGTATCGTGAACTACGACGAGGGAATGATGTATACCTCTGCTATGTCCAGGACATAGAGAGAGACCCAGAGTTTAGCCAGATGTGCCGGTAGTGTTGAGTTTCCTGATGTCTTTCCTAAGGAACTGTCGGGCATGCCGCCAACACGGGAAGTTGAGTTTGAGATTGACTTGGTTCCGGGCACCAGACCAATTGCGAAGGCGCCCTATCGTATGGCTCCAGCCGAGAGGACAGAGCTCAAGGAGCAGCTGAGAGACCTACTCGACAAGGGATTCATCCGCCCGAGCGTTTCACCATGGGGAGCGCCAGTCCTCTTCGTGAAGAAGAAGGACGGTAGTCTCCGCCTCTGTATCGATTATCGAGAGCTGAATGCAGTTACGGTGATGAACCGTTATCCTTTACCACGCATCGATGACTTATTTGACCAGTTGAAAGGAGCATCAGTATTCTCCAAGATAGATTTACGATCCGGTTACCATCAGATCGCCATCCGAGAAAGTGACATTGAGAAGACCGCATTTAGAATGAGATACGGTCATTATGAGTTTACGTTTATGCCGTTTGGTTTAACCAATGCGCCAGCCAAGTTCATGGACTTAGAACCGCTTGTTCCAAGATCAGTTGGACAAGTCTATGGTAGTCTTCATCGACGATATACTTGTATTCAAAGTCGAATGGTGAGCACGAAAGCCACCTGAGAAGTGTGTTACAAACGTTGAGAGAGAATCAGTTATATGCTAAATTTTTAAGTGTGAGTTTTGGCTTGAACCAAGTTTCCTTTCTTGGACATGTGATTTCTGAGGCTGGGATCACTGTTGATCCAGCAAAGATAGATGCAGTGTGCACCTGGCCTAGGCTGAAGACAGTTACCGACATCCGGAGCTTCCTCGGTCTGGCAGGATATTACAGGAGGATTGTGAAGGACTTCTCCAGTGTCTCGAAGCCGATGACTTCCTTAATGAAGAAGGATGCACCATTCGAGTGGACAGTCGACTGTGAGAGTTCTTTCCAGAGTCTCAAGGATGCTCTGACATCTGCACCAGTCCTGACTATACCAGACGGTCCAAATGGTTTTGAGGTCTATGGCCAACGCATCAGGCAGAGGTATGGTTGTGTATTGATGCCAACACGGGAAGGTCGTGGCATACGCCTCCCGGCAGCTGAAGAAGCACGAAGAGAACTACCCTACCCACGATTTAGAACTGGGTGTCATTGTCTTCGCTTTGAAGATATGGCGACATCATTTGTATAGGGTAAGCGTGACAATTTATTCTGATCACAAAAGTTTGAAGTACTTGTTCACTTAGAAGGAGTTGAACATGAGACAAAGGAGGTGGGTCGAGTTCTTAAACGACTACGACATCAATTTACAGTACAAGAGGGTAAGGCGAATGTGGTAGCTGACGCACTGAGTCGCCAAGCACACTCTCTCCATTCGTTAGTCTCTCATACTAGCTTGGTTGAAGAGGTGCGGAGTGCTCAGATGTCGGATCAGTATATGTTGGAGATCAGGCAGAAGCTTATTGATGGCACATTCGAGGGTCAGAAGTACGACTTCTGACTCCATGATGATGACCTGATTAGGCTTAATGGCCGACTATGTATTCCAGAAGTAGCACTGAGCTGAAGGAGCGCATACTGAGTGAATCCCATTGTTCTACTACTTCGATTTACCCCGGAGCTTCAAAGATGTATAAAGGTATGAAAAGATATTTTTGGTGGACTGGAATGAGAAAGATGTGAATGATTATGTGTTGAGGTGTCTCACTGCCAGAAGGTCAAGTTTGAGCACCGACGGCCTGGTGGTATGGTGCAGCCAATGCTAGTGCCTGAGTGGAAGTTCCATGACATTTCCATGGACTTCGTGGTAGGCTTCCGCCTACAAGGGGAGGTCTGAATATGATTTGGGTTGTTGTTGACCGACTGACCAAGGTGGCCTGATTCATTCCGATAAAGGACACTTGAAAGTGGCGAAGCTAGCAGAGCTCTACGACAGAGAGATTGTAAGACATCATGGGGTACCGAAAACAATTGTGTCTGACAGGGATATCAGATTCCTCTCCAGGTACTGGAAATCCACACGGGAAGCGCTTGGACCGAACTAAAGTTGAGTACAGCGTTCCACCCACAGACAATGGTCAGAGTGAGCACACCATCCAGACGTAGAGGATATGTTACGTGCATGTGCACTTGACTTTCAGACCAGCTGGATTGATAAGTTACATCTGATTGAGTTTAGCTACAACAAAAGTTACCATGCTTTGAATAGATGTCTCCCTCACAGGCTTTGTACGGTTGACCATGTCGTACGCCATTATGCTGGGATGAGTCGATGAGACGGTCATATAGACCTGAGTATTTAGAGCAAGTACAAGCAGAAGTACGCCAAATCCGGGCTAACATGAAGGCAGCTCAGGATAGGCAGAAATCATACGCCGATGTGCGCAGACGTGACCTGGAGTTCACCGTGGGCGACCAGGTATTTCTTAGAGTTCCCCCATGAAGGGAGTGTTTTGTTTTGGCCAGAAAGGCAAGTTGAGCCGAAATATGCGGGCCTTATGTTTTGTGACGGAGCGGATAGGCCTGGTCGCTTACAGGCTTGATTTACCTGTTGAGCTGGGCAAGGTACATGATGTATTTCATGTGTCCCAGTTGAAGAAAGATATGTCTCATCCGTCTCATGTACTTCAGCCTGAAAGGCTAACGTTAGAGCCGACCATGCGATCATGGAGACTCCCGTACGGATTCTGGACACTAAGACTCGAGACACTCGCCATAAGTCTGTGAGATTGGTGAAGGTTCTCTGGTCTAACCAGGACGTTGAGGAGGCCACTTGGGAGCTGGAAGATAAGATGAAGGCGAAGTACCCATCGTTGTTTACTTCTTATGTTTGTATGTATAGGGTGTGGGCCGTACCCCTATTTTAAGGGGTAGAGCCGTTTCGGTTATGTATATTTGGCATACGTGTAGTGCATTGCCTATTTGTTGTGTTTGTAGACCTTAGTGTCTAAGTGATGTTTTGTTACCGGGACCTTGTGTCCGATGGCATGTAAAGAACGTTTGTATGGAAGTGTTGTTTTAAATAAGTGATCCTTGTGTTCTAAGATTGAAATTGTACAGTGAACTTTGGGGACAAAGTTTTTTTAAAGGGGGTAGATTGAAATTACCCCAAACCTTAATATGTTGTTTAAATACTAAAATATGGTATATAAAGGCTAAAAAGTGCCTTAGAAATATTAGTGAACAATTTAACCATAGAAAACACTATAAGATACCATAAAGGCAATTATGGCAAAAATGTGCTCTAAGCTTGGATAACCTTGGTTTAACTCTATAGCCTACCAAGACTTTATTTACATGTTAATGAACATGTTAAATCAATTACCAAAGAAAACCAAGCTTGAAAAACAAGTTAAAACACAAATGTGCTTTAAGGAGTCTTAAAGCACATTTTTGAAAAATAATCTTGTAAATGAGTTTTGAGTGGCTAAATGTCCATAATTACTCTTTAATTACCATGTTTACTACTTAGTATCACATTAGGAGGTCTAAATCAATGGGAAATCAAAAATTTCACAAATAAGTGCCTGGTTAGTGAATAGTAACCAAATGGTGCTAGTTTATAGACATTAGTCAACATAAGTCAATGATAGGTCAACAAAGACCATAAAAACACCCCATTTGACTAGGGGGCCCGGTTTTCAAGGGTGACTCACCACACTTAGTTCATAACTAAAGAAAAAACAAAAGTAATATAAGTCACTATTTACTTTATGTTAAATATCTTTCAAAACAAGCCTCTCTCCTCATTCTCTCATTCCCACTCATTCCCACCGTCTCCAACCTCTCTCTCTCTCTTCTCTTCTCATTCACACGGTTTTGCTACAGTCCACACACATACTCCATATTTGGTTGCTTGTATCTCCTAGCTCCATGCTCCAAAATTAATTCCACCATCATTCTCTTAGTTTAGTCAAGCTCTACAATCTTGTCTTTTCAAACTCCAAAACCAAACCTTCATTTTGGTGCCAAAGGAAAATCACCATGGAATAGCTTGAACTCATCTTTTTACATCTCATGGTTCTCCTTTGCTCAAGGTAAGGAAACCAAAGAAAAAACCGTCATGTTGAACTTCATTTCCTCTTGTTTTCATATGTGACCGAAATCACCTTTTTCATGGTGTTTTCTTTTGCTCATTCATAGTTCATTCCAATCTTCAAAGGACTAGGTGGAGTCCTTTCTTGCTACTTAATCCAATTCCCATTCAATTCTAAGGTAAAACATTCATCTGTGTGTTTTAAAACATTGTTTAACCTAAGGTTTATTAATGAGTATAAGCATGAAGCTTAATGCTCATGAAATACCCCTAAATTAATTTAAATTAATTTAGGGGATTTCTTTTATTAAACCTTTAATAATACTATTAAGTATTAAATTATTATATGGAATTATAAATATTAAATTATTACATGGAATTATGAAAATTTATTTAGGGGATTTCTCCTATTTAACCCTAAAGAATACAATAAAATATTTAATTATTATACATAATTATATGGTATTATGAATTTAATAATAAGATTTATAAGTCAATAAATCTTGGAAAAATTTATAAACACTCCAAGTATATTATAAAGATTTTAGGAAGACTTGGAACATTGTTTTGAAACATAAAAGTCAATATAAAATTATAGAAACCTTAAAGCTTGTTAAGCCTTGCTAGGGTTGACTTTTTGAGAATGGTCAAACCAGCCCATGAAACCTATACCAATAAATAGGTTATGGAAAACCATGAAGATCGATAAAAAGAACGTCAAAAACGGATCATCCTAGCCAAAGTTATGATCAAATGAAGTTTAGAGCCAAAATTTTGAAAAAAAGCTGATGTGGAAAGGTTTGCTGACTCATCGCGCGCCTCGGGATACGCGCCCCAGCACTTAGTCAGTTTATCTCCTATTTTTCCGGTAACAGAAACCAGTCTTTGCCCTAACTTGTGACCTTCATAACTTTCTCATCTTTTGGAATTTTTGAGTGTCGTCTTCTTTGTTGTCTTCTCCTACACTTCCTCTAAACAACCATAACCAACACTAAACCTAGTTCGTCCTAAATCAACCGGAAATTCGATCCAAAGTAGCCACCCTGCAAAACCGAAACTGTAGATTCCAGTTTTCCTTCGATTTCAGGTAATTTCATCTTGCCATAACTTCTTCGTTTCTCAGCCAAATTTCATGTTCTTTAGCTCGTTTTGAAGAGCTCTAATCCCTCTACAACTTTCATGTTGATGACCAAAGCTAATTCCCAACCGTTTGGAAGAACGAGGTGTCTAAAGTTTCGGATTTGTCACAACATAAATCATAGTTTTCTTTCCAGAAAACGCAAGGTAAACTCGCAACTTCTAGTTTTGATTTCTTTCTGTGTAGTGCAATTTAGGGTGAGTTCTTGCTATCAATGTGTAGAGCTATGTTTCCTCTTTCTAATGAGCCCAAGAACATGGCCTAACTCGATCTAGAACGTATTTTATAGATCACCAAAGTTCGCTACTCGAACAGCTCGAGTTCGAATTTTTTTCCAGAATACGACGTTATTCGATTTCCGTCTGGCTGGGTTCCCTGGTAAATCTCCGTTCAATTCCTCCTATTCTGTGACTCGATTTTGCATTATCGACCTAACCCAACTGCCAATTTCGTCAATTATGCCTTGTATTGAGAGAATTTTGTAAAAATCGAATCGGGTATAAAATGAACCCTAACCTCTTCGAACCCAGAATCGAATTCGTAGGATACTGCATTGTAGGTGGTGAAATTGGTGTCATTAGAAGCGGAATTTAATTTCGAAACGAATGGAGGAAGAATCACTCGATTTCGTTCTGTAGATTGAGAGAAATCTCGAATTTAGTACTCGGGTGTCGGGTTTAGATTGCTGAAGAACTCGACGATTTTCGGCCGTCCGATCGTAGTTAAAAGAAACGGACGGCCGAGATTAAAACGTTTAAGTTTAAGTTAGTTAAGTTTTTAATATTTCCAGAATTAAACCCTAACTTGTTGAATTAATTTAAATACCTTTCCAAATGTATTTTAACTTGAAATTTTAACCATAGATTCCTTATAAAATCTAGTTTATTTTGATGTAAATTAATATGGTTTTGGGGTTTTTAAACGTAAGTTATGAATTTTGTAAGTTACGGGTATTATGGAATTATTTGGTTAAATTATAAAGATATTTTTATGAAATAAAATTTTTATAATATGTCTAAAATGTTATAGTTACTATATATTAATTTGGGAATTTTTGGACAAGGGTAAGTGGGTTTAAAAATTGTGTTTATGAAATTTTCATAAGTTTATCTTATAATATATGGTTTTTAATGTTACAAAATTAAGATATAGTTTGTTAATAAACTTTTTAGGTTGGGAAAATATGAAAAGACTAAATTAACATTTAGTAACAGTATGTTTATAAAATTTTTAGGTATAAACTTTAAGTGAGGTATATATATATATATATATATATATATATATATATATATATATATATATATATATATATATACATATATATAAAAGAAATAAAGTAGTAACTTAGGTTAAATCAAGGAACTAAATTAATCTACATTTATATTAATTATATAATATGGTAGTTAATATACTTAATTGAAACTAAGGAAAATACTTTATTTTATAAACCATATTTGGATGTAGATATGTGTAAAAGTTAATATAAATAATTAAATGCAATAAAACTACATAAAGAATGTCTTGAATAAATCCTAGTATACATATACGATAAATAAATAAATAAAAGACATAAAATACCTTATAGCAAATAGAATATGAAGGAATTAATAAGTTAAACTAAACCTATACATAATACTGTTAAAAGAATATTATATGATGCAGTATTGAATTGTGGTTACAAAATTAAGCTTAAAGAGTTATCTTGGATTTCTAAGATTTATATAAACCATATTAAAATACATGTGTAATATTATTTGTCAAAGACCAGAATGTAATTCTATAATTTGTTAGGTAATTAATAAGTTGGGACTTAGGAATATTTTTAATTAGATTTTACACAAATAGAACTTACTATATAATTAATAAATAAATGTAATACTTTTACATCTAAATGTTCTTAATATATAAACAATAATAAAGTAAATAAAATACTTTTACATCTAAATGTGAGGTGGATTAGTAAGTCTAGATTTAATCATTTCTTAACATTTATGGTATTGAAATATAACTTAATGTTTTAAGATAAAATCATTAAAAGGATTATGATATAAAACTATATTAAACTATGATTTGGAAATTTATCTAAATAATAATCCTTAAGTTTCTTGGCATTAGATAAGCCATATGAAATACATTTATTACCAATACTTAGGATGTGAGTTTACAATTAAGTGAGGTATTAGTAGTTAGAATTTATAGAAGGTTTATAAATAGGAATTTGATACTTAAAACCTTTGAACCTTTTATTAGATAAACTAAGTTACGTAAGATATTATATTGATATGCTTTACGGTAATGGGAAATAATGATAGGTTATTTGAATATAAAATATGAGAATTTTCATAATAGATTATCTTATTAAATAATTAACAATTTCACTTACGAACCAGAATTTAATTCTATGATAAATTCTACTCTATGTAGATATATTGTCCCTCCTAAATACAATAAAGGAAATTAATTTATTAAGTTATTCCTTTGAAACCTTAGGTTTTGTAAACAATTTAAAACGTATTTAAGGCTTAAGTTTAATGAAGTTTAGTACAAAGGATTATACATAGTCTATAGAGAGAATGTGTGTAAAAATAAAACATTTAGGAAATTAAATGTAAGTAAGGATACATAAAAGGTTATACTAAACACCTTATTGTATAGGTAATAAAAAACATATAATATACCTTGGGAATACTAAATGTAAGATTAATTCGTTAAATCTAAGTTAACTATAGTATATATTCAGGATGAGAAGCAATTTAACATCTTATGACAAGTTTATTAGATGGTTGTACTTAAAAGTCATTCTGAACTAAAGATGGGATAATTGAGTTTAGCAGTTCAATTAAGTTATAATAAAACGCGTCTACAACACTACGATTCCAATATACAAGATGTAGATCTTAATTAAGTTAAGGGAAAGACTTAATCATAATGGGTTATCTAGTAGATATTGTTTAAATATATAATCTTTACATTGTGAGATAATATTATAGTATTCTGAGATGAGTCCATCATAGGTCATAATACAATGTTTATTCTAAATTAAGAATAAAGGTATTGAGCTTAAGATTATTATTGAAATTCTTAGATTTAATTATATAATATAAACACATTTATGATATAAAGGTCTCAAAAGTCTTGAATGTGAGGATTGTGGTTAAATATGAATAAAGTGGATAGGAGTGGACAGTTAGCAGGTGTTAATAAAATACATTCCTTGATCCTACAACCTTGGACTATACAACCTTCTAAAATAAGTCAAAGGTTATACATAACATTTATGCGAGGGCTTATAAGATAATTGAGATTTGGAAATAAGAGAGAGAAATTTATTTAAGTTTAACTTAGGGTACAGGTTATTGATAGTAAATTATCTTCAATGTTCCTCAGAGAATTGTTGAATGTTTGCACGAGTTTACTAGAACTGCTACAGCGTTGACCAGATACGATTTCTCATACTCAGATACTTTTGCTAATGGGCTTTGTGGAATGTTTTGGAAAACGCTAACTGAGCTTGAATGGATTTCAAAAGGAAACTGTGTGTATGACTAACTCAGCTTGTGTGACTAACTGAGCCTTGAATGTGAAACTCACTTGGGTATTGGTTCCTTCTATTTGGTTGTTACATTAGACATTGACTGCTTAGGGTTTACGCTTCTGCACTCTGTAGGACTAAGTGTTTTGGTATTGCTCTGGGTAGTTAGTGATCTGGTGGGAATTTGGAAAAGGTCAATTTTGGTAAATTCTTCTTTTGACTCTGGATATCGTTTCATCCATGAGCTGGTTCTCGAGGTTTCGACGTGCGCGCGTCTTCAATGGTAACAGTGAGGGGTTGTATATCCCCTGTCCCAAAGGGACGTTGTAGACAGTGAGGGACTGTATATCCCCTGTCCCAAAAGGGACGTAGTAGACAGTGAGGGGCTGTATATCCCTGTCCCAAAGGGACGTTGTAGATAGTGAGGGGTTGTATATCCCCTGTCCTAAAAGGACGTACTTGGCGGTGGGGGTCATCTCTCTCAGTTGAATTTATTCCACTCTTGAGTATATTTTGTCTATGGGATTCAGCGTTCTGAAATGGTGGGGACATAAACTGTCTACCACGGGTTATGGGTATTCATATCATTCCTAGTCCTTTGTGACTACCTGAGTCTTTCTATTCTTAACCAGAATTGGTTCTAACATCAATAATGGATTCTTACTAACTATATGGTGTGACTTCTTAAGTGGTTGACTTGGTTTTTAAGTTCTTTGTCTCTATCCTTACCTTGTTCTCTCTTCTCTATGATTGATTGTTTTGAAGTGCCTCCTTTCCCTGTTTTACTTTCAAGAGTTTGATTTCAAGTTACTGTTTATTTTGAAGAGTTATGTTTTATAAGTTGTTTTTGGAGAATTGTACCAGTTCCATTCCAGGGAACCGACTCACCCCTCCCGGGGTGGGCTGCTTGGTTTCACCTTGCAGGTATAAATTGTTTATACAGGTGGCCACGAAGAGCATGAGTGATTGGGATGAGAATTAGGAATTGTGGAGAGTTATTCTATTTTACTAGTAGTTATGTTTATGTTGTTTTTCTCGAGTTTAGACCGTAGCTTTTGTAATTTTATAAGTTGTAATTGGTGAGGTTTGGTGTCGGGTGTTTGGAACCCGATGGTCTGTAAACGCAAGTAGAGATTTTATATTCCGCTGTATTTATTCTTTTAAGGGGGATATACTGAAATACCCCTAAATTAATTTAAATTAATTTAGGGGATTTCTTTTATTAAACCTTTAATAATACTATTAAGTATTAAATTATTATATGGAATTATGAATATTAAATTATTATATGGAATTATGAAAATTTATTTAGGGGATTTCTCATATTTAACCCTAAAGAATACAATAAAATATTTAATTATTATATATAATTATATGGTATTATGAATTTAATAATAAGATTTATAAGTCAATAAATCTTGGAAAAATTTATAAACACTCCAAGTATATTATAAAGATTTTAGGAAGAGTTGGAACATTGTTTTGAAACATAAAAGTCAATATAAATTATAGAAACCTTAAAGCTTGTTAAGCCTTGCTAGGGTTGACTTTTTGAGAAATGTCAAACCAGCCCATGAAACCTGTACCAATAAATAGGTTATGGAAAACCATGAAGATCGGTAAAAAGAACGTCAAAAACGGATCATCCTAGCCAAAGTTATGATCAAATGAAGTTTAGAGCCAAAATTTTGAAAAAAAGCTGATGTGGCAAGGTTTGCTGACTCATCGCGCGCCTCAGGATACGCGCCCCAGCACTTAGTCAGTTTATCTCCTATTTTTCCGGTAACAGAAACCAGTCTTTGCCCTAACTTGTGACCTTCATAACTTTCTCATCTTTTGGAATTTTTGAGTGTCGTCTTCTTTGTTTTCTTCTCCTACACTTCCTCTAAACAACCATAACCAACACTAAACCTAGTTCGTCCTAAATCAACCGGAAATTCGATCCAAAGTAGCCACCCTGCAAAACCGAAACTGTAGATTCCAGTTTTCCTTCGATTTCAGGTAATTTCATCTTGCCATAACTTCTTCGTTTCTCAGCCAAATTTCATGTTCTTTAGCTCGTTTTGAAGAGCTTTAATCGCTCTACAACTTTCATGTTGATGACCAAAGCTAATTCCCAACCGTTTAGAAGAACGAGGTGTCTAAAGTTTCGGATTCGTCACAACATAAAATCATAGTTTTCTTTCCAGAAAACGCAAGGTAAACTCGCAACTTCCAGTTTCGATTTTTTTCTGTGTAGTGCAAGTTAGGGTGAGTTCTTGCTATCAATGTGTAGAGCTATGTTTCCTCTTTCTAATGAGCCCAAGAACATGGCCTAACTCGATCTAGAACGTATTTTATAGATCTCCAAAGTTCGCTACTCGAACAGCTCGAGTTCGAATTTTTTTCCAGAAACCGATTATGATTTCCGTCACCGGTGCTTCCCTGGTAAGTCTCCGTTCAATTCCTCCTATTCTGTCACTCGATTTTGCATTATCGACCTAACCCAACTGCCAAATTCGTCAATTATGCCTTGTATTAAGAGAATTTTGTAAAAATCGAATCGGGTATAACATGAACCCTAACCTCTTCGAACCCAGAATCGAATTTGTAGGATACTGCATTGTAGGTGGTGAAATCGGGTGTCATTAGATCCGGAATTTAATTTCGAAAGGAATGGAGGAAAAATCACTCGATTTCGTTTTGTAGATTGAGAGAAATCTCGAATTTAGTACTTGGGTGTCGGGTTTAGATTGCTGAAGAACTCGACGATTTTCGGCCGTCCGATCGTAGTTAAAAGAAACGGACGGCCGAGATTAAAACGTTTAAGTTTAAGTTAGTTAAGTTTTTAATATTTTCAAAATTAAACCCTAACTTGTTGAATTAATTTAAATACCTTCCCGAATGTATTTTTACTTGAAATTTTAACCATAGATTCCTTATAAAATCTAGTTATTTTGATGTAAATTAATATGGTTTGGGGTTTTTAAACGTAAGTTATGATTTTTGTAAGTTACGGGTATTATGGAATTATTTGGTTAAATTAAAAAGATATTTTTATGAAATAAATTTTTTATAATATGTCTAAAATGTTATAGTTACTATATATTAAATTTGGGAATTTTTGGACAAGGGTAAGTGGGTTCAAAAATTGTGTTTATGAAATTTTCATAAGTTTATCTTATAATATATGGTTTTTAATGTAACAAAAATTAAGATATAGTTTGTTAATAAACTTTTTAGGTTGGGAAAATATGAAAAGACTAAATTAACATTTAGTAACAGTATATTTATAATATTTTAGGAATAAACTTTTAAGTGAGGTAAATATATATATATATACATATATATATAAAAGAAATAAAGTAGTAACTTAGGTTAAATCAAGGAACTAAATTAATCTACATTTATATTAATTATATAATATGGTAGTTAATATACTTAATTGAAACTAAGGAAAATAATTTATTTTATAAACCATATTTTGGATGTAGATATGTGTAAAAGTTAATATAAATAATTAAATGCAATAAAACTACATAAGGAATGTCTTGAATAAATCCTAGTATACATATATGATAAATAAATAAATAAATAAAAGACATAAAATACCTTATAGCAAATAGAATATGAAGGAATTAATAAGTTAAACTAAACCTATACATAATACTGTTAAAAGAATATTATATGAGGTAGTATTGAATTGTGGTTACGAAATTAAGCTTAAAGAGTTATCTTGGATTTCTAAGATTTATATAAACCATATTAAAATACATGTGTAATATTATTTGTCAAAGACCAGAATGTGAATCCATAATTTTGTTAGGTAATTAATAAGTTGGGACTTAGGAATATTTGTAATTAGGTTTTACACAAATAGAACTTACTATATAATTAATAAATAAATGTAATACTTTTACATCTAAATGTTCTTAATATATAAACAATAATAAAGTAAATAAAATACTTTTACATCTAAATGTGAGGTGGATTAGTAAGTCTAGATTTAATCATTTCTTAACATTTATGGTATTGAAATATAACTTAATGTTTTAAGATAAAATCATTAAAAGGATTATGATATAAAACTATATTAAACTATGATTTGGAAATTTATCTAAATAATAATCCTTAAGTTTCTTGGCATTAGATAAGCCATATGAAATACATTTATTACCAATACTTAGGATGTGAGTTTACAATTAAGTGAGGTATTTAGTAGTTAGAATTTATAGAAGGATTATAAATAGGAATTTGATACTTAAAACCTTTGAACCTTTTATTAGATAAAACTAAGTTACGTAAGATATTATATTGATATGCTTTACGGTAATGGGAAATAATGATAGGTTATTTGAATATAAAATATGAGAATTTTCATAATAGATTATCTTATTAAATAATTAACAATTTCACTTACGAACCAGAATTTAATTCTTTGATAAATTCTACTCTATGTAGATATATTGTCCCTCCTAAATACAATAAAGGAAATTAATTTATTAAGTTATTCCTTTGAAACCTTAGGTTTGTAAACAATTTAAAACGTATTTAAGGCTTAAGTTTAATGAAGTTTAGTACAAAGGATTATACATAGTCTATAGAGAGAATGTGTGTAAAAATAAAACATTTAGGAAATTAAATGTAAGTAAGGATACATAAAAGGTTATACTAAACACCTTATTGTATAGGTAATAATAAAACATATAATATACCTTGTGAATACTAAATGTAAGATTAATTCGTTAAATCTAAGTTAACTATAGTATAGTTATTCAGGATGAGAAGCAATTTAACATCTTATGACAAGTTTATTAGACTTTTATGTTCACATAGGTTAACTAGGGTCCGTGGGTTCGGACGTTAGGTCCGTAGCCACGGACGGAAACAAAATTTGACCTAATTCTACCTCCGAAACCCTAGTTTAGGAATCTTTAATTTTACTCTAATTTTCTGTCAAAAAATGCTAAAAACACAAAAAAAACAGAAGCTCACGCACTTAGGTTAAAACGACTCGTAATAAGCCGTAATTAAACTAAGTAGAGGAAGACGACTTCTAGGGGTAATGAAAGTAATTGAACCCTAAATAAGTCGAATACCAAGCCCCCGAACCCGAACTCTACCTTTCCTAATTTACTCTAAGTTAAAATTAGGTGGTGACTCATAATAGGTTCCATTGAGCTAGCTTAGGTTTTAATAATTATTGTTATATGACATAGTTATTAACTTAGGTTATAGGTGGACCTAAAACCCGACTAGATCCTAATCATTAATCAACTTAATCAACATAGGATAGGGTTTAAAATCGAGGCTCACAGTTGGGATTCGACATAATAGTCGGAATGAATTGGTTGGAGCGGCACAAGGGTAGAATCCTCTGCGCCGAGCATCGATTGCTGCTCAAGAGTCCTTCTGGGGTTACTGTATCTTACCGCCAGAGACGAGAGAGAGCCTTCGACCACAGTCATCTCCGCTATGGCTATGTACCGGGAGCTCAAAAAGGGCAAAGAAGTGTACTTGTGTTACATACAAGACCTGGAGAGTGACCAGAGTTCAGTGTGATGATGTACCGGTTGTATCTGAATTCCTGATGTATTCCCTAAGGAGTTACCCGGCATGCCACCTCAGAGAGCGGTAGAATTTGAGATTAACCTCTTGCCAGGTACTGGTCCCATTGCTAGGGTACCGTACCGTATGACACCTGCAGAAATGACAGAGTTGAAAGAGCAGTTGCGCGATTTACTCGACAAAGGGTTTATACGCCTGAGCGTATCACCCTGGGGAGCACCAGTCCTCTTTGTGAAGAAGAAGGACGGTAGTCTCTGACTTTGTATTGACTACCGCGAGCTGAATGCGGTTACAGTCAAGAATAAATACCCATTGCCACGCATCGACGACCTATTCGACCAGCTGAAAGGAGCCTCAGTCTTCTCCAAGATCAACCTCTGTTCTGGGTATCGTCAGATTGCTATCAGAGAGCAAGACATCGAGAAAACGGCATTCCGCACCAGATATGGCCACTACGAATTCACCGTCATGCCATTCGGTTTGTCAAACGCACCAGCAAAGTTCATGGATCTTATGAATTAACTTTTCAGTGAGCAGTTAGACACTTCAGTTGTAGTATTCATTGATGACATCCTTGTGTATTCCAAATCAGCAGAAGAGCATGAATTTCATTTGAGGAAAGTACCTGAGACACTGCGCGAGAACCAGCTGTATGCGAAGTTCTCCAAGTGCGAGTTCTGGCTAGATCAGGTATCATTCCTCGGTCATGTCATCTCGAGCGCAGGTATCTCAGTTGACCCTTCTAAGATAGAAGTTGTACGATCATGGCCTAGACCCAAGACTGTTACCGACATTCGGAGCTTTCTTGGTCTAGCCGGTTACTACCGGAGATTTGTAAAGGACTTCTCGAAAGTCGCTAAGCCCATGACTACACTGATGAAGAAGAAAGATGCACCGTTTGTATGGACAGACGAGTGCGAAGTATCATTTCAGATCCTAAAAGACTCATTGACCTCAGAGCCCATCCTTACTCTTCTAGATGGCACAGAGGGATTTGAGGTATATTGTGATGCATCAGGCAAGGGAATGGGATGCGTACTCATGCAGCATGGCAAGGTTGTAGCTTATGCCTCCCGCCAGCTGAAAAAGCATAAGGAGAATTACCCGACACACGACTTAGAGTTTGGAGCCATTGTCTTCGCCTTGAAGATATGGTGACACTATCTCTATGGGGTAAGCATCACCATCTACTCTGACCACAAGAGCTTACAGTATGTATTCACACAGAAAGAGTTGAACCTGAGACAGAGAGAGGTGGATGAAGTTTCTTTCAGATGACAACATCGACTTACAGTATAAGGAAAGGAAGGCAAACGTGGTAGCCGACGCCCTGAGCCGTCGAGCACACTCGCTCTATTCGCTACTCGCTTCTTCTAGCTTGGTTGACGAGGTGCGAGACGCTCAGTTGAGCGACCCTTACCTAACCAAAATCAGACAGAAGATCACCGATGGTACATTTGAGAAGAAGAAATATGATTTTAAGTTGCATGAAGATGGTCTTATTCGGCTGAATGGCCGGCTATGCGTCCCCCGAAGCAATGCTGAGCTAAGGGATCGCATCCTGCGAGAGTCACACAGTTCCACATTCTCAGTCCATCCAGGAGCCTCCAAGATGTACAAAGACATGAAGAGTACTTCTGGTGGTCTGGGATGAAATCAGATGTGACAGAGTATGTGTTGAGATGCTTGACATGCCAGAAAGTGAAATTTGAACATCGTAGACCGGGCGGAATGGTACAATCGATGCCAGTTCCAGATTGGAAATTTCATGATATCTCCATGGATTTTGTTGTAGGACTCCCACCTGCCAGGGGAGGACTCAACATGATCTGGGTTGTAGTCGATCGCCTCACCAAGGTGGCCAGATTCATACCGATGAAGGACACCTGGAAGGTAGTGAAGCTCGCAGAGATTCGACAAGGAGATTATCAGACATCATGGAGTCCACCAAGACTATAGTATCTGACCACGACACCAGATTTCTTTCGAGATACTGGAGAGCTACACAGGAAGCGCTGGGTACAGAATTGAAGCTGAGTACCGCCTTCCATCCTCAGACCGACGGTCAGACGGAAAGGACCATCCAGACACTGGAGGACATGCTTAGGGCATGTGCCTTAGACTTTCAGGGGAGCTAGTTAGATAAGCTTCATCTTATCGAGTTTTCGTACAATAATAGCTATCATGCTTCGATTAAGATGTCACCTTTCCAAGCCCTATACGGTAGACCTTGCCGTACACCCTTGTGTTGGGATGAGTCAAGTGAAGCGGTCATCATAGGACCAGAGTATTTAGAACAAGTCCAAGTGGAAGTGCAACAAATCCGAGCCAATATGAAGGCAGCCCAAGATAGACAGAAATCCTATGCGGATGTGCGACGACGCGACCTTGAGTTCGCCGTGGGTGACCAAGTGTTCTTGCGAGTTTTCACCTATGAAGGGCGTATTCCGTTTTGGTCAGAAGGGCAAGCTGAGCCCAAAGTTTGTAGGGTCGTACACTATCACCGAGAGAGTTGGATCCGTAGCCTACAGGTTAGCATTATCTGAGGACTTGGGGCGTGTCCATGACGTCTTTCATGTGTCATAACTCAAGAAGTACATCGCCGATCCTTCTCATGTCTTACAGCCCGAGAGACTATCCATTGATCCGACCATGAGATATGTCGAGACCCCCATGAGAATCCTTGATAGGAAGACCAGAGACACTCACCATAAGTCGATACGAATGGTGAAGGCCTATGGTCAAAACATGATGTCGAAGAAGCGACATGGGAGTTGGAAGATGCCATGAAGACGAAGTACCCACAATTATTCATAGACTAGACAGTCTAGTATTTAGTGGATACGGGTACGGGGCGTACCCCTTTTAAGGGGGGTAGAGCCTTTTGCTTTTGCATTGCTTCGGGGTGAGCATTGCATAGTGGTGTGTGTGTATTGTGATACATTTTGATGGCACATGTAATGCGAAGTGTATTTGTTATGTGATGAATGCATGTATGTGTAATGTGTAGCGTATGGATGTGTATGTGCATGTATGGTGTATTGGTGTAATGTGTATTGTGGGATTACAATGGTGTATTGTGTGATGGTATGAATTGAAAATGATGGATTATGTATGTGGATTCGTATGATGCTTGATTTGTGTATGTTTGCAATACGGAAGAAGTAAACACCTCATAGGTGGTAGTAGACGCATTATGGCAATTGGTTTGCCTAATGAGTAGAATTATTAAACTATTAAACTTGAGCAACTTTGAGGGCAAAGTTTCTTAAGGGGGTAGATTGAAATACCCCGTAATTAAAAATAGTGATTAATTAGGCGAATAAAGTGTTTTATAAGCTTAATTGAGTCTAAATAATCATGAGGGAACAATCCCGAAGAAAATGGATCCTTAAAACGGATTAAAAACACTAACGAACCTAAAGCACGTTTTTCGAGAAACCGGGAAAACGTGACTTTAAGCGGGTCAAATAGACTCGTAACAATTTGGTCAACGAAATAGTCATTATAAACATTAGTTAAAGTCTAGAGCCAATAAAATCAATAAAACGAGAAAATAGTTAAAAACTGTCAAAACGGGAAGTTGTGGGGTAAAAACATAAAAACCAAACTAGTGGTCCACTATTGAAATAAATGTAAAGTTTGTGTGTGTGGGCTGTGGCAGCCGATTTCCCTTCCCTCTTTCACACACTCTCTTAATTCTCTTTTCATTTGCAAAAGACAAACACATTAAAAAGCAAAAAGTAAACCTCACTTTACCACTCTCTCTCCTACTCTCTCATTTCCCCTCACACTCACGTACAGCCCCTCCTTCACTCTCTCAATTCCTTTCTTCTTCCCTAAGCGACAACAATGGAGAATGAAAGAACTCACAAAAACATCAACTTCTCTCTTCTTGTTAAGTGTCCAAAGCTTCACCAAAAATTACAAAAAACTATACCATGGTTTCCTCTCACCAAGGAGAACACTATTCTCTTTCCAAATTCGAAAACAAGCATTTCATCTCCATGGGTATCCTTGCTTTGGAGCTTGGAGACCACTACTAGAAGGCCCTTCTTCACCTTTTGGTTGGTTAAGGTAAAAAGAAATCCAAAAGCACTACCTTTCCTTGCTATTATCTCAAAATAGAATTTCTAAGTTGTGAGCTCCTATCCCTTTTGTTTCAGCCGATTTTGGCATTGTTGGAGGAGTAGAAATATTGCTTTAGTGCTGTTCCAAGTCTCATCTACTCCTTTGCAAGGTAATGAATTCCTAAACCCTAGAAATTTACCTTAAAGCATTAACATAATCTAAGGGTTAGTTTTTGTATTGAAATGGTGGTGTGTATTGATGGGTTGTAGTGTTAGAGAATTTAATCTACAAAACCGGTGGGAAGGAAAAGAAAGAAGGAAGAAAAGAGAGAGGAGAAAGAGAGAAAGCTAGTGAAGAACAAGGTAAATTATACTCACTTGTGTAGCTTTGTAAATACTTATGTAACAGATTTTAGAAGTTTAAAACGTGTATCGTAAAATGATAATGAGTAGTAGTGTAATGTGTAAGAGGAATAAAACAACTTTGAAGCTTAAAAGACATTTAAAAAACTGTCAAAACCTAGATGGGAAATGGATGGTAGTGTGTAGGAATTTTAGGAGTGTTTAGTGTTTGGTATTGTGTATGAGAGCATGTATATTGATGTTATTGAAACAGGTGAAATGGGTAGCAATGTGTGAATAAATGATGTGGTGAGAGTGTAAGACTTTAGGGGAGACCATGTCAAATAAATTTACCTAGAACTAGAACACTTAAGAACTAGAAACTACGTAAAAATATGCCCTTGTCACAGATTTTGATTTGAGCTAGTTAGTGGGTAGGTTAGGAGAGATAGTTAAATGCATTGTAAGCTTTAGAAATGACATTAGAAGAGGGAGCTAAAGATGAAGAAGGTGAGAGTTAAAATCTGTAGCAAAATACAACTAAGGGGAAAGAGTGTAAGTGCTGAAATGAGAACTTAAGTAAATAAGTGAGTGAATTAGCATAAAAGGAGTAATAGGTTAGTAATGGATTTAAACATGTTTAGGTGACTAATTAGGTGCTAAAATATGTGGGATTAAGTGTAGGAACAATGGGGAATTAATTAGGCAAAGTTTGGGTTTGTAACAGATCAAGAGAAACTTAAAAACTGTAAAAATTTAGCAGGGTCCGGGACCTTAGTCCAGGACTAAGTCCCGGACCAGTGTGCAAAAGAAGGCCGAGAGTAAGACTCATGTGGTGGTCCGGGACTTAAGTCCAGTGCAAGGACCCGGACCACCCTACAAAAACATGTCGTGAGTTTGGTGAGTTAAGGGTCCGGGACTTACCTTAGGGATAAGGACCAGGACCATGTGTGAAAATATGCCCGAGAGTTTTAACTGCCTCTGGTCCGGGACTCAAGTCCAGCATGAGGACCCGGACCATGCAAGAAAATCTGCTGAGAGTTGAGACCATGTGTTGGTCCGGGACTTAAGACCCGGACAAGGTCCCGGACCAACCAAAAATTGTAAAATTAAGTGTATTAAATGGGTTTTAAGGTAAGGAAGTGAATGGTAATGATGGTATAAGATAAGTAAGACTTAATTAAGGATGTTTAAAGGTTGTTAAGAGTATAAACAAGTTTTAAAACAATAAAGAGAAAGTAAACCATATGTAAGTATAAGAATTGTAAAGGTATAGTAAGTATGAGTTAGGAAACCTACGAGTGATCGAGTTGAGTTAATGATAGTTAGTTTAATCACTCAATTGTATGTATGTCATAGGACTTGGATTGTGAACACCGGAGGAAAGTTGGGATACAAGTACAACGGTGAACGGTATGAACTTCTCATGCCCCGTATGCTACCTTGGTTACTCTGATTTGTGTGTGTGTGTGTTAATTGATCACCAAATAAGATAAACGCACGAATCGGACATAGTATGCTTACTTGTGAATATCATGAGATTGTTCCCTGTTGCATATCTTCTTTAAATCATAGTTTGTATAATTGATAAGTGGTGAAAATATATATTTTTCAGGGTTATTTCTGCAAGTATTTTACATGATTTATAACATAGTTTCACCATTTTATAGAGTATTTTATTTATATTAGTAAACTTACATATTTTTATTATATTTTAGGTGAATGCTCAATTTGACATTATTTACCTGCTGCAAGCAAGCAGGCTACCTGCTGCGAGCAAGCAAGCAGCCTAGCTTGTTATCCCCCACGTATACAGATCACTATGGCATGAGAATTGGACACTCACGTGGGCTGTTCTATTGTTGGGTTTGTGAGACCAAACTGAACGGACCGCATGACATTAAGGATGAAGACATAAAACATCCACGTTATTCTAGGCCGACAAAAGAGAAGGAGGGTGGATGATTTCAAAAGAAAAAAAGGAGGAGATTAAAAAGATAGACGCGAGATATAAAGGGGGCAGAGACTCGACGAGGACGGACTCGATGCGAACAAGACTAGAGAACATACAGAAAAGAAATAAAACAGAGGCAGAAGTCAAGAAGAAAAGGATGAACAAGAAAGAAGAAGAAAAAGGGAAGACCCCACCTCCATTAAAAGCTTCTTCAACAACCCATAGCTATCTCTTTTACTCTTCTTCTCTTTACTTCTTTAATGTCTGAGTAGTCCTATTTTGTACCCTTGGGATGGGGTTTGACCCCAAATCCCCAAACTAGCATGTAAAACCTAATTTGCTTAAATACAGTTGTTTTGTCTCTCTAAATGTAATGAATGTGCTAGATGATCACCTTTGTGCATTTGTGGTTTCTCCTAACTTCATACATATGTGATTTAGGGATTTAGACCAAGAGAGAGACAAACCCTAGATTTTTCCTTTTTTAATTAGTTGGTGGATTTAGTGCTATTGTTAAGGGCTTGTTCTTAATGCTATCTAGTGAGGTCTATCCAACCTAATCGAAGGGTTTATTCAACTAGATAAGATTTGGCTTTCTCTAGGATTTTAGAGTTAGTCATAACTTTAGTCCTAATAGACAACTAGAGCAAATTGGGATAAAATGTTATGTTTGGGAGTATTTGGGCGATCACACTTTCCCGGGGTGCATCTTTATTTTAATCCATTAAAATACCACTTTAGTTTAATTGTTTTCTATTTTTATTACTAACCCGAATCACTAAGCTTGCCTCCGGCTAAACCCATATTTTACCGTTTTTAATTAAACAACTAAATACCGGGACTAGAGAGATAGAACCAATTTCCTTATGGATACGACACTTGTTTTACTACATCGAATAGGTGCACTTGCCTACTCTTTGTATATATTTATATATATTGTGATATATATTATTTGCACAAGTTTTTGGCGCCGCTGCAGGGGAAATTGATAGTTTCTATCATTTTCCCCAGTTTCGGAATTTAGTTGTTTATATTTTAGTTTTTCTGTTTATTTTTATTTTCATTTTTCGTTTTGTTTACTTTTGTTTTATTGTTAGTCATTGTTAATTTATAATTTAGTTTTTATTAGTCCTGTTTATATTTCCTTGTCTCTAACAGTTAGCATTTCGTTTTTGGTGTTTACTTAGGTACCTTATTCTCCCCTTGTGTATGCCAAGCACCCGAGCTCGTGGTTCTCCGCTTGTCAGTCCGAGACCCGATCTTGAGCGCTTCCTACTAAGAGCTAGAAGGGATCTAAGAAGTATAACCATGGCGGATCAAGACCAACCAGAAATTGAAAACAACGGGCACCATCAAGGAGAGCAACTACACGCCCACCCTCAAGCTCTAAGTGACTACTATCAACCATGCACTGAGGGTAAAGCTTCAACCATAGTCCTTCCAGAGTTGACGCCAGAGGAGAACGGACAATGGACATTAAAACGCACTTCATTACGGTTACCCGAGACTTGGGAAGGTTCAGTGGAGCGAACCCAGACGATGCTCCAAACCACTTGAGCCTCTTCCTTGACTTTTGTAATTCTTTTGGAAAAGTTGGTGTCGTAAAGGAAAGGATAAGACTTGTCTTCAGTTGTTCCCTCACTCTCTTCAGGACGCAGCTTCAAATGGTACAGAAGTCAAATAACAAGCTATCAAAGAGATAAGCATCAGATGGCTCAAAAATTTCTTGCAAAGTATTACCCAACCAGGAGAACAAGACAGTTGATTGGTGAAATCAATACTTTCACTCAAGAGCCGGGGGAAACATTATACGATGCCTGGGACAGGTTCAAAGAAATGTTGATGAATTGCTCTCATCACGGGCTAGACGATCAGTCTCTTTGCCTTTCTTTCTTCAACGGGTTGGATGATTCTAATAGACTCCTTGTGAACTCCTCAGCTAGAGGCAGTTTTATGAACAAATCACCTCAAGAAGCAATGGAGCTCCTCGAAACCATGACCAACAACACAAGGCAGTGGGCGAAGAACAAATGTAGAGCTCCTAGGGCAGTAGGCCTACTCCATGTCGAGCCTACTGATCACCTCTCAGCTCAGATCTCCTCTCTCACTAAGATGGTCGAAAAATTAGCAACTGCACAGAAAGAAAGTGTTAAGTCTGCAGCTTCTTCCTCCTCAAATCAATCTATGGAGGGATGCGCCATTTGTGTCGGTCCCCATGAAACTCATCATTGCGAGGGGAAGAGCTACGTTAGTGATCATGAGAACGTGAGCTATGTCGGTAGCCATCCCATGAACTCAAACAACAACAACAATGCCCCGTGGAGAAATCACCCGAATTTTTCATGGAGGAACAATGAGCAAAATCATGGAGGGCCAAGTAATTCTTCAAACTTCTCTCAAGGGTATAGACCCCAAGTAAACTCCAATATGGGTTATAGACCTCAAGGTCCCCCGGGATTCCAACAACAAACTCAACAATCTCAATCTTCTTCTAGCGGTGCTGATGAGGAGCTAAAGAACATGATGTTGGCCTTCATTGCCTCCTCTAATGCTAAAACCGCAGCCCAAGAGGCTTACAATGCCCGCCAGGATGCTAGGAATTTGAGCCAAGATGCTTTCAACAATGAAATCAAAACCCATTTGGATCATCTCTCTCAGCATTTGAGCAGTTTGTACAAAGGGCACCTGGCACCTTCCCTAGTGAACCAAAGCCTAATCCAAAAGAGCAACTAAAGGCCATCTTTGTGAGAGAAAGCGTTGAAGAAGAGGTTGAAGGGGTAAATGCAATTGAAGCTTCTGAAATTCACCCTCTTCATCAAGAATGGGCTATGTCCATTGAAGCATCAAAAAAAAGATAGCCCAACTTGAAGCTTCTTCAAAAATTCATGAGCATAACCTTCAGTATAAGAGGGAGCACCTTGAGAGGCTTCTTGCTGATTATGCGGAAGAAAAAGCCAAGTTGAAGGATGAAGAGGAAAAGATAAAGGCCATCACCTTGAGAAGTGGTAAAAAGACAAAAGAGATCCAAATCTCACAAAAGTCAGCTGCAGCCGAGAAGGATGATGAAGAAAGAGCTGAGGTGCTAGAAGGGGAAATTTCTTCAAATGCTCCCATAGACCCACCTGCAAGAAAACCCTCTCCTTATGAACCACTCATGCCTTTCCCTAACCGAGCCAGAAAGCATAAGTTTGATGCTGATTATGGAAAATTCCTTGCATCGCTTAAACAGTTAAGTGTCAACATCCTATTTGTGGAGCTAATTGCCACTATGCCAAACTATGCAAAATTTCTCAAGCATCTCATCTCCAAAAAAAAAAAATTGGCCGAGGTCGGAACTTGCTCTACCATCCTTCAACACCATCTGCCTTCAAAATGCAATGACCCGGGTAGTTTTACCACCCCAGTCATGATTGGAAGCACCTCATTTGAATATGCCCTATGTGATCTAGGCGCCTCCATCAACTTGATGCCTCTCTCTACCTTCAAGAGGTTGGGAATTGATGATCTAAAGAAGACCAAAATGATCTTGCAGCTGGCAGATGGGTCTACTGTATACCCAAGCGGAGTGGTAGAGGATGTCATCATCAAGGTGGAGCATTTATACTTCCCATGTGACTTTGTTATCATGGATATCGAGGAAAGCCCCACTACACCCTCATCCTTGGTAGACCTTTCCTTGCCACAGCTGACACACATATTGCAGTAGCGGAAGGGACCATCACCCTTAAAGCTTATGATGAGAAATTGGTCTTCACCACTGAAAGGTCTCCAAGCAACAAGGCTGCAACTGCCAAGGTCATCAACAAAAAGGCACAACCACCTCAATCAACTTCACTTCTCTTCTCTTCCTTACCTAAGGGAATGGCCATCAGTACCGATTACCCACCAGACACGCATAAAAAGAAAAAGCGGGGTGAACAAGAAAAAGGAAACCATTCACCAAAATGGAAACCCAAAGATGTCTTCACTTCTTGCTTCGGGTACTCTCCTCACACCCATCCTCCGGGTGATTAAAAAAAAAGGGAGGTAAGGTCTAGCCAAAGACGTTAAAGAAGGGCAGCTTTTCGGGAGGCAACCCGGATTTCATTTCATTTCATGTCATATCTTTAAAATTTCTTTAGTTTAGCACTTCTAAAATATTTTGAACTCTTGTGAGTTAACGGGCTTTTTGAGCATTCTTCGGAATTGCATTTTTGTGCCCAATTGGTGTTGTTTGTGTTGTGAATATTTTGGAAACAGGTGTGCCCCTCTGAAAAAGGGATGGATTTAGGAACAATTTCAAAGGAAACTCTGGTGAAATTTTTTCCAAGGACCTTCATCTCCAATGATCGAAGGCCGCGCCTCATCGACCCCGGACACTCTCAAGTGTGGGGGAATCCCGACTTCAATCTGCACCTTATCAGGGGAGGCCGCGCCTCATCACCCTTCTTTTTAATTTTGCACAATACATATCATACACACTTTTTGTTAAACTCTATGCAAGTGCTTCGAAAAGGTCTTTTGTTTCTCCCTTCGTTATTCCTTGAACAATGAGGACATTGTCCCATTTAAGTGTGGGGGAGACGACCTTTTCTTTTTGCGCACTGCTCAATCTCCGTATGCTTATCTATTGCTTCCACTTAGGAGTTACAATTAAATGTAAGCAAGTTTTCTTTGAATTCTTGGGATTTTTCATCAAAAATTTTCAAAAGTTCTCTCTTGAGGAGCATGTATATGCGGTGCAGCCATAAAACCCTATCTTGGTGAATTTTTATTGCTCAGGGGTTCTTTCTATCTTTCTCTTAGGGATTGCTAAGGGGTGCTTCTTTGTGAAAATCTAAAAAGGGACTTGTGAGACACCATTGGTAACCAACAAAATGAGAGCTGAGTGTTCTTTAATGCAAAGGCTAAAACGCCTAAATATATCTCCTCATCTCTTATGCAAAAGTGAAACAAATGCATACATCTATTTTCCTTTTGTTTTCTCCTTAATGCCAATTCTTGAGAGAAGTTGGCCATGGTAAAAGTTCTTCAAGTTACCTAATATTTATAACTTTGAAGCACTCTAGATCATACCCCGAAACTCTATATTTTTATTTTTACCCGAAACACACCCATGTCACCACGATAAGGTTGGTTTGCACTCCTCATGAGTATTCCACCAGTTTGTTTAATAAAATCCAAGAATTCATTTAAACACTTGCTTGCTTTAAATATTCCTCCTTCTTGTGGGTTCCTAGTTTTGCTTGAGGACAAGTAAAAAGATAAGTGTGGGGGAGTTGATAAATGGTGAAAATATATATTTTTCAGGGTTATTTCCGCAAGTATTTTACATGATTTATAATATAGTTTCACCACTTTATAGAGTTTTATTTATATTAGTGAACTTACATATTTTTATTATATTTTAGGTGAATGCTCAATTTGAAATTATTTACCTGCTGCAAGGAAGCAGGCTACCTGCTGCAAGCAAGCAGGCTACCTGCTGCAAGCAAGCAGGCTACCTGCTAGCTTGCTTTATCCCCCACATATACAGATCACTAAGGCATGAGAATTGGACACTCGCGTGGGCTGTTCTATTGTTGGGTTTGTGAGACCAAACTGAACGGACCACATGACATTAAGGATGAAGACATAAAACATCCACGTTATTCTAGGCCGACAAAAGAGGAGGGCGGACGATTTCAAAAGAAAAAAAGGAGGAGATTAAAAAGATAGACAGACGTGAGATATAGAAGGGGCAGACAGACTCGACGAGGACGGACTCGATGCGAACAAGACTAGAGAACAGACAGAAAAGAAATAAAACAGAGGCAGAAGTCAAGAAGAAAAGGACGAACAAGGAAAGAAGAAGAAAAAGGGAAAAGACCCCACCTCCATTAAAAGCTTCTTCAATAACCCATGGCTATCTCTTTTACTCTTCTTCTCTTTACTTCTTTAATGTCTTAGTAGTCCTATTTTGTACCCTTAGGATGGGGTTTGACCCCAAATCTCCAAACTAGCATGTAAAACCTAATTTGCTTAAATACAGTTGTTTTGTCTCTCTAAATTTAATGAATGTGCTAGATGATCACCTTTGTGCATTTGTGGTTTCTCCTAACTTCATACATATGTGATTTAGGGATTTATACCAAGAGAGAGACAAACCCTAGATTTTTCCATCTTTAATTAGTTGGTGGATTTAGTGCTATTGTTAAGGGCTTGTTCTTAATGTTATCTAGTGAGGTATATCCAACCTAATCGAAGGGTTTATTCAACTAGATAAGATTTGGCTTTCTCTAGGATTTTAGAGTTAGTCATAATTTTAGTCCTAATAGACAACTAGAGCAAATTGGGATAAAATGTTATGTTTGGGAGTATTTGGGCGATTACACTTTCCCGGGGTGCATCTTTATTTTAATCCATTAAAATACCACTTTAGTTTAATTGTTTTCTATTTTTATTACTAACCCAAATCACTAAGCTTGCCTCCGGCTAAACCCATATTTTTACCGTTTTTAATTAAACAACTAAATACCGGGACTAAGGAGATAGAACCAATTTCCTTGTGGATACGACACTTGTTGTACTACATAGAATAGGTGCACTTGCCTACTCTTTGCATATATTTATATATTTTGTGATATATATTATTTGCACAACAATAATTCATGAAATGTATGGATGAATATGAGTGTGTGTATGTATGATATATTATATTGTGATTGGACTTCTAACTGATTCCTAACAAGCTAACCAATCTAACTTAATAAATTGGTAATTAAATTGGAATGAGTAGAAGAGGTTGGCTCCAATTGCTGACTCTTAAACTGGTCCACGGCCCAAACCCCTTAAATGGGTAGCATCCTGGATTGGTGAGTCAAGTAAATCCCGGTGGTGGGACGGTGTAGTCCCCTGGCCGGAGGTCATACCGACTTAACATGAGTAAAAGTAAGTAAGTAAGAATGAGTAAACAAATAGAAAAGTAAGTAAGTAAGAGTAAGAGTAAGTAATGTGTAATGAGTAAAAGAGTAAAAAGCATTCCGATTAACCCGGATGTGTAATTTGGCTAACCCTTGTGAAGGTAAGTATTGTGTGTGCTATCGTACTATTGTCTTGGATTGTATATTGAATTGTATATGATTGTATGTTGTATGCAAAGCATGTATGTATGAAATTAATGAACCGCATGTACAATCAACCTTAAATAGTCGACGTACCCTAGTTAGCACACGGCATATGCGAAGTTTATGTGCAGCTTTTGCTGAGCCCCTTGGGGCGATGTTTTAGGGTGAAGACCACGAAGAGATTTAGTTTGATTTCTTTTTGTGTAATGATGAATTGAATGGTGTACTAAGTAGTACACGGCTGCAGGTTTTTGTTAGCCGGTGTACCATGGGGTACAACTTTTTGGATAATGATAGGATGGTGAACTGGTATAGATGAGTAGCTTGTTGAAACTCATTACTCTTGGTAGACTTGAAAGGGATGTAACTAAACATGCTTTTGATACTCGGTAATCCAGCAATGTAAGTATATTATCTTTTGTATTCGGTATGCAATGTAGTAGCTCGGTATACTTAGGCATCAGACCGTGACTGTAGGTAGTGTAAGCCTTGCTAGCCGTATGGGCGGTTAGCGGCGTTGTACCCCCCGCCGTAGTAGTAGTATTTCCGCTGTGACGTAG
Source organism: Limonium bicolor (assembly GCA_023374045.1). Classification (NCBI taxonomy): domain Eukaryota; kingdom Viridiplantae; phylum Streptophyta; class Magnoliopsida; order Caryophyllales; family Plumbaginaceae; genus Limonium; species Limonium bicolor. The sequence goes on along the minus strand of CM041778.1, from coordinate 13,385,307 downwards.
TAGGATTATCAGGACGGTAAGTATGGGATTAACGGTAGGGGTGTTACACTAACTCTTAATCATCCTCCTGGAGTGAGTTCTTGACTCCTTAGCTTGTGAGTTTATCTGAGCTCTTTCGATCGTTCGAGGTGTCCAACTGTTCCAGTTCGAATTTACCTTGTGGTCCGTAGTACGGAGTTGACTACTTCCTGTGTTTCGTACACTACTTGTACACATACGTGGGGTACCTTACTGATACATTACTACTTACTTGACTAACTCACAAAAGGGTCTGTCAGGACCACAAGCTCCTTCAGAGTGCGGTCGTCCCACATCTTGTTTTTGGTACACTCGTAGTGCTCGTCACACGCCTAGGTTAAGTATTCTATTGTCAACTCCGCTTGTATCATTCTATGATAACTTACCGTGATTCATCTGGTTTGGTTTTAAAATCTGAGGTTTAAAAGAAATGTTTGGGTTTGAAAGAAAAGTTTTAACTTTGAAATAAAAATTTTCCAAGATGTTACCATGTTTGGGGTCTTGACCAAGTCTAGCTTCTGGCTGACTGGTATGTTCGTTAATACGATGGTCAGGTCGTTAAGCCCTTCCAAGGTTTCATTCTTCACGTTCCTAGGATTCGGACTCCTATAATTTCTTCAATCGTCATAGCGGTACTTTGGTAAGTACTCGTCGGTCGTCGAAAGTTTTCCAAATAGTCTCGTTATTGCTGCACTTTCCATGGCAAGTGCGCGGGTAGGTTGGTTTTTGGGTTAGCGTATACCGGTTACGGTATTGTTTCCATCCGTATTCAGCGGTTTTATTGGCTCTTTCTTTGATCTTTTGAATTTAGTGATCAGTCTCCTGAGTAGCTTCTCAGCGTCCTTGACATGGTTGTCATTAATTCTGGTGTTCCCCCATTCTTAGGGATCCCTGTTCGTTTAGTTCTGTGTCTTCCTTATTGCTCGTTCCCACACCTCTACTGTGGTTACCGAGGTTTGACTCATTCTTAGGAACTACGTCGTAGTCCTATTGGTGTATGTTTCATGAATGCTCTCATAGTTGTCTGAACTATGTCATTCGGGTATTACGGCCTCTTGGCATTGTAGGTTTGGAGTTATCCAACCTTGACTAATTCCATAGTCGGTTTGCATACCGTTGACGGTATTATCAAGCGTTTGCAGTCCGCAGACTCTCTTGTCTCGGGTCTTGTTACTCCGCCTTTTTCGCTTCATTACGTGGTTGTGCTTTACTTCTTACCGGCTATGTATGGTTCTCGCGACTGCAAAGCACGTCACCCCATACTGCCGCAAATTTCATTATCCAATGGTTAGGATCTTTGATCTTCTACCCATAAGTGCGGTTATTGTTGTTCAATCGGGAACCGTCTCCGGGATTTCCGGTTCTCAGAATCTACCGTATGACAGGTGCTTTCTCCTACAAGGTTTATTTTGCAGCTGCCAGATCGGGTTTGCCTGGGTAAGAGTGGCCTTTCCATCTCTCTGGCGTTCCTTTCCCAACTTTATATCATAGGATGCAGAGGGCGGGTATGGTTACTGTAGGTTTCCAGTTCACACTGGAAGTTCCTATCTAGTGTACCTCTCAAGCTAACACTCAACCCTTAGCCCTAAGTCTCTAATTCCTAACTCGGTATTTCCTAAACACGGTATTTCAATCATCAGAGTGATACTTCACTCTTATACCACTTTTTGTAACACCCTTACCGCTAGTCCAGTCATTATCTCTTAATCCGTCTCAATTACCAATCTTAAAGCAGCGGAATTCTTACTCCAACGGTGGGTGATACAATGCCGTTAGTCACCTACGTGACTAACAAGGCCAAATCCAAACAAAACAATATCGGTCTGATGAACTAACATACCGAGTACTCTAAATCAAACAATACATTGCATTCCTTATTCCAATTCACAATGCAAATACAAATATAATCTATACCGAGTATCTACAATCCTCAAGTTTGCCGATAACATTTCGGACTTACAATTCAACATTACAAAATAAATGCAATTTCCCTTAATCAACTACCTATGCATAGGCAGCAATCCCGTCATACTCTCTAACGGTAAACGGCTCCGAAGTACCTATAAAGTAAAAACGGTGCCCCAAGGGGATCAACAAATTGCTGGTATGAAATTCGCATACCCCACGTGCTAATGGGGGTACGCCGACTACTTTGTCGAGAACATGGGATTCATTTTAATTCCACAATCATGCAGGATAGCAAAATATTAGACATGTACAATAGCACAAGTATTCGACATTCAATCATGGCATGCAATCCCTAACTAACACATCAAGGTTGTTAGTTCATATTATATTACTCTTAGGCCTTGAGGGTTTCTACCTCACTAACGCCTTAGTCACTTATTCATTGTCTTACCCATACTCTTGGGTTACTCTTACTCAAGCTCTCTTATTCTCAATCTCAAACTCAAATTCTCAATTTCTCAATCTCAAACCTAAATTCAACACTTCTCAAGTTCAATTCTCAAATCTCAACTCTCTAGCTCAATTCTCATATTCTCAAATCTCAATCTCAAATTCTCAAAGGGACATCTTTTAAGTCATTACCCATGACCTCTGGGCAGAATCATACACAAGACTCACCACCGGGCTTACAAATTCTCTTCTACTTCCCCGGCTACGACCCTACACCGTGTCTAGCATAATGGGAAGGTTCAACTATCAAATGGAACTATACACCTAGTTCCTCAAATTCAAAAATGTCCGTTTCTCTACCGGACTACTCAATTTCCCAAATGCTCCTCTCTCGGAGTCATATCACAATCTTAAGGATTAGCCTAGAAGTATCACTCTCGATATGATCTAATAGCTTAGGGAATTTTCTCAATGTCTAGTATTCTCAGATTTAAGGGTTTACCCAACTTATCAAATACTTTTAAGTTCGGGACATTTTCTCAATTAGGTTGGATCCTCATATTCTGGGTCAACTATTTTTCTAAGGGACTTTGATGTCCCTTATAATTCTTTTGCTTCTTTCAAAGGTTCATATATTTGAACTATCATCATCCTCTAAATAGAGGTTCATTATATTGTTTCACTATTATTTGTTTCGTGGATTATTTCAATTTGGCCCTCTAACCGTTATCGGGAGTTTACTAATCTCGTACAACTCTCTCACGTTCTAGTGAGTTCATAAGTTTGCGTTATCATTATTCTTGAATCGATAGATTTCATGTGTTCCACGTTTTTCATTATTTTGCAAAACGACTCTTTCTACGAGTCACTAACCAATCGTTACTCAACTATGAGTTGGTCTATAACACTAAGTTAGACCACACAATCGTACAAGGAAGGTTAGTACACACAGCATGCATCAAGACATACAATCAAATCAATAGAACATTTTCATGCTTTTATCTTGATTAGGTCGGCACACAAGCAAACAACACACAAATCAGTGTAATCCCGGTGGCATACAGGGCATGAGAAAATCATACCTTTCACCATGGTTTTACTCTACCGTGTCACCTCACGTTCCTCGGGTCTTACTCGATTCACTGATGACATTCCAAATGTTTCTATTAGCATGAAGGCATTACGAGATGTAATTAACTACTACTCCTGTACTTACCCAGTTATCCCGTAGATCTTAGGTTTTACTCAAGTGTACTTAATTTCTCAACTTCCTCATTCACTTCTCAACCTTTTTTATACTTCTAAGGACATTTATATGTCACCAAACAAGTCCTAAACAACATCTAAAACCCATACCAATCAATCCCCCATCTTTTAGAGCCTTTAAAACACTCTCGATACAATTTCAGGGTTGGTCCGGGACTTGGTCCGGCCCCTAAGTCCCGGACCTATTTAAACAAAACTTTCGGGACAAATTCAGTGCTGGTTCGGGACATGGTCCTGGTCTTAGGTCCCGGACCAGTTCCAGCATTTCACTTACGGCATGTTTTTATGTGTGGTCCGGGACCTTGTTCCTAACCTAGGTCCCGGACCCTGCTAAAAAGTTGTTACATTGGCATTTTTCAATCTTATTTCAACCCCTAATTCATACCCAATCTTTCCTAATCCTTCCACATGTCTTCTAACATGTTTAAACACCTTAAAGCACTCTTAAAAACTCCTTAAATCATTGGTCAAATCCTTACCTTAATATTTGCTTAATTCTACAAATTCCAAATCCTTCCTAGACATTTGCATTATCTATACCCAAGTCCATCCTCCATTTCCAAGGTTATGCACACTAAGCATTTTTCTAGAAATCCAATGCACTACTACACTCCTTTGCTACAGATTTTGCTCACTACGTAACTACCTCCAATATAACTCCTAGGTGGTTAACTACTCCAATTGGTCTCTTTCAATACCTAGTTACCCTAGGTCATTTTCACTCAACTCATCACCTAACCTTCTTAGGTTTCTACACAAATTTTGCCATAGTTCACCTATAATCCTAACATTCCCAATTGCATAATTTCTCACCTAAATCCATTCACAACTAACCACACCCATAGAGGGTCCTACCAGCACACAAACTCAATCAAAAATTCACCAAACAACAATATAAACCCTATCATAACCATTTGGCTCCAAGGCCCTCAATTCAACCATCAATTTCACAATTCTCTCTTATAAACACCTAACACTTTTCCAACATAGATTTTTGTTCATTCAATTAATAAACCATCCCAAATTCTAAAACGTATAAGATTAGCATTAAGGTAGGTTTCTTACCTTAAATTTCCCAAGTTCTCTTTTCAATTCTTATCTTCCTCTTCTCCACTTCTCTTGACTCAAAATCGGCCAAGGGCAATGTAGTTGCCCAATTCCAACCCAACATTCAATAAAGGAAATGAGTCTAAGTAAAAACACTTAACTCATTAATTAAAAATGCTTAAGGAACTAAGATTGGTCATTACCTTGGAAACCCTAGAAATGGGTTTTGCCATGAATCAAAGGAGGAGCTCCAATCCACCATTGGAGACTTGGAGAATAGCTCAAACAAATAAAGAGGAGTGCCCCATTAACAAATAAAATCGGCCAAACACAAGAAGGAAAGAATAAATGAGTTTTTCTTGGACCTTTTTACCTTAAATGAAAAAGGAGACTCGAAGCTTCAAGAAAATCCAAATTCCTCTTCAAATGGGCTATACCCATGGAGATGAACTTCAAGATTTTGAGATTTTGAAAAGAGTGGAATGAACCTCTTGATGAGGGGAGTAAGAATGTGTGGTTAGTTTTTGATTTGGAGCTTTATTGAAGCTTGGGCAAGCAAAAGAATGACAAGAAGCCATGGGAGGCTGCTTCAAAAATCATCCACGGAGGGGGAAAGAAGAGAGCTGCTGGTTGGGGAGAAAGGGGGAAGGAAGGAAAGAGAAGAAAAGTGAGGGGAGAGAGAGAGAGAAAGTAGCTTTTGTACTATTTTATTTTTTGCTTTATTTGCTTTGGTTTTTCTCTTAGAGAGTCAACAATTAAGAGGGGAGAGTGTTGACTTACCCAAGAAAACCGGCCCCTATGGTAATTAAGCTAGGGGCATTTTTGTCTTTTCGCAATAAACGCTCATTAATTTACCCGGTTTGGCACTATTCACTAACCGGGCCCGTTTTCTGGATTTTTTCCGTTTCTTTAATTTTAATGGTTCTTAAGCTTCCATCAATGTTTAATTATAGTTATATAGTCAACTATAATTTTTACGGGTCTGTTTGACCACTTAAATTCACGTTTCCGGGTTTTCTCGAAAAACATGCTTTAAGACTCCGTTAATGTTTTAACCCATTATTTGGATCCGTTTTCTTCGGGAATTGTTCCCACATACTATTTAGGCTTAATTAAGCCTTATGAATCCATATAGGACCCTAGTCAAGGTCGTATGCCTCCTATAGTTGTGTAACACTCGTTTTTACGTTTTACACTTTTTAAGCATTTTCTCTTTTCTTTTGGCTTTATTTTCTTCACCAATATTCTTTAGGCACTATTAGGCCCTTAAATACCATATTAGAATAATTTAATCTCCATATTTAAGTTCGGGGTATTTCAGTGCTCATCGTTCTAGGCTTGCTACAAGTATAGTGGAAGCATTGACGTGCATGCAAAATTGGATATTAGAATATTTTTGTGCAAGTAATAATGTCACTTTTAAAATTTCTTACTAGGTATAAACTCATTTGTTTATTTATTGTTCACAACTTGTGTATTCATCATTTACAAATTAGGTACTTCTCTTCATACTATTGAAGCTTGTGCTACAGTTTTGGAAGATCACGACACAATGGATATTGTTGGGAATAATTGTGGGGGAGAAGTTGTGGATGTAGATTTGTACTAAATTTAACTCACTTATCACTTTTGATTATATCTTTTATATTGTAAAGAATATACCATTTTCCCTTTTTATTTTAAATTTTATCAGGGAGATGATGATGATGATGATGAAATGAAATATATGTAGTCAATGTTCATGTCATCTGGAGGTATTATGTTACTCTCTTTAATCATAATTATTTTATGATTGAGTTTTTCTTTTTGTGTTTGATCTATGCATTGATTAGTTGTGCATATCCCTAATTTAGTATCCTACACAAGTGATTATTTCTGGCCAAAATAGGTGAATACATAGATTTTTTGTGGCCAGAAAAGGTAAATGCATACATTAGTTGTGCTGATGCACATATTCAGTATAGTGCAGTACCTTGTTATGTTCAGCTGCGTGTAGTAATGCCAATATAATACTCTTAAATTTACATATAAACGGCGGATTAATACTTGATACAAGAGGATAAAGAATCAGACGTTGCAAGGTAAGACTATTAGTTAGAGATGTTCATACAAAGTGTAGATTAGGCTATTGAAATCTCTATCTTGACCACGTTTCAGAGAATTCCCCTAGAACCAGCAATACATAAAATATTGACCACTGTGTTGTAGTGTTGAATATACTTGTTACTGTATGATCATCTCCCTTATCTCTGCTTTCTTTTGCTTTTTCTGGTTGTTTGAATTGACCATTGTGCTTTAGAGTCTTTTTTTTTCCATATCAGCTGCATATTTCATCATATTTTATCTATAATCAACTAACACCTCTCTGCTTTTAGGAATTTGCTCTTCTTTCACTATTCAATCAATTTGATTCCTACTGGCTGCTGCAACTTACAATCCATCTGTGTGATTGGGAAATGAATACGTGAGATAGCTAAACAAAGCTTCAGAGTGCCATGTGAATAGGGATGACAATGGGTTGGCGGGTGCCCGTTTCACCCGTCCACCCAACCCGAAAAAAAGGGTGAAAAACCCGAAAAAAATGGGTGAAAATGGGTGATGGGTGAAACGGGTACGGGTGACGGGTCTGGTCGGGTGGAAAATTTTCACCCGTTCACCCGACCCGCCCACCTGACCCATCACCCGAATATCTTATATTAAAAAAAAATTATACAATCCTATTTTATATCTACTTCTTCGGTTGAATCGGTTATTCCCTTTTAATTTTCAAAACCATTCGCCAGTCCTTGCGCTTGTCTGCTCCGCTCCCCAGTCCCCGTTTCCCAACCCTAATTGTCGTCTTCACTCTTCAATCTTCATTCAGATTTCAAAAATCACTCACTATCACAGTCATAGACTCACAACCATTCTTCGTTCCCCATTCCCCAACCCTAATTGTCATCTTCAATCTTGATTCTCCTCACTCACCGTCACCAAAATTCACAGCCATTCTTCGTTCTCTCGACCTTGAGTCCATGGCATCGGCAGTTTTCTTTCTTCCCTCGAGTCCTCAACAGTCGTCTTCCTCCCTATTCCCTAACTGGCATTTCGTTCAACACATCAGGCATCACTCGACAGTCGGCACTCACCACCGGTCCACATATTGAAGACGGGACTCTGAACACTAATATAATTATTCTGTTGGCGTTTCTTTTTTTTTTGTTGTTGTAATATACTAGATTGAGTGGTACAAGCTGCAAAAAGTTAATCCCCAAAGGAACGACAAATCATGGCTTCGTATCAAACTTGAGATTGAGTGAGGTATGAGTATGACAAGAGCATGGCTTCGTATCAAACATTAGGTTGTTCTTGTTCAGCATATGAGTGAGGTATGAGTATGGCAAGAGGTAGCTAATTTAGCATTAGAATTAGGTAGCTTGGTATCAAACTTGAGATTTATTAGGTGGGGGTAAAGGTAACTATTCAAAGAAAGTGATAGTAGGATGAGGGTGTTGACAGAGCTAGTTATATATCAATATGTATATACGAATGAAGCTATAGAAAATATGTTATATACACATGAAATGTATAGTAGAAAGTCAATTAATATGTTGATTCTAGACTAGTCCTCATAGAATGAATATCTAAGTTATTTATTTTACTAAGTAAAGTATGTCTATATATTCATATATGGGTTGCTTTTGGGGGGTGTTAATCGAATTATAATTGTAGATCAGATTGTGTTATATATTATCTTAGCTTTAATAGTAATTATGTTTTAGTTAATTGATGGATTATTGATTTGACTTATCTTCATCTAAAACACTAGTCTATTATATTTATGTCTATTGGCATGGCTGTTACCTTAATTAGCTCTGGGGATAGGGAACCGGTAATATACTCGAACTTACACATCTCTCTGGCGTTTCTTTTTGTGTGTCTGTGCTAATATACTCGAACAAACACAGTCAAAAATTCTGTTGCTCATCCTCTGCAGAGATAAATCAATGGTTAATTAGACTGGTTTTATTTTTTTGATTGTTGATTATGGTGATTGTTGTTCGATTGTGTTTATTCCTCTGTAGTGTCTCTAGGTTTCATTGTTTATTGTGATCGTTGTTTGGTGATTGTTGTTTCCTGTAACCAGACTCTCTTTATTTTCATCCTTTATGGGGCTGAAATTAATTAACTACATGATTTAGATACATATAGATTTAGATACATACAAATTGGCTTTATTTTCATTGATCATGTGGATTATCAAACTTGCTCCTAGCACTGATGATTAATCCGAGAGCATAGTACTGTTTTAAAACTGTTTACATCCAAAACTATTTACAAATTATGGATGAAAGGAGAAGAAAACTATCCAATCTGTTTACCTTTCCATTCATATAGGGCAAAGCGCACCTTTGGCATCTTCTAACATAATCAGAAATTAAACATTCTGCGGATCAGTTTCTTCATATTCTATTTAAACACACAGATTGTTTTTGGTCAAAACTACTCTAAGCTAAGACTATTTGTGTTCATACTACTGCTGTGATCAAATCTGAATTTACAGATACCATATCATTGTTTCAGAAGGTGTGGAATTTTTAGTGTTCAAAGATGAGCATCATTTGAAATCAGTCTGAAGAAAAAATCCTGGAATCTGTTAAGAAACACATGGTTTAAAACTGCTTGAATTTGTTTTTTTCTAAATTACTTTTAAGAAACACCTCTGTTTACTATTGTGGTTTTTTCAACATGATTATGATTTAACGTGCTGCACCGAACGGTCCACTGTTCACCCTTATTCTTATCGTTTTTGTCACTACTCTTTAGCATGCATACTAATTTAGATACATACTGATTTGGATACATACTGATTTGTCGCAGGCATATTTGGTTATGGATCCAACTGATGAATCTGCATCTACTCGGGCATCACCAGCTCCACCTGTTGAATTGGAATCTTTTGAAAATGAAGGAGGCCCAACAAGTCAATTTGTGTCAACTAAAAGCACAAGGAAACACACTTCAGCGGTATGGGTTCATTTCGAAAGAATGGTAGTTAATGGTGAAAGAAAAGCTAAATGTCTTCACTGTGATAAAATTTTCACAGCTGGAAGTAAACATGGGACTTCTCACCTCAAGGATCATGTAGAAAAGAGGTGTTGTAAAAAAAATCAAAAAAGTTGATATACCACAAAAATTCTTAAGTGTTAGTAGGAAATCTGATGGGAGGGGTGGGGTAACAACTGTGAATTCCACCAACTTTAGCCAAGAGACGTCTAGGAAGGAACTAGCGAATATGGTGATTATGCATGAGTATCCTTTGGCTATTGTAGACCATATTGGGTTTAGAAGATTAGTGAACAGTCTCAATCCGACCTTTAAGATCATGTCTCGTAACACGTTAAGGTCTGACATTATGAAGATGTATGCAAGTGAGAAAATAAATTTGAAAAGGTGTTGGAGAATAACCCATCTAGAATTGTCATTACTACTAACATGTGGACAGCATCAAATCAAAAGAGAGGGTACATGGTTGTCACTGCGCATTACATTGACCAGTTGTGGGTTTTGCATGACAAAACATTGAGGTATTTTTTTACTATTAATATTCATTGTTCATTATGTGTGTTTTTGTCTATAATGTTATATATGATAGTTCTTTGCTTTATTACAAACTTGTTGACTAGATGAACAAACCTTGTCATGTAGCTTTATATTCTAGCTGTTTTTAGATTGTTATAGTGATTATATAATCGCATTACCCTTGGAATGTAGGTTTGCTTATGTGCATTGCCCACATACAAAAGACACACTTGCACAAGTTCTATTAGAGACATTGACTGGGTACAACATAACTGAAAAGATCTCTTCTATTGTCGTTGATAATTGTAGTACTAACGATGCTATGTTAGATATTCTAAAGCCAAGATTGGGTGAGGAATTACTTCTTTGAATGGAGGACAATCAATGAGGTCTTAGCTATAGCTGCTATTTTGGATCCTAGGAATAAACTGGAGTGTGTTGAGTTTTTGTTTAATGAGGTATATGGTGAGAGGGCTGATGTGGAGATTGAGCGGGTGGGGTGAAAACAACTTTGTATGAACTCTTGTCTGAGTATGAGGATAGATTTGTGTCAAGTGAGGACAATTCTTTCTCTACTACTCAAACTAGCTCTCTTGGAGACAATGCTGGTAATGAGCTGGATGATAAATGGAGTGGAGTGAAGAAAACTAAGAGAAGGAAGGTAACTGTGAAGTCTGAATTGGACCATTATTTGGAGGAATCTGTCTTACTAGAGAGCGGTACTTTTGATATATTAAAAATTGGAATATCGAGCTCAAATATCCAACATTGCAAAGGATTGCCAAGGATATTCTATCCATTCCAGCTTCTAGTGTTGCATCGGAGAGTGCATTTAGCACGGGTGGTAGAGTTGTCAGCCCTCATCGCTCTAGGCTTGTTGCAAGTACGGTGGAAGCATTAATGTGCATGCAAAATTGGGTTCTTGGAGATTTAAATATGGGTAAAACTATTGTCTTACTTACATTCTATTATAACTTGTTTGATTATTTCTGGTTCATAGCTTGAACTTTTTATTTATTTGGAAGCAGGTACTTCTCTTCAGTGGACTATGGAAGCTTGTGTACTACAATCTTAGAAGATCAAGATACAGTAGATGGCGCTGGGAATGCTTGTGGGGGAGATGTTATTGATTTAGATTCGGTACTTAGATTAATTCATTTATCAGTTTTACCATATTTTTTATTGTAATGAACTTTTCTGTAATTCTTGTTATTTTCAACCTTTTTCTTTGTAGGGAGATGAAGATGGCATGGATTTTATTTGATAGCTAAGGAACTTATCATAAGAGGTATTGCATACTATCTCTATTTTTTATAATGATCTCATAGTTAGTTTACTTGGTATGTTGTCATCTATATGTTAACTACAACAATCAATAGTCATATTTCGGATTTGGTTTTGCATCAATCAATGTTATTGTAGTAGAACTGTTACTTCTGAATTATGTTGGTTAAACTACAGCAGTCAATGTTGTTGTAGTAGAACTATTACTTCTGAATTCTGATGGCTAAACTGCAGTACTCAGTAGTCAATAGTCATATTTCTGATTGTTAAAATGCTTCAGTCAATGCTATTGTAGTAGAACATTACTTCTGAATTCTGATGGTTAAACTGCAGCTGTCAATGTTATTGTAGTAGAACTTTCATAAATTATGATGGTTAAACTGCAACATTCAACATTATTTTTGATTGTTAAACTGCTGCACCTTCATCAATAAATAGTAGTATTAGAATTACTTGAAGGATCTGATGGTACTTGTTTTTAAGTTTTCTCCTCTGCTAATAAAATTGGATTTCTAGAAATGCGTTTGCCTATATCTCTTTGAAGTATATGTGACGATAGGTTGTGTACTTCTGAATTCTATTGTTAAACTGTAGCAATTAACTTATTATGATTGTTAAACTACTGCCCTTTCATCGATAAGCAATAGTATTAACACTATTACTTGAAGTATATGTGACTATGTCCCTTCATCCCCTTCTTTTATTTTCTCTAAGTTTCTAAAAAAACATTATCAACTAACCACTCTCAAAATTGTTTTATTATGCTGCTGAACAGAATGTGTTTTGTTTGAAAATGCAACACAGTTATGTGTTTTGTTATGCTGCTGAACAGAAGTGTTTTGTTTGTAAATGCAACTCATATATGAGTTGCATTTACAAACAAAACACACCCTGGGAAATCTGATTATGATCTCTTGTTTTCTTGTTAAACAGGTGAAGTTCGAGATTGTTTTGGATTGAATTTGGACAGCAACAAATTAGACAACAACTATTTGATTGAAATTGAACAGCAAGCGTGACTGCTCTCCATTCTTAGTTCCTTTAGTTGTTCTAAGGATTTAAATGAAGATGGATTTGTGGGTGATGCGATGGATAATTTGGGAGGTTGTTCCCCTTTTTCATTATGTTAAACATTAGTGTTGTTGGCTTGTTGCTGTCTAGGCATCATGAAATGCTTCATGCCATGGATGTTTTGGGAGTTGTTCCCCTTTTTTATTATGTAAAGACAAAGTATGTTTCTGTCTAAACATATAATTTGTGGACAGCAAGTTAATCAAGTCAAAGATGTTATTGTGTATATTTTATCTTATTAGAATTTATGTATTATAAAAATTCACCCGTTTCACCCGCGCGTGACGGGTGAAACGGGGGACGGGTGACGGGTGACGGGTCGGGTATGGGTGAAGCGGGTGGAAGCGGGTGACGGGTGCGAGTGATGGTCCACCCGACCCAAACCTGACACATCGCCATCCCTACATGTGAACAGGAAATTGGATAGCTGAATATTATTTTGATTTTGTTTGATTGGCAATGGTTGTTGTTTTTATATTGAGTGCTACTTTTCTGTTGTGTTTTATACTGGATGGGAAGTGTTTTTAAACAAGCTGTTGCTATTTTTTTATACTGGGTTATTAAGACAACAACATTGGTGTTTGTTTATAATGGGATGCAGAAGTTATTAAGACAACAACGTGTTGCTGTTTGTTTGTAATGGGATGTGGATGTTTAAACAAATTGTTGTAGTGCTGCTATTTGTTTGTATTGGATTCAGAAGTTTGCCTCCTTTTAATTTTGTACTGCTACTTGTTTTACACATGTTTATGCTTATGAATGCTTAATTTAGTTTGAATTGTTATATTTTTGTGGGAATTAAAGTTATAAGCCTGAGCTTATAATTTTTGAGTAGCAATCATAATATTTTAGTGTTTAGTTATCATTATATGAAGTTTTTATTTTTATATAATAAATTATAAAATTTCACCCGTTTGTCACCTGTTTCACCCGCGGGTGACGGGTAGATCGGGTGACAGGTGGTCCTTAGCGGGTGACGGGTCGAATTCGGGTAAGACAGGTGGAAACGGGTGACGGGTGCGGGTGATGGTCCAACTGACCCGAACCCGGCCCATTGCCATCCCTTATCATAGCGGTAGTGAATTGTTGAAATACCCCAAACCTAGTTATGTTGTTTAAACACCTAAATAGGGTGTAATAAGACTAAAAAGAGTCTTAGAAACCTTAGTAAACAAATTTAAACAAAAGGAAACACAAATGTGCTTTAAAGTCAATAAGAGCCAAAATGTGCTCTAAGCTTGGGATAAACTTGGGTAAGACCAAATGAGCTTACCAAGACCTCATTTATACACTAATGAACATATTAAACCAATTACCCAGAAAAACCAAGCTTGAAAACAAGTTAAAAACAAAATGTGCTTTAAGAAGTCTTAAAGCACATTTTTGAAAAATTGTCTTGTAAATGAGTTTTGAGTGGCTAAATTTCCATCATTACTCTTAAATATATATGTGTACTATATAGTATCACATTTGGGTGGCTATATTAATGGGAAATCAAAAATTTCACTTCTAAGTGCCTTGTTTAGGTGAATAGTGATTTTTATAAGCTAGTTATAACATATGTTGTACTAAGTAATTAAATTGACAAACAAAGACTAAAATACCCTCATACTAATAAAAGGGGGCCGGTTTTCTAAGTGTGTGACTCACCACTCTTTAGTTGATAAAATTAGTAAGTAAAGAAAATTAATTAAACTTACTTTTACTTTATAAGCATAAATATCTTCTTAAAAGCAAATCCTATCTCATTCTCATTTCTTTCCTTCATTCCCACGGTTTCCAAACACCATCTTCTACCTCTCTTCTTTGCTCTCTCTCGGTAATACCACTACCACCATAGAAACTCCCACTTTGACCTCTTGTAAAATCTTGCTCACTTGTTCAAATCAAAAACAAACACCACCAATCTCTTCCTCTCATCAAGCTCTTCATTCCTATCTTCTCAAAACTCCAAGAGCCCCATTTCGGTGCCAAGGTGTTTCACCATTGAAGGAGCTTGAGCTTGTATTTTGACATATTGTTGATCTCCTTTGCTTCTAGGTAAGGAATCTCAAAGAAAAATCATGTTTCCTCCATGTTCTTACCTTGACCAAAAATAACACATTGATATAGCTCTTTGTGTGACTTTGTTCTAGCTTCGTTTCAACTCTTCATGGACTAGGTGGAGTCCTCTCTTGTTATATATTCAAACTCTCTTCAAAGATCAAGGTAAAACAACTACATTAATGTTTTTGAAACAATGTAAAATTAGGGTTTACAATGAGATGAAGCCTATAGCTTGAATACTCATTATAATGTTTGTATATTGTCTAGAATTTGACAAGGAATCAAAATACCATACGGTTTGTAAGGAAACAAGAAGGAAGTGTTTTGGAAAAAGAGGTAAATCTACTAACTTAATGTTGTTTAATGCCTTAGGAGAAATGAGCCTATAATTGCTTATTAAAACTACCTAAAGAGCAAATGGTAAATGACCTAGTAAATGTTCTCAAGGAGACTAGTAAAATACCATATGTCTTGTTGTATGTAATCGCAGGTTAAAGGCATATATATTGTGGAAATTCAGTGTTTAAGATTTAAGCACTTTAAGGGCCTAAGAGCCATGCATTTTAAGGGCCTAAGTGCCATGCAATTTAAGTTATGCACTATATTGTGATGTAGTGTGAATTTGGTGAAGTTGTGTAAGGAAGTGTTCTAGATGTTCTTGTGTGTTTAATGGGAAAACAAAGTGTTTAGGCTTAGTAATGTTCTAGGGGAATCCATGTCAAAATTTAGGTAAGAAGTAAGAAGTTCTAAGTGTTTACATAAGGTTTGGTGAGTTAGGAAATGTAGGAAATGAATAAGGAGTTCATGATGTTTTAAAGGAATTTTGATGAACTAGGAAGTACTCTAGAGTGTAATAAGGACTTAGACATGATCTTGAGGTTCTAGTAAGTACCAAAGCCACATAGAGACTTAGGTAAATACTTAGGCAAACTTTGGTAATAAGGAGAAAGTGTAAACTTGGAAAAGAATTGTTAAGATGGATATAAGGAGTTAGTTGTGAGAGATGATGCTTGGGAGATGATGTTAAAATAAGGAGAAAACATTTGGGATAGTAGTTATCATAGGTATGAAAAACACACTTGAAAAATAGGAGAAAATATTGTAAGTGTTAGGAATTTTGTGAAGAAATAAGTAAAGGCTTAAGGAATTAGAAAATGAGTTTTATGTGTGTTTAAGGATGTCTTAAGTTGTGTTTGAAGTGCCCAAATGAGGTTAGGGGGTACTAGGTTATATGGGGTGAAGTTTGGAGTTGAATGTAAAAAGGAAAACAAAGATTTGGGGCAGACCGGACTTGCGACCGGACTTGCAAGTTCGGTCGGGCCCAGTTTACCCTGCGAGAATTGGCTTCTGGAATGGACCGACCTTGGGACCGGACTTGCAAGGTCGGTCGGGCCTGTAATTTGTGTACGGATTGAGTTACTGGAATCGACCGGACATAGGACCGGACTTGGCAAGTCCGGTCGGGCTAAATTTCCGAAGAGGAGAAACTCTCTGGAATCGACCGGACATGGACAAGTCCGGTCGGCAAGTCCGGTCGGACCTAAACTAGTAAAAAAAAAACAGAAAAGAATGTGACTTATGTAGTTAACCCTAGGGTGTATAATGAAGATAACCTAGGGTAGGATAGACATTAAAACATGTCATACAATCATGTTAAATACTTAGTAAGTTTGAAGTTAAATAAATAATTAACCGACGTTACTAATGTGTTTAGGATTCTCTCAAGGTGGAAATCAGTCGAGGCAAGGACCAAGGTATGGTTTTTTGCAGTCTGTTGCCTACCGGTTTACACCGGCTTGTGTGTTGTTTGTTTTTCTGTGTGTTTATGACTTTGTAAGATTAAACCATGTAAAGAGTTTACAGTTGTTAAATATTATTATGTTATTAAGTATGACTCTCTCTTCCCTTGTGTGTGTCTAACAAGACTTGACCTATTATCGTGGATTGTTTTTTGGGTTCAATGATGAACTACTAACAAGGGCTAACGGGGGAAGTGAGGAGTCCGGTCTGTTCCGGCCACGCGTGTGAGTATGGGAGTCGATGTCATAACCGGTTCGATTCTCTCTGTATGTTATGGTTAAGTTTCCAATTTGGTTTCTAACCTTCCATTTAGCTTAACCAAGGCTATTTTACTGACTCACGTCGGGCACACGGGAGGGGCATACTATGTGTTATTTTGGTGTGCTTGGATCACTATATCCGAGGCACCTTGTGTTAAGTTAACTGTCCAATCTAACCGGACGGTAACGAGTTATGTAACGAGCTAAGCATGAGCATGGCAACATTCTCTAGGCTCTCAATGGGGACTAACTGTGTTGGTTCTCTTCCTAAAAGGAATGTATGTTTGTGAAGTGTGTTATGGTGTGTACAATACCCATGTTATGTTATATATGTATGAGTTTGTGTTTAAAATAAATACCATGTCATCATGACAAATAGTTGCGCGCATTCCGGTAGTCGATGGGCTGCGCGTTAACCATGCCAGCCAAGGGTTGCTGACCCCCTCGGGGGATCCATATTTCTTTTACTGCAGGATGAGGATCGAAGAAGCGGAGTGGCTCTAGATCCTAGGGTGTAGTTACTTTTGGAGTACTTTTGGATGTTTGCCCGGGATGCGCCTGTGCTCCCGTGGCGGTGTTATGTACTTGATTATGATGGTTTACAGTGACGGTATACGGTGAAGGATTTATGTAAACACTCGGTATTATGTTGATGTATATATATGGTTATTAGTTCTATGCTCGGGAGTCTGATCATCAGACCGGTACAATTGTATTTATTCAGCCTTGTTAGCCACGTGGGTGGTTGACGGCATTGTAGCACCAATCGTTTAGTTACTGTTTAGTTGTTTATTTTCCGCTGCGATTCCAAGTAAAGTTATGTGCGTAGTAGGGGTGTTACAATTGTACTTTTCAATAAGTGGAAGCCTTGTCACTCACATAGGTGAGTGACGACGTGTAGCACCCGAGTTAGAGAAGTTAGATTTATTTTCCGCTGCGACTTACATTTTAATTATGCTATGACCGGTGATTATACGATATTAGAAGTAGGGGTGTAACACCCAACTCTAAATCCCATAATCAGCTTTTAATGAACTCCAAATAAACAAAAACCGCAGCGGATATAACTTAAACAATATTGGTGTTACCGCCGCCAGTCACCCCGTGACTGACAAGGCCTTCCCGTCCAAAATGTTACGGTCCAAATGACGGGAAATACAATAACAATCTCCTTAAAATACATACCGAGTCTCTAAGTCTTAATTAATACACCACAAGTCTAAATACATCTTATACCAAAATCACAATGAATCCCAAGTCCTAAGTGTACCCCACCTACTCTCGGTCGGGTCGCATCTCCTTCATGTACCTGTGAATGGTTGGCCATAAAACGGCTCAGCAAAATAAATTGCTGGTATGGAATCGTGTAGCCCACGTGCGACCGGGCTACACTCAACTAATTGGTTGGAAGAACATGCGATTCATTATTTAATCATGCATATTTAATAAGTACTGTAAACATAAAACATGCCAACACATAATCATCCAATAATCAAACAAGTGATCCTACACAATGGGATCAAGTCGTCACAACAGAGTTAGTACTCTTCCTTCTCTTAACCTTAACTTAGGTTTAATCCTCCAGCCCTTCCACACCCTTCTCTTTCTCAATTAGTACAATCCTCTCATTGGAATTGTTTAGGTTCAAATAATTTATCTTCGCAATCCACACAATGGGATTGCGCATATACCTCTTAATGTTCTCAAGACAGTCTGAATTTTGAGACTGTTTACAGTTTTTAATCTTAGGGCAGGTGGCCCGTATCAAGTGGGTGCTATACTCACGAATCAATAATCTTTGCCGATGGTGGTGGCGTACATATATCTCACCCCCGTCCATGATCATGCGCCAAAGACGTGGAGCCAACTGATTGACTTCGGGGCAGCGCAGTCCGCAGACGCACTCCAACGAGGTTGGACCTGATGCAGGTACCAGCCTCTCAATCCAATAAACACGCGTGCCCGGTCTACCCGGATCCTCTCGTCCCCCCCCCCCCCCCCAATAGTTAGCATCATTTAATTCTCATAATCTCTCCCTCTGTTACTTTGGGACATTACTATGATGTCGTTAACAATTAATACGGAAGTTGTAATTTAATATTACACTCATATAAATCCATCCTCTTAATCTCCTTGAATTCTCCATTCACGATCCAATCCATTTCCTCGTATATTAGGCTACTCTACTGTGTAGCTAGCAGCACGACAAATATCAAGACGGATTAATCACCACACAATTACAAGCAACAATGATAGTCCAGTTTACATGCATTAATCTTGGGGGTCGTTTTTCACACAAACAACTAGCACACAAGCCAAGTATAACTCGGTAGCAAGAAGGCTACAAGAAACCATACCTTAGCTTAGCTGAAATCCACCTACTATTGGCTGACGTCTCGACAATCCCAACCCTATAATCCAATCGATTAAGTGAGTTAACTTTTTTATTTTTGCTAGTATGTAACTTTTCTCCTTTTACAGCACCCCTCTTAATTTTTGTTTACCAACTATATATACTTAACATAGCATGGCCACTTATACATATATGTGTGTATATATATGTGTATTCAGTTTAGTGCAATTACATGTGTATACGTATAATTAAACATTAACCAAGATTTGTTCCATTTGTCATATTCAAACGAGGAAACTTATATATATATTTGTTCGACAGTAAAATTTCAATGACATGAAGAAGATGACAGGTTAGTTTGTTTGGTAAACTATATATAAAGTATTTATCTTATTTCTTAAACTTTAATGCATACGGTTTTTTTAACACAAACAAAACTACACGAGGGTACTAGGACCATGTAGAAGGCGGATTGGAAACATGTCATACATGACTTATAAACGAGACAAAAATAGAACATTTTATAATGGGTATAAATACTCTCATTATATTATGCTTCATCTAACGACTAAATTAGCGTTAAGAATAAGCCTAATACAGATTGGAAAATAGCTTAAATAGTGTAGTAGTAGACTGCCTAAACTATGGCATTCACAGTAGAAAACGGAGACAAATATGGACATAATTTAGAGGACTTAAACTGCTGAACAACAGCAAGGTCAGTAGCAATTAAAACTTACATTCTCACCATATTATCTGATCATTATCGTGACATAAACAAGGCTTGCACATCCAACAAAACAGATTCGATTAGACCAATATGGTGGCTTAAAACAGTGGTGAAAGCTGGAGCAAGGAAGCTTTATTTGGTACAAATGTATTGCTGAAACGGAAGCTATTTATAGCAGTGCAAATTTGGAGCAAATTAAGTTTATTTGAGTATAGTATTTCAGAATTGTTTTGCTGTTTTTGTTAGTTAACAACCAATTAGATCACATTTTGTTCATCTATTGTCAAGGCAGAACATGAGCATCATTTTAACATGATCGAAACTGTCACATAATACATTTTATCCTTAGTTTTACACGTATTGTTATAGCGCAGAATTTTCTGGGTTTTTTTTTTCAGATTATAACCATGCTCATTTCTGCCTAATTTCACTTTAAACAGGGGGAAAATCATAGCTAAATAAGCTGTAACATTGGCAGGGAAATACAGATGTTGAACTGCTACTTATGTCATTAACAGCCGCAAAAACTGATGCATTAGACAGCACATTTCAGGAGCTTATAATACTGCTGAAGTATTTCTGTAACAACATTAAATAGAAGTGAGTTTAGCTTACAATTTCACACCACTTTCAGCCTATGATCAGCACATAAACAAAGCTTATAAATCCCAGCAAAACAGAAGCTTAAACAGGGGTAAAATCTCAATTGAATTTGGCCATCATTTGATTCTCATTGAATCTGTCATATACTGCACCTATTGGTAATTCAATTTGTGCTGTTATGCTGCAGCAGTTTTTCTGATTTTAGGTGTTGTTGTAGAGAGCAGTAATTTTAGAGCTAATGTGTTGTGTTTGTTGATTAGAAAGTAACCCATAATCTGTTATACTAAATCACACTTGTGAACATCAGAAGAAATATTTTATTAGAGTGCTGTCACAAAGAATAGAAGGAAGATATCAGCTTGTATTTTGATTATAAACAGCAGAGTAGCTGCTGCATATGTACTTATCGTTTAATTCACAAGGAGCAGCAGAAAAACTCAAATTCTACTGCTAAAATCAACAACAGAGACTGCAATGCTGCTCCTGTGCTTATTGTTCATTTCACAAGGTGGAGAAGACTACCTTACTTATATGTTTATCTTTTCTTCATTGATGCAACAGAAAAAAAACAACACTTCTACTGTTATAATTTACAGCAACGCAGAGAATACGTTTGAGCATATTACCGGTTTTAGAATGATCTAATTTAAGCCTTTATTCAATCTGGTGTGTGTGTTCATCAGTTCTGGGATGCACTGTTTCCATCTTTCTCTAATCTGGTGTGCGAGATGAAGCAGTCCGGTGATTTACCTCAGCTTAATCACAGTACAAGGAAATGGATGAAAGAAGTTTCAGCTCAATGTCAATTTGGTGTGTGCAAAGCAGCAATCAGTGATTTAGTGTTGCAATTGTGTAGCTACGCAGAAGAGAACAAAAAGAGTAGAGTATGAAATTAGTACTCTGATGTGCCAATTGCAGCAGTCTAGTAATGCACGGACAAGGGCAATGGGAAATGAAAGAAAAGGAGATTTCTTACTGCATTGGTTTGATAGAAGAAGGAGAAATGGAGAGCAGTTTCAGCCCCACTTCAAATCTGGTGTGTGCGATGCAGTTCCCTGATTTATCCCATAGAAGTGTGTAGCTACAAGAAGGAATGAATGAGAGTGTAAAGCTTTCTGAATATTAAGAATCAACATAGGAGGAAAATGAAGGGGTTGAACCCATTTTCAATTTGATGAGCACAACAGTGGTTCCACTGATTTATTGTTGCTACAGACACAAGGGGGGAATGAAGCAGGTACAGAGGATGAAGAAATAACACATTGTCTTTATACATGGTTGTGCATCCAGCCAGCGTTATTTGTAGTACAATTAGGTTAGAAGGGAATACCGAGAGAGAGGATGGATTTCTAGTCGTGAAGAGAATGAAGGATGAGCAGAGCAGTATGTTTCTGTTCTCCAGTTTGGTTGCAAAATTACCGTCAACAAAGAAGAATGAAGAGAGGGCAGCTGTACGTTCTCTATTCGCTAGGCAGGTTGCAGACTTACCGTATGTGAAGAGAATAAGGAGATGTGGAGCTGTATTTTCCATTTTTCATTGCTCGTTAGTTCGGGTAGCAGTATACTGGGATTAAATCTGGATATGTATGCTCCTTGTTTGCTAGTTTGGGTTGCAAAACTGCCGAGAGAGAAGCTGATGAACAGAACGCAGCTGTATATTCCTTGTTCGTTGGTTTGATTTTCAGCAAGGAGAATGAGGAGACTCAATAGTAGCAGATGTATTTTGTCTGAAATTTGCTGTGTTGTAGTAATTCTAGTGGCTTATCACTTCACAAATGCAGAAAACCAGAAGGTAATGAAGATAGGCACGGGGTGTGTAGGTTCCTTGTTCGACAGTTGGGATTTCCATTAGGGTTCTTAATTTCAACACGACCCGTTTGACCAACACGAACCCGACACGAAGTTAATGGGTTTGGGTTTTAAATTTGACACGATTAAATAAACGGGTCAACCCGAACACGACTCGTTTAATAACCGTGTCGGGTTTGGGGTTAAGGTATGTAACCCGTTAACCCGTTTAAATAATTTATATTAAATAAATATTATAAAATTATAGATTATTCATTTTTTTATTATCAAATTTTAATATAAATAAAGATATATAAATATTAAAATTAAGTATTTAACTAAATTAAAGTTAATAATATCATATAATGGCAAATCTAATGTTAATTAATCAAATTATTTTCTTTTATATAACTAAACATGTTAGGTTTGAGTTAAATATATGCGGATTTGAGTTTTAAATTTGGACATAATTTATTAATTGGGTCAGACGGGTCAACCCGTTTGATAACCCGGTCAACCCATTTAATAAACGGGTCGGGTTTGAGTTTCATATTTTGACACGATTAATTAAACGGGTTGGGTCAGGTCAACCCGTTTAATAAACGGGTCAGATTTGGGTTTAGCCTAACACGACCCGCGAACCCGTTTTGCCACCCCTAATTTCCATAGAGGGTGAGGGATGAGGTTAGAGGGAAAGCAAGGATAATGAGCAAAGCATTTATGTCCTTGATTGCTGGATAAGGTTTGGAACAAACGTGAATGAATAGAAGGTGTGGAGCATGTATTGCTAGCCGGATAGAAATAATACAGAGTAGGCGTAGAGCCGCTTGTCAATTAAAATGTGGTATTTATTAGATAACAGTGAAAAGTGTCCATAATTGTTATAAATTAAGGGTCAGAATCTACTGGTAGAGTGGTGGTAATTAT
Source organism: Limonium bicolor (assembly GCA_023374045.1). NCBI lineage: Eukaryota > Viridiplantae > Streptophyta > Magnoliopsida > Caryophyllales > Plumbaginaceae > Limonium > Limonium bicolor. Next base: position 13,362,194 of record CM041778.1, on the reverse strand, counting down.
GTATTAGATTTACAGTTTACCTTGATGATTCTTTTTACCATACTTCCTATTTTTACTAACTTACTTTTTAATTCGTTCATTCCATGACATCAATTTTATTATTCACTGTATCTTTTTGTATATAATAGATTATACGTTATATTATATATTTTATTTAATGCCATTTTAATACACTATACTCTATAGTATATTTAGATACAATTAACCCTTACTTTATAACTTTATCTTTCTCATTTCCTCTAGAATTACTTTTCATAGGTTTAAGGTTAGTAAAACCTTTTTTTTTAACTCTATAAATATTTATTTAAATATAGAGTAAATTACTCAGAACCCCCTTGAGGATTTGGGATATTACAGTTAACCACATTGTGTTTATCATAATTATTGGTAACCACCTCAAGGTTAAGGTATCTTTGACTACGAGCCCCCAAACTATAACTCTGTGATCAGAAAATTAACTATGTGTTGACCTATCAGCTTAATCACATTAATAATGTCAGGCTTTACAACAAAACTGCTTAATCAACATCATCTAACTCTCTCTCATCCCACTTTAGACGCATTTTCAAGGAAGGGTTGACATTTTTAGGAAAATAACAACACAGATTAAGTAGTGTTTTTTGTCCAGCATGGCATAATTAATATGATTAAGCAGATAGGTCAACACGTAGTTAATTTTCTGATAACAGAGTTATAGTTCGGGGGCTCGTAGTCAAAGATACCTTAACCTCGAGGTGGTTACCAGTAATTATGATAAACACAAGGGGGTTAACTGTAATATCCTAAATCCTCAAGGGGGTTCTGAGTAATTTACTCTTAAATATATGATCAGGTATAAATAAATCCTCTTTAAACCATATAGATATTATTTTGTGTTATTGCTTTATAATCCTTTAATTAAGGCTTAATAGGCTCCTGTATACATTAATAAATTATTAATTATTAATTTGAGTATATAATTAATGTTTAATTGCCTTTTTAATCTTTGGGATATTTCAAGGGGTGTTACACTATGTCCTTTATATTACAATGAGAGGAAAAGAATTCAAAGAACACATTATTGTGCACACAAAATTTTTGATCAAAAATTAGGTTTTAAATAACTGAGGCACATTGAAATACCCCTAATCTTTAAAATATAATTAAATGATCTATTAATGATCTAAGATTATTATTAAACATCTAAATATTATTGGGGAACAATCTAAAAGATCTCAACAAGGCAAAACACGCCTTAAGATCGGTAAAGCCAAAAATGTGCTTTAAGACACCATGAAGGTTGTATGACCCCAAGTAGGATCCAAAGTGGATTCCTAAGTATTATAATGAAGCAAGGAACACGATAAAACCATTCTCAAAGAGAACTAAGCTCAGGAACACCCTGTGACACAAAAATGTGCGCTAAAACTCCTTAAAGCACGTTTTTGTGAGATTGCCTTTTAAATTGATTTTTAATGGGCTTAAAAATTATAATTATCCTTAAATATGATATTTAATCATATTATATCATATTAGGAATTTAATTCCAGAAATTACGAATTTTTACAAATTTAATATTAAAAATTAATAAAACCCTAAAGTGGGGCCCGCATGAGTCAACATTGACCAAGCTTGGTCAATGGTCAATTAACTGACTCATTTGGACCAAGGAGGCCGGCTGCAATAAGGGAGGAGACAGCATGCAATTATTTTGGAGACAAATGCTACCTAATATGTTTACTTTTACAAAATAATGTTACCTTTTTACATTAATTCAAACCTTATCAATCATTCCCACCTTCCTCCTCCTTCCTTGTCCGATTCCTCCCTATCCAACCGAGCTCCATCCTTCCTCACAAGCTCTCAAAGCTTGTTCTTGGCCATGGAAGGCAAGTCTAGCTCCTAAGCTCCTAATGTAAGTGTTTTAATGTCATTTTTAGCTCTTTTTCTTCATCTTTTCACCACCAACACCTAAAATTCGTGGCTCATCTATTCCTATGGCTTATTCTCAGTGTTCTAAGGTTAGAACAAGAGCTAAACTCGGTTGAGACCAGTAGAGGGACCAAGGTTGTCCAAATCTACATTTTGAGGTAAAAATGTGCTTTAAGCTCATAACTTTTGATTCCCTTCGAGTTTGGCTGTGAAATTTTGGTCATAGACTCATCTTCATCTCCTTTTCATGTGGGATCTGTTGGTTAGCCATTTGGAGCAAGGGTGACCGAGATCCAAGAGAAATACTCTCTTTTAAGGCATTTTTCCAAGGTAAAACCTAATAACAAGGTAGGATTTCGAGATCTAACTATTTCCTATGTTAATATGGTAGATATAACACCTTGTGGTGTGTTTGGTTCAGGTCGAAAATACCTAGAACTCCCCTTGCATTTTTAAGGTGATTTTTGCCTTAAATCTTACATTAATTATTCCTTATGGTTAAGCTCATGCTTGGAGTGTAACCATATCTTATTTTTGTGTATTAAACATGTCTAAATCAAGTGGTGAATTTTCCTACAAGTGACCGAGCCTATACAAGGATAAATCAAGGTATAAACACCTTAAACTTATGATTTTTGCAATCTTTAAGTATATATATATATATGGCCGAGAGTGAACATACACATATAGGTCATATTGACCTAAAAATGTAAAAAAAATGGCTAAGATAAATTAAGCTAGTCATTTAAGAGATTTAATTAACATAATGGTCAAATTATGACATTATGTGGAAAAATAATTAAACCATGGAGAGGCCGAATATATATGCTATATTTTGAGACATTTATTGTGTAATTTATTTTGCAAGATCAAGGTTGTAATAAGGCCATGTCATTAGGCCATTTTAATTTAAGTTTATAAGCTTATTTAGTTTTATTTATGCTTATAATTAAAGTTGGGGCCAATTCGTAATTATTAAGGAATTAGAAAAGCCGTGGGTAATTTAGAGCAATTTAGGGTTTTTAAATGAATTTAATAAAAATTATAACACTTTATAAAGTTTTGGGTCAAAATTGTAAAAATAGAAAAGTATATGTCATTATTTGTAATTACCGAAAAATTGGTTCCCATTTGGTGTTAGGAGTCAAAGTTGACTATATAGGAGACTTTGACCAAGTTTGGAAAATTTAAGAAATTAAAATACTATCTTATAATAAGATACTTATTAAATTGTAAAATATTTATAAGGTTTGGGGTGGTAATGTAATTACCGAGAATTAAGGGTACTAAATGGAGTTTAGTTAAGTCCTTAAGTTATTAGAAATTTTTAGAAGTTTATTTGGTTAAGTTTGGAGTTCATATGAGTTATATAAGTATAATATATGGTATCTTATGACATTGTTACAAATAGGTAACAATTATATATATACCGAGATTTAGAGGAAAAATAAGGTTAAGAATAATGTTTATAACCTTTTGTATAGTTTGGTAATTTTTGGAATGGTATATAAGGTTTTATAAAGATATATGTATAATATATAGTTTTAATGGGATTAGAAAACTATGTACTATAAATTGGAATTGAATTGTGAGTTTATAAAAGTTTAGTGGTTATAAGTGAAAGCCGAAAATACTAAGGGTTGTTTGGTATTTAAAAACAAAATATAACTATAGGTTATAATTGTTTTAATGATTTAAATGTCATAAGATATGTTATATAACTATAAGATGACATTATATTAATTAAGAGGTGGATTTTATAAATACTTAAGAACATAGGCGCTGTTTGAAAATATTAACATTTTTAAATGGAATTTATAATATGGTTTTAATGTTATAAGAGTTATAACATTTATAATATAAGAGATATTCATTAAAAAGAATGAATATAGATATAAGACTTACCATATAATAAATAGTTCCATAATACACACATATAAATAAATATATGTAATGGTGTAGAAAATGTGATATGGTTCAATAATTATAAATATCATAATTAAAATGATAATAGTTAAGGAGAAAAGAATTTATAAACAGTAGTTATGGAAATTCTAAAGTTAAGAGTATTCATGGATAATAAGGATCCTAAATATTAAGAGTATAGTTTACAGATGAATTATACCACATGAAATATAAAAAAAAAGAGACAAACCTTAGAAAATAAATACTAAGGTAAGATGCATAGTGCATGACAAAGGATTACATACAATAATGAAACAAACTGTATGATGTATAAACAAACATTAAGTTACATGCGATAACAAGTTTAACAACAACTATACTAACATACAAACAAGACTACGCATGTAATATAACACCTTTTCCCAATCTCGAGTTAAACCTAAAACCCGACAACATTGATAGTTAATAACGGGGGGTTAACCGGGAGGTGTTAGTGACGGTACGGGGTACCGTAGTAGAATTATGTTGTTATACGGTAAGCTAATCAGTAGCATTATGTATTGTTTAGATTGTTAGAGACTACACAAGGGGCATAGGATCTTGCTGATTCATACTCCACCGTAATACATCGGGGTGAACGGTATGTTGTTATGTGTCTCTGATTGTCTCTGAGGGCTTCCTCAGTTCAGACTTCTGTGTGATCTGTGATAAGATTGTTTGTCTGAATGTGATAATTAATATGCATGAATTGTGTATTTATAGCTGCTCATTATTTACTGTTGTTGAGTTAACAGTATTGGTTCGTATATAAGAACCTATATATAAAACGAACTAGCGGCTATGGTGCTATCTTATACGAAAAATAAGGAACGTCAGAAAAACGTTGTAGCACTAGGATAATAATACATATATATTATCCAAGACTTTCATACGGAGCATTGGCCTTTCTATACGCCGCTCTCGTATCTAACACTGGATCCCGAGTTTACAGACTCCGGATTGGACTAATGATCTTGGTCTGCTGTGTTAGAAAATTTGGTAATGCGATGCGATGGTATAATTAAGTAAATAATGAATGGAAGTAAAGCCAAGAGGATGTGGCTCTTGGTGCGCGCTGTGATCACAAAAACGATACCAGGATGTCCGCGTACGGGTCCGCAAGTATCAAGAAAATTCCCGTGAGCTAGAATGGCTCGTTGGTCGGAGACTCTACCGTTGGAGTGGCTACTGCCGTGGGTGACCCGCCATAATATATGGGTAACTAGAGACATGTCGTTTTAATGAGACAATGTCACTAGGTATAACTGAACAGTAATACATTTGAGAATTATACAGTGGCGAACAATATTGGCTTCTACACCATGGACGAGAATTAATACTTATTGTTACTCTCGTTGTTTCGCTTATTGTTCATTGGTTATACTTGTGGTATATTATGTGTGTTGATGGTTGTGTTGTTGTATGGATTACTGTTGTTTATTTTACAGTTATATATTAAAGTGGTATTGCATGTAATGAACCTCATGCTCTCGACCAAATAATTGAGGGGTCTTGGGGGCATGACGGGGCATGTGATGACATACTCAGCAGGGGCTGATTCCATACCACAAACCATTTATTTCAGGTGATTAGCTGGTGGGTCGCAGCGAGACGTGACCATTGTGATATTACAGTTGGTTTAGACTTGGTACGGTGTGATACTCAGGTTGTTTTGGACTCGGGTTGTTTAACCGAGGTGTATTTGGTTTAGATGCTCACGGTCTGTAATAATTGTTGATGTTAGATTTGTTTTAAGTTGTTTAAGTTCTACTATCTATCTCTTGTGGTCACTGCGGGAATACGTTTCGCAAGTTGATTATCAGGTAAATCGTTATCACCCGTATGGGCGAGTGATAACAGTGACACCAGTAGGGCGATAGTTTATTATTTACCGCTGCGAGATATTATTGTGCGCGACTTCTATAGGATTACTAGGAACCGGTTTAGTAGGGGTGTTACAAAAGTGGTATCAGAGCGGAGTACCGCTCTGATTACAAGAGATAGTAGTTTAAGTACCGTGAGCCTAGGTTATCTACACACCAGTACCAAGAGATAGTTGTGAATGAATTGAGTTAAGTTGTGGTAAGGAAAGTACGGTATTTATACCAAGAGCTGACCTTGATTTTGAATTCTTCAGATGTCTTCCGGAAGACGATCAGCTGGCAGGGGCAGAGGAGGTGGTGGAAGAGGCGGGGCCTGGAGGAGGACCTCCGGAGGCCCCACCCGTGGGCGTGGCTGAGACGGTAGCGGCCGTCCTCGCTCAGCTAGCCCAGTTGGGAGGTATCCATATAGGGGCACCACCTGCACCACCTGCACCACCGGTAATCCCACCCATACCCGCACCTAGAGAGCCGAATTGGCTGAAGAGCGTAGCTGACACGCGAGTACCTACCTACGATGGTGTTGCTGACCCCACTGTTCTCGAGAGATACATTGTTGAGCACGAGAAGGCGTTTGATGCCATACATGTGCCTGCTGAGCACCGAGTTGATATAGCAGCCTTTCACCTGAAGGACGCTGCCAGCACGTGGTGGAGGTCCGTGAAGGCGCATTATCTTGCTATAGAGGGTTTTGGGTGGACTGGTTTCGTGGAATTACTGAGAGAGAAATACTATCCTGCTCATCTGAAGCAGAGGAAGAGGGAGGAGTTTGAGGCCCTGAGGCAGGGTAATATGACAGTAGATCAGTACTATGCCTTGTTTATTGGGCTCTTGGACTTCGTCCCAGGAGTTGTTTACTCTGATGCTGTGAAAGTAGAGAAGTTTAGAGGCGGGTTGAGATATGCTATTAAGGCTGCTATGGGTGCTACCTTGTACCCTACGGTTCAGGTAAAATTAATTGACAGTTTGTACCTCGTAACTTAGTTGATTCATTACCAGTTCGGGGAACTCATTGATACATTGCAGGAGTGTTATGACGCCGCTTCTCGGACTGAGATGATGGTGAACAGCCGGGAGGACGGCCAGGGGCAGAAGCGTAAGGCCCCAGAGAAAGAGGCAGAGACTGAGGCTGGAGGCGGAGGCAGTAAGGGTGGAAGTAAGAACCACCTTAAGTTATTTAACCCATTTAAATTACTTACTTACTGCCTGCTTTTATACCTGCTATTCCTGACACTTTGACGATCACAGGAAGAAGAAGTTCTCCTGGAGGGAGAAGAAGAAGGAGCAGGCCAGCCAAAAGGGTAAAGACAAGGTTCCGTTGCTGACCGGGCCTACCTACGATGTGCAGCCTCTTAGATCTGTACCCCCTAAGGGTAAGCGATCTAACTTGTGAATAAATTGAGTATTACACTACCATTACCATCCTTGTACTAACCTGAGTGCGACATGATAATAGGTTCTGCACCCAGCGCCACTTTCACTGCAAGCGCTGTGGTAAAGACCACCCGGGTGTCGACTGCACCGGGCAAGCGGTGGACTGCCACCACTGTGGGAAGAAGGGCCACAGGTCGTACGAGTGCTTCAATAATCCTGATAGCCGAGCGTACCGCCCACCGAAGGGGACTCAGGGCGCACCTACTGGAGGAGGTGGAGCCCGAGGTGGCCAGAGGGGGCCGGCGCCCCAAGCCCAGAGAGGGCAGCAGCAGCAGCCGCAGCAGCAGAACCAGGGCCAGAGGAACCCGCCGGGCAACCGTATGCTGAATGCAGCGGGAGCTTCAGGCGCTGGCACTAGCACCCAGCGCGGTGAAGGTTAGCATTTGAAACCTTAACCATTGTATGAAAGCATGACTACTTGTTACACGCTTTACCTTAGCATGAATGTGTGTTTAAGTTACCGCTTTAGATGGACAACTTACCTAGGAAACCTTTTACCTCTTAGGAGACTTCGATATCTGCTATCCCACTCTTACAAGACAAAGACCGCCTAGACCCGTGGAAGAAAGACGAGAGTACCCTAGTGAGTTGTGTCATGTAGTCAGGCCGGGCATGATACTTCTCAGAGAGTTCCTAACCCTAGATGAACAAATCACCATAGTAAATGAGTGTAGAGCTTTGGGTAAGGGCATAGGAGGTTTTTATACCCCTGTATTTACTAGTGGTTCTAGAATGAAACTGCACATGATGTGCTTAGGAAAAGATTGGGATCCACAAGCTAGGGTTTATCGAGAGGTGAGGGTAGTAGGTGACATATCTATACCTAGGATACCTGAGAGTTTCCTTACCTTGGTGAGAGACGCAATGATATTGCTCAAGACTGTGAGACTTATCCATTACCCGACATGACACCTGACGTTTGCATCATCAATTACTATGAACAGGGAGGGAAGCTTGGAATGCACCAGGACCGTGATGAGACGACCGAGTCCATCACCAGAGGAATACCAGTTGTATCATTTTCCATCGGCGATGATGCTGAGTTTATTTATGGAGACCAGAAGAGGATGGATCTAGCAAGCAAGATCATCCTCAAGTCTGGGGATGTGTTGATATTTGGTGGAGAGTCGAGGCTTGTATATCATGGTATTAAGAGCATTAAGCTCAATACCGCACCACCAGCTCTAGTGAATGATACCCACATCCGACCTGGCCGTTTAAATTTAACTTTTCGACAGTATTGATGTAATAGCAGTAGTTAAGTGTGTAACCTTGTAAAATACAGTTGGATGAATGAAATAAGAGTTTCCTACTTTCAAGTGTTTGTGTTCAGTTTGTTGATACCGATAATTCATAACTTCAGGCTATAGTAAGGGAAAGGAGGGTACCATCTGCATCTTAGACATGGCGCAAGCCAAGGAGTCTGGTAATGTCATCACAGGTATGACAATTACGAACAACAGTAAATTAGTGATTTATTGGGACTCGATGCTAATACGAGAGATAATCTCAGGTACCTTTCCTATTGATGGTGTTAGTGCTTCCGTATTGTTCGATTCAGGGGCTTCGCATTCTTTTATTTCCTCGACGTTTGCTAAGAAGCTGGGGGCCACCCCCGAACCGCTTTCAGACTTTTCAGTCACCCTTCCTTCGAAGGAGAAAGTAGGTTGCACTAGACAGTATACAGGGTTAGAGATCAGCATTATGACTGAGACCTTTCCCATTGACCTGATCGAGTTCAGAAACTTGGTTTTGACATCATAGTGGGCATGGATTGGCTACAGAAACATAGGGGCCGCCTTCATTGTGCAGAGCATCGACTATTGCTGAAGGGGCCGAGCGGCAGGACAGTGTCATACCGCAGTGTGAGGAGAGAGCCGACTGTCAAGATCGTGTCAGCATTGTCCCTAATGAAGGATGTTAGGAAGGGCCGACAAGCCTTCCTCTGTTATGTACAGGACACGAGACAGAGCGACGTGACGGACGTAGACATTCCAGTCGTGGTAGATTTTCCCGACCTATTTCCTGATGAGCTGCCAGGCATGCCACCTGTGCGCGAGGTTGAGTTCGTCGTCGATTTGTTGCCAGGTACGGGCCCCATTGCTAAGGCACCCTACCGTATGGCACCGGCTGAGATGAGGGAGCTGAAAGTTACAACTGGAGGACCTCCTCGACAAGGGATTCATTCGACCTAGTGTTTCTCCTTGGGGGTGCTCCAGTGCTGTTCGTCAAGAAGAAGGACGGGCAGTATGCGACTCTGCATCGACTACCGCGAGCTTAATGCGGTTACAGTCAAGAACAAGTACCCATTACCACGGATAGATGATTTGTTTGATCAGCTGAGAGGAGCCAGTGTGTTCTCGAAGATAGACCTCAGATCTGGCTACCATCAGATTAGGATTGCAGAGGGTGACATTGAGAAGACAGCTTTCAGGACACGGTATGGACACTATGAGTTCACCGTTATGCCATTCGGACTGACGAATGCGCCAGCCATATTCATGGACTTGATGAACCGACTTTTTAGAGAGCATCTTGATAGTTCAGTTGTAGTCTTCATCGACGATATTCTGATCTATTCAAAAACCAAGGAAGATCATGAGTTCCATTTGAGACAGGTGTTGAATATTATGAGAGTGAACCAACTGTATGCCAAACTCTCTAAGTGTGAGTTTGGTTAGACAGCGTGTCATTTCTAGGACACATTATATCAGCTAGCGGCATATCTGTAGATCCTGCTAAGATTGAGGCAGTGAAGAGTTGGCCAAGGCCGAAGACAGTCACAGACGTCCGTAGCTTCCTGGGTTTGGCAGGGTATTATCGAAGATTTGTGAAGGACTTCTCCAAGGAAGCCAAACCAATGACTAATCTAATGAAGAAGGAATCCCAGTTCTTATGGTCTGCAGAGTGTGAGCAGTCCTTTCAGACGCTGAAGGATCTCCTGACATCAGCGCCCGTTCTTACTATCCCTGAGGGCACTGATGGGTTCGAGGTATACTGTGATGCCTCTGGAACCGGTCTAGGCTGTGTGCTTATGCAGCACGGGAAGGTAGTTGCTTACGCATCCCGACAGCTGAAGAAGCATGAGGTGAATTACCCCACACATGACCTTGAGTTAGGCGCAGTAGTAGTCTTCGCTTTGAAGATCTGGCGACATTATTTGTATGGTGTGACAGTCACTATCTACTCTGATCACAAGAGTCTACAGCATCTCTTCTCGCAGAAGGAGCTGAACATGCGACAGAGAAGATGGGTCGAGTTCTTGAAGGACTACGATATAGACCTGAGGTACAAAGAGGGCAAGGCGAATGTGGTAGCTGATGCCCTGAGCCGCAGAGCTCATTCATTGTTCACTTTATTAGCAAACAGCAGTATGATTGATGAGATACGAGCTGCACAGGAGAGCGATCACTATATGCAGAGTATCAGGCAGAAAATGATAGATGGTTGTTTTGAGAGGCTAAAATATGACTTCGAACTGTGCGATGATGGCATGATTCGACTGAAGGGCCGTTTGTGTATTCCGGAGTCGTCTCCTGATCTGAAGGAGAAGATACTCCAGGAGGCTCATTGCTCGTCCTTATCCGTCCACCCTGGTTCGTCGAAGATGTATAAGGATTTGAAGGTTCATTTCTGGTGGAGGGATGAAGAGGATGTAGCTGAGTATGTGGCTAGATGCTTGACCTGTCAGAAGGTTAAGTTTGAGCATAGGAGACCCGGAGGTTTAGTGCAGTCTATGCCTATTCCTTGTTGGAAGTTCGAGGACATTTCGATGGATTTCGTTGTCGGTCTCCCACCGACTAAGGGAGGACTGAACACGATTTGGGTCATAGTGGACCGTCTGACGAAGGTGGCAAAGTTTATTGCGATGAAGGATACCTGGAACGTCCCGAAGTTAGCGGACTTGTTCCAGAAGGAGGTGATCCGGCACCATGGTGTGCCAAAGACTATTGTTTCTGATAGGGACCCTCGATTTTTGTCCAGATTCTGGGGACACAGGTTCAGGAAGCCTTGGGTACAAAGTTGAAGCTTAGTACGGCGTTCCATCCACAGACCGACGGTCAGAGTGAGAGGACCATCCAGACACTGGAGGACATGCTGAGAGCATGTGCCTTAGATTTTCAGGGGAGTTGGTTAGAGCGACTACATCTGATAGAGTTCGCCTACAACAACAGCTACCACTCCTCGATACAGATGCCACCATTTCAGGCACTTTATGGTAGACCGTGTAGGACTCCTTTATGCTGGGATGAGGCCAGCGAGACTACGCTCCTAGGACCAGAGTACCTAGAGCAGATTAAGGAGGATGTTCTACAGATTCGCAAGAATATGAAGGCAGCTCAGGACCGGCAGAAATCTTATGCAGACACCAGAAGGAGGGACATTGAGTTCACTACCGATGATATGGTATTCCTTAGAGTGTCACCCATGAAGGGGATATTCCGGTTTGGACAGAAGGGCAAGTTGAGCCCAAAGTATGTTGGACCTTATGCGATTAGGGAGCGAGTGGGCCCATTAGCCTACAGACTGGATTTACCAGCAGAGCTCGGGAGGGTGCACGACGTTTTCCACGTTTCACAGTTGAAGAGGTATGTGCCCCACCCATCGCACGTTTTGCAGCCAGAGACTTTAGAGTTGGACCCTGCTCTACGATATGAGGAAGTACCACTCCGCATTCTCGATACGAAGACGAGACAGACTAGGAACAAGACCGTTAGCATGGTCAAGGTTCTCTGGTCGAACCATGAGGTGGAGGAGGCCACATGGGAGTTAGAGGACTCCATGAGAGCGAAGTACCCAGCACTCTTCGAGTAGTAGCTGTGTTACTTGTACGGGTTCGTGGTCAAACCTTTTTAAGGGGGGTAGACACCACTTGGCTTGCGCACATGTTTGTGCATTAGGTCTTGTTTTTGTGTTACACTTTTGTTGGTATGCTGCGTCATACATGTGGTTTGGATGATTGTATGTGTATGATACATTTTATGTATGTATGTGCCTTAGTGCACCTGGTTGAATATATAGTACCGCTGAGTATTTTTTGATGAGATGTGCACCTTGAAGTGCTGTGTTGTGAATGAGTACACCATGAGTTTAAATTATTTAATATATGTTGTATACATAGACTAGGTCTGAACCTAGTGGGAGTTACTCCCTAGCAATGGACTGTTTGGTTACTTAGTGGAACTTGATTCCTTAGGTGAACTGTAGAGGATTAAGGACTTCGGGACGAAGCCTTTTTAAGGGGGTAGACTGAAATACCCCTAATCTTTAAAATATAATTAAATGATCTATTAATGATCTAAGATTATTATTAAACATCTAAATATTATTGGGGAACAATCTAAAAGATCTCAACAAGGCAAAACACGCCTTAAGATCGGTAAAGCCAAAAATGTGCTTTAAGACACCATGAAGGTTGTATGACCCAAGTAGGATCCAAAGTGGATTCCTAAGTATTATAATGAAGCAAGGAACACGATAAAACCATTCTCAAAGAGAACTAAGCTCAGGAACACCCTGTGACACAAAAATGTGCGCTAAAACTCCTTAAAGCACGTTTTTGTGAGATTGCCTTTTAAATTGATTTTTAATGGGCTTAAAAATTATAATTATCCTTAAATATGATATTTAATCATATTATATCATATTAGGAATTTAATTCCAGAAATTTACGAATTTTTACAAATTTAATATTAAAATATTAATAAAACCCTAAAGTGGGGCCCGCATGAGTCAACATTGACCAAGCTTGGTCAATGGTCAATTAATTGACTCATTTGGACCAAGGAGGCCGGCTGCAATAAGGGAGGAGACAGCATGCAATTATTTTGGAGACAAATGCTACCTAATAATTTACTTTTACAAAATAATGTTACCTTTTTACATTAATTCAAACCTTATCAATCATTCCCACCTTCCTCCTCCTTCCTTGTCCGATTCCTCCCTATCCAACCGAGCTCCATCCTTCCTCTCAAGCTCTCAAAGCTTGTTCTTGGCCATGGAAGGCAAGTCTAGCTCCTAAGCTCCTAATGTAAGTGTTTTAATGTCATTTTTAGCTCTTTTTCTTCATCTTTCACCACCAACACCTAAATTCGTGGCTCATCTATTCCTATGGCTTATTCTCAGTGTTCTAAGGTTAGAACAAGAGCTAAACTCGGTTGAGACCAGTAGAGGGACCAAGGTTGTCCAAATCTACATTTAAGGTAAAAATGTGCTTTAAGCTCATAACTTTTGATTCCCTTCGAGTTTGGCTGTGAAATTTTGGTCATAGACTCATCTTCATCTCCTTTTCATGTGGGATCTGTTGGTTAGCCATTTGGAGCAAGGGTGACCGAGATCCAAGAGAAATACTCTCTTTTAAGGCATTTTTCCAAGGTAAAACCTAATAACAAGGTAGGATTTCGAGATCTAACTATTTCCTATGTTAATATGGTAGATCTAACACCTTGTGGTGTGTTTGGTTCAGGTCGAAAATACCTAGAACTCCCCTTGCATTTTTAAGGTGATTTTTGCCTTAAATCTTACATTAATTATTCCTTATGGTTAAGCTCATGCTTGGAGTGTAACCATATCTTATTTTTGTGTATTAAAACATGTCTAAATCAAGTGGTGAATTTTCCTACAAGTGACCGAGCCTATACAAGGATAAATCAAGGTATAAACACCTTAAACTTATGATTTTTGCAATCTTTAAGTATATATATATATATATGGCCGAGAGTGAACATACACATATAGGTCATATTGACCTAAAAATGTAAAAAAAAATGGCTAAGATAAATTAAGCTAGTCATTTAAGAGATTTAATTAACATAATGGTCAAATTATGACATTATGTGGAAAAATAATTAAACCATGGAGAGGCCGAATATATATGCTATATTTGAGACATTTATTGTGTAATTTATTTTGCAAGATCAAGGTTGTAATAAGGCCATGTCATTAGGCCATTTTAATTTAAGTTTATAAGCTTATTTAGTTTTATTTATGCTTATAATTAAAGTTGGGGCCAATTCGTAATTATTAAGGAATTAGAAAAGCCGTGGGTAATTTAGAGCAATTTAGGGTTTTTAAATGAATTTAATAAAAATTATAACACTTTATAAAGTTTTGGGTCAAAATTGTAAAAATAGAAAAGTATATGTCATTATTTGTAATTACCGAAAAATTGGTTCCCATTTGGTGTTAGGAGTCAAAGTTGACTATATAGGAGACTTTGACCAAGTTTGGAAAATTTAAGAAATTAAAATACTATCTTATAATAAGATACTTATTAAATTGTAAAAGATTTATAAGGTTTGGGGTGGTAATGTAATTACCGAGAATTAAGGGTACTAAATGGAGTTTAGTTAAGTCCTTAAGTTATTAGAAATTTTTAGAAGTTTATTTGGTTAAGTTTGGAGTTCATATGAGTTATATAAGTATAATATATGGTATTTTATGACATTGTTACAAATAGGTAACAAATATATATATACCGAGATTTAGAGGAAAATAAGGTTAAGAATAATGTTTATAACCTTTTGGTATAGTTTGGTAATTTTTGGAATGGTATATAAGGTTTTATAAAGATATATGTATAATATATAGTTTTAATGGGATTAGAAAACTATGTACTATAAATTGGAATTGAATTGTGAGTTTATAAAAGTTTAGTGGTTATAAGTGAAAGCCGAAATACTAAGGGCTGTTTGGTATTTAAAAACAAATATAACTATAGGTTAATAATTGTTTTAATGATTTAAATGTCATAAGATATGTTATATAACTATAAGATGACATTATATTAATTAAGAGGTGGATTTTATAAATACTTAAGAACATAGGCGCTGTTCGAAAATATTAACATTTTTAAATGGAATTTATATATGGTTTTAATGTTATAAGAGTTATAACATTTATAATATAAGAGATATTCATTAAAAAGAATGAATATAGATTATAAGACTTACCATATAATAAATAGTTCCATAATACACACATATAAATAAATATATGTAATGGTGTAGAAAATGTGATATGGTTCAATAATTATAAATTATCATAATTAAAATGATAATAGTTAAGGAGAAAAGAATTATAAACAGTAGTTATGGAAATTCTAAAGTTAAGAGTATTCATGGGATAATAAGGATCCTAAATATTAAGAGTATAGTTTACAGATGAATTATACCACATGAAATATAAAAAAAAAGAGACAAACCTTAGAAAAATAAATACTAAGGTAAGATGCATAGTGCATGACAAAGGATTACACATACAATAATGAAACAAACTGTATGATGTATAAACAAACATTAAGTTACATGCGATAACAAGTTTAACAACAACTATACTAACATACAAACAAGACTACGCATGTAATATAACACTTTTCCCAATCTCGAGTTAAACCTAAAACCCGACAACATTGATAGTTAATAACGGGGGGTTAACGGGAGGTGTTAGTGACGGTACGGGGTACCGTAGAATTATTGTTATACGGTAAGCTAATCAGTAGCATTATGTATTGTTTAGATTGTTAGAGACTACACAAGGGCATAGGATCTTGCTGATTCATTCCACCGTAATACATCGGGTGAACGGTATGTTGTTATGTGTCTCTGATTGTCTCTGAGGGCTTCCTCAGTTCAGACTTCTGTGTGATCTGTGATAAGATTGTTTGTCTGAATGTGATAATTAATATGCATGAATTGTGTATTTTAGCTGCTCATTATTTACTGTTGTTGAGTTAACAGTATTGGTTCGTATATAAGAACCTATATATAACGAACTAGCGGCTATGGTGCTATCTTATACGAAAAATAAGGAACGTCAGAAAAACGTTGTAGCACTAGGATAATAATACATATATATTATCCAAGACTTTCATACGGAGCATTGGCCTTTCTATACGCCGCTCTCGTATCTAACACTGGATCCCGAGTTTACAGACTCCGGATTGGACTAATGATCTTGGTCTGCTGTGTTAGAAAATTTGGTAATGCGATGCGATGGTATAAATTAAGGAATATGAATGGAAGTAAAGCCAAGAGGATGTGGCTCTTGGTGCGCGCTGTGATCACAAAAACGATACCAGGATGTCCGCGTACGGGTCCGCAAGTATCAAGAAAATTTCCCGTGAGCTAGAATGGCTCGTTGGTCGGAGACTCTACCGTTGGAGTGGACTACTGCCGTGGGGTGACCCGCCATATATATGGGTAACTAGAGACATGTCGTTTTAATGAGACAATGTCACTAGGTATAACTGAACAGTAATACATTTGAGAATTATACAGTGGCGACAATATTGGCTTACACCATGGACGAGAATTAATACTATTGTTACTCTCGTTGTTTCGCTTATTGTTCATTGGTTATACTTGTGGTATATTATGTGTGTTGATGGTTGTGTTGTTGTATGGATTACTGTTGTTTATTTTACAGTTTATATATTAAAGGTATTGCATGTAATGAACCTCATGCTCTCGACCAAATAATTGAGGGGTCTTTGGGGGCATGACGGGGCATGTGATGGACATACTCAGCAGGGCTGATTCCATACCACAAAACCATCTTTATTCAGGTGATTAGCTGGTGGGTCGCAGCGAGGTGACCATTGTGATATTACAGTTGGTTTAGACTTGGTACGGTGTGATACTCAGGTTGTTTTGGACTCGGGTTGTTAACCGAGGTGTATTTGGTTTAGATGCTCACGGTCTGTATTGTTGATGTTAGATTTGTGTTAAGTTGTTTAAGTTCTTACTATCTATCTCTTGGGGTCACTGCTGCGGGAATACGTTTCGCAAGTTGATTATCAGGTAAATCGTTATCACCCGTATGGGCGAGTGATAACAGTGACACCAGTAGGGCGATAGTTTATTATTTACCGCTGCGAGATATTATTGTGCGCGACTTCTATAGGATTACTAGGAACCGGTTTAGTAGGGGTGTTACACACATGTAGTAAGTGTGAGAGAAGAAAACGACCAGAAGGTGTGGGTAAGAGACCAGAACCCTGATTCTTAGTTGGGAGAGTGGAAGCATTACCTAGAGAAACCTCATCATGACCACTGTCGGGATGAGAATCAATGTTGAGGTTCCCAAAATCATTAGTAAAGTGGTGACTAGCACTACTCTCAGGATACAAAAGAGCATCACTAATAGTGTAGTTGCTCCAAATGAAGAGGGAGCTTTAGACTGATAGGAATGGCCAAATTTATGCTAGTAGTCAGAGCCCTTGTGACCAGATTTATCACAAATCTAGCATGTCAATCTGCCATCTGATCTACCCCTTTTTTGTTGAGTTTTGCTTTGATTTCCGCTGTAACCCCCTCTTGTGGATTTCCCCTACCTTTGTGGTTTGATGAATTAGTGGATGTGTTGACTGAAGTAGCATTAAGTGAAGTTTGTTCCAGAATGGCTGAGTTCTGTTGATTCATTCTAGCCTCATAAACAAGCAGTTGCCCATAGAAATCAAAAGAGCTAACCGCTTCTGAACGCATAGTCACATTGATGACAACAAAGTCAAAATCAGGGCCTAGGCTAGTCGCCATATGAGCCACCAAATTTGTGTCACTAACTGGTGCTCCTGCAGCAGCTAAGGCTGAAGCAAACGACTTAAGTTCGTTAAAATACTCTGTCACAAAGTTAGAACCCTTTTTGTAATTCATCATTTGGCACTTTATCTCCATAGTTCTAGCAGTAGAATGAGCGTAGAACATTTTCTGGAGAGCATGCCAAACTTGAGCGTAAGTTTAAAGGTCTATTACTTGGTTAACTAGTGAAATACCCCAAACCTTGGTATGTTGTGTAAATGTTAAACTATGGTATTTAAAGGCTAAAAAGTGCCTTAGAAACATAAATGAACCATTTAAACCATGGTAAAACACAATAAAACACTAAGACACGGTTTGAGCAAAAACATGCTCTAAGCTTGGAGTGAACTTGGTTAGGACCCAAGGAGCCTACCAAGACATAATAATGTTTAATTATGATTTTATAAGGCTAATTAAGTCCTTAGGAAACCTTGGTAGACAATGAAACCAAACAAAACATAAATAAATGCCTTAAGGTCAATATGGGCTAAAAGTGCTCTAAGCTTGGGATAAGTTTGTATAAGACCTAATGGTCATACCTATACCATATAAATATGTTAATGAACATATTAAATCATTTACCAAGGAAAACCAAGCTTGAAAACAAGTTAAAACTCAAAATGTGCTTTAAGGAGTCTTAAAGCACGTTTTTGAAAAATTGTCTTGTAAATGAGTTTTGAATGGCTAAATGTCCATCATTACTCTTTAATTAACATGTGTACTACTTAGTATCACATTAGGAAGTCTAAATCAATGAGAAATCAAAAATTTCACAAATATGTGCCTTAGTTAGTGAATAGTGCTCAAATAGTGCTAGTTTTGACTTAAGTCAACTCTAATTAGTTAAATGGTCAACAAAGACCATAAATATCCTTATGATGGAAGGGGGCACGGTTTTGGAGTGTGATTCATCACACTTGGCTAGCAACTAAAGAAAAGAAAAAGAAAAGTAAGCAAAAGTTACTATTTACCTTTTACAACATAAATATCTTAACTAAAGGCTAACATCTCACCTCTTCTCTTTATTTCCTTCACTCACCAACGTATTCATCTTCATCCTCCCTTCTCAATCTCATTTTTGCTACAGCAAGTAGACTTCTCCATCTTCAAATCCTTGTAACTCCTAGTTCCATGATCCAAATTCAATTTCAAGACCATATTTGTGCTAGTTGGAGCAAGCTCTTCATTTCCCTCTTTTCAAATCTTCAAGAACTCAATTTCGGTGCCATGGAGATTCACCATTGATGGAGCTTGAGCTTATATTTCTACATATTATTGATCTCCTTTGCTTCTAGGTAAGGAATCTCAAAGAAAAATCAAGTTTCCTCCATGTTTTGTGTGTGACCGAAAATACTCATTGATGGAGCTCTTTGTGTGACTTTGTTCTAGCTTCATTCCAATCTCTTATGGACTAGGTGGAGTCCTCTCTTCATAGATATTCAAACTCCCTTCAAAGATCAAGGTAAAACAACTACATTAATGTTTTTGAAATAATGTAAACCTAGGGTTTACAATGAGATGAAGCATAAAGCTTATATACTCATTTCAATATTGGTATATTGTTTAGTAGTTGACAAGGAAAGAAATGCCTTACCGGTTTTAAGAGGAAACAAGAAAGAAGTTTGAGTGGAAAAGAGGTAAATATGCTATCTCAATGTGGTTTAATGCCTTAGGAGAAATGAGCTTATAATGCTTGCTAAAACTACCTAAAGAGCAAATGGTGAATGACTTAGTAAGGTGTTCTCAAGGAGACTAGTAAAAGAACATATGTCTTGGTGTATGTATTTGCAGGTCAAAGGCATATATATTGTGGAAATTCAGTGTTTAAGGTTTATGCAATTTAAGGGCCTAAGAGCCATGTTATTTAAGGGCCTAAGTGCCAAGCAATTTAAATTGTGCACTATATTGTGATGTAGTGTAATTTGGTAAATGTGTGTGTGAGAATACTCTTGGTGGTTTTAGGTGTTCTTGAATAGAATAAGGAAAAAAAAACCTAAGTGTTTGGATGTTAGAATATACAAGAGAAGCTATGGCAAAATTTAGTTGATGAACAAAGGAGTTCATGTGTTGTAATGAGATTTTATGACCTAGAGGATGCTAGGAATGGTTAAGTGTGAAGATGGTGAATTAAGGTGTTCTTAAGTGTTAAGATGCCTTGGGCATAATCTTGGAGGATTTAGAAATCAAATGAGTGTTTTATACACACCAAAGTTATGATATGTGAAGTATTAAGTCTTGTTAAAGTTTAGGTAAACAAAGGAAAAGTAATGCCTTGTGAAGGTCTAAGTGTAAACTTGTGGATATAGAAGGAGCTATGTAATGGAGGTGTTGTGAGGAATGATGCTTGGAGTAGATGTGATGGTGGTGAGAAAACATTTTAGTTAGTTGTTATCATAAGTATAAACCACCACTTAGGAACTTAGGGAAAAACATTACAAGTGTTAGGAATTTTGCAAGAATTTGAGTGAATGATCAAGGAGCTTGATGGTGGGTTAACTAATGAGTTTAATGGATGATTTAAGAGGGTGTTTAAGTGCCCAAATGGTGTTAGAACATATAAGGGAACTTGTGGAGGAGTTTGGAATAAGATAGGCATTTTTAGGAGAGTTTCTGCAGCCGACCTACCCAGGGGACCGACCCCAGTCTGGGTCGGTCGGGCTGAAACTGTGAAGTTGGATGTTCTCTACAGCCGACCTACCCAGGGGGTGGGTCGGTCGGTGGGTCGGTCGGACCTTAAAAAAAAAATTAATTTTAAGAATGTTAAGTGGTATTAGTGGTATGCCATTAAGAGGGTATTGATGATTAGAAAAATAATTATAAAAGGACTTAAGAGATTAAGTTAAGTAAGATGATTTAAATGTTTAAGGTTATAAAATGAAATGTAATGAGGAGATTGTTAGGTAATGATGTTATAAGGTTGTTTAAGACATATTAGGTGGGTTATAATGACGATCAAGTAGGTGAACAGTTGTATTAAAATGTGAAAGTAAAATAAGTTAAAATGTGAAGTTATTTAACTAAGTTAACGGGGAAAAGTTATAAGCATTAGACTTTAAACAATCATGTTACCCCGATGTTAATAAAAGTACATGTAATATTATCAGTTGTTCGAGAATTGCTCGAGGAACATAAGTGGACATGATAGAGTGGACTCCGGTGACAGGTATGGTTTTCTTGCAACCTGTGTCCTACCGGATTACACCGGCTTGTATGCCAATATGTTTTTCTGAGTGTTTGCCACCTTGTAAGATTAAAACATGTAATGAGTTTATAGTAATTCATTTATGTGGCGAATTTGGCCTCCGATACCATTTAACCTCAAATATGTGTTAAACCTTAGCTAACCAAAACTAGGAACACATGAGTGATCGGTATTCGGAGTTGACGGCCCAAACCTTGGGAACGTGCTAACCACGGCTATGTGTGAGTTAGTTGGATATTGTTGTTGTATGCAAGTGTGTGAACCTCCCTTGTGTGCTTAACTCGGTTATGATACCGTATGGTGTGTGGATGTGGTAGGCTCCATAATGGATCTCTAACTACTTATTTATAAGTGTATATGTACTAATGGGGGGTGAGGAGTCCGGTTGTTCCGGCCACGCGTGTGATGGACGGGAGTCGATGTCATATCCGGTTCGGCTCTCTTGGTGTATGTATAGGTTGTATTCCAATTTGGTTTCTACCTTCCCTTAGCTTATCCAAAGCTAATTACTGACTCACGTCGGGCCACAGGGGCATACGAATGTTATTTTGGTGTGCTTGGGATTACTATATCCGACACACCTTGGGTTTAAGTTAACCTTCGATATAACTGGACGGTAACGAGGTTGGTAACGAGCTTAGCATGAGATTGTCAATAATCTCTAGGCTCACTATATATACTAACTATGGTGGAAGGTTCCCTGTGTGAACAAATTTTATGGTGTTATGAGTTGTTATTGTGCTAGGCAATTTCCCTTGCTATGCTAAGATATGTTTATGTTAGATGTTTAAAATGAACTCGATGTTAACACGTGTACGTCGAAACGAGAAAAGTGTTGTTGTGTTTGCTGTGTGAGGAATGTGATATGCTGTAGGATATGGAGTGTGTGGATCATGGAAATGAATCCCAGTTTGTGACAAGAGGCGTTTAAGGATAACCCGATTAATGGGTACGTGTCGTTCATTAAGGAAGTAGCTCCGTTTTAGAGGAGAGCCACTCTAGGGTTAAAGGAATCATTGGATGATTTGTTAAGTGTGGATGTGTTGGATATATGTTGAGCCCTATTGTTGGGTGTATGCAAGTGTTGTGTGTTTATGGTTTGTATGCATGATTTAAATATAATCAACTGCATGCTAAGACGACAATTAGTTGTGCGTGGCCCGGTAGCATGTGGGCTGCGGGATTACCATACCAGCAAAGGTGCTGAGCCCCTTGGGGGCCACCCTTTCTCTCCTTTTCTATTTCAGGTACAAGGAGCTGGAAGCCGTTCGAGAGTAGAACGGGGTAGATGTTTACGCACGGGTAGCCATTTAAATGGTGTAAGCATTGTAAGCGTAGTAAGACCGAAATTGTTATCGGCATTAGTTTGTAAATACTCGATACAGTGGGAATGTATGTATATAATAAATGTTGGAAATGGAATAAGGATTGTATTGTGTAGTTGCTCGGGAATCTAGTCCATCAGACCGATACAATGTACATGTATTAGCCTTGTTAGCCACGTGGGTGGTTAACGGCGTGTAACACCAACGAGTTAAGTAAGGTGATGAGGTTTGTATTTCCGCTGCAGTTTATTGTAAGTGTGTTAATGTTGGATGGGGTGTTACAACTAGAGAATCAGTCATGGATGTAGTGAGAACAGAAAGCACTAACCGATCATATTGTTCCCGATGTGCTAATTCTTTTGGTGTGCCAAATATGGGTTTGGGTTTGGAACCATCAAACCACCCAAATAGACCATGACCTTTGAGATACGGCTTCAGTTGTTTCTTCCAAGTCGGATAGTTATCAGAGGTGAGTTTGGTGAAATTACTTGAGGTGGAGATGAGATACGGGAGGGAGAAGGAAGAAGATTACTTGAGGTGGAGATGAGATACGGGAGGGAGAAGGAAGAAGACGAGGAAGATGAAGCATTGGAAGAGGAAAAGAGATGAGAATTCCCAGTGGAGCTTAGCCTGAGCACTGCTGTTTGGAGATGCAACGGCCATGAGGATCGAAGAGGGTTAGCTCAATGAAGCAATTGATACCATAATAGAACAGTGAAAATATCTGTAATGAATTCTCTTGTATTTAGTGCAATCTGTCAGCTGTACAATGTACATGTATATATAGTTGTTTCAAGATAACCTAGTTACAATGTGTAATGAATTGGACTGGTTAATAAAATAGATGGGCTGGTTATTTTTGTTTTGGGCTAGACTGATGTTGGGCATTTTCTTCCTTTCTGCTGATGGTCTCTGTAAACAGTATCATGTATACCCACAAACATGGCCCATAAATATAATCCAGGTCACTTTAAGTTATCCAAGGAAGCGAGCCGCAAGTCAAAGAAGGTGATGAAGTAGACATTCTAAATGATTTCAACATCATTCGACGCTAAGGTGAGGAAAATCAGCTTTCTCCCACACTTTGTCACATTAGCCATCCCAATGTATACAGGAAAATGAGACTAAGATGCCCACAGCCAAGATTTCACAAAGCGAGCCGCAAGTCAAAGAAGGTGATGAAGTAGACATTCTAAATGATTTATTTCACAAAGCGAGCCGCAAGTCAAAGAAGGTGATGAAGTAGACATTCTAAATGATTTCAACATCATTCGACGCTAAGGTGAGGAAAATCAGCTTTCTCTCACACTTTGTCACATTAGCCGTCCCAATGTATACAGGAAAATGAGACTAAGATGCCCACAGCCAAGATTTCACAATTGGCCATGACCGTTGTTGGGCATTTCTAAAGAACAACAAACTTTGCATCACAACCTGTACAATAGATGGTCACACCTTTGACCGGTTCATCAGCTTACCAGCAAACTCCATAGATACTTTTGCTCAGCACGCCAAGCGTGATGAGCTTCTTTCATCGTGAAAAAATCCAAAGAAATATGATGTCTACAAACAATGAATGTGTGTACGTACCATGCATTTGTTCATCGTATCAACAAATTGATCGGTTGCATAGACAAACCATCCCGGTAAACGTTGAAACTCGTGGCTTGAGACACGTGAGATTCACAAAGAAGTTAACAACCAACAAGGCCACAAATCTCGTGAAGCTCCGCAATAGAGGTGGATGAATGACACTGGAAAGGTGCAGGTTCGGGTTAAACCTCCGCAATAGAGGTGGATGAATGTCCGAATAGCGACGTGCAACAACACACGATTGACAAAAATGAAACGGAAGAAAGCGGTGGGTAGACATGGAGAATAAGAGCGGCAAGATGTAAGTCCAAAAACCATACCCTAAGGCCCAACGAGAAGAACAAGAGTGATGATATATCCCATCGGTTTAACGCAATTTAGCAAATCGGTTACACCTGAGGACGAGAAAGGTGCAAACAAGAAGTCGCTTCTTTTCAGTTGAAGGCGGAAATAATTGTTTGAGAAGAATGAGAGATTGATTTACTAGTAGGGGAGGTCGGGTAGGCAACGATTCCCATTCCACCAAGTAAAATCAACAAGTTAGTTATTTATAATATGACTAATGGGGTTTGTTTTGGGTAATCCTATAGATTCTTTTTTGGAAAGGTAAAAAGAATGTGATTATCCTAAAGTCCTTTCATTTGATTCCCTACCTCCTACCATGAAATGTAATTCTATTTTTCATGATACTTTGATCGGTGAATATGACCATTAAGCGATCACTAATGACTGGTAAATATTATCAGTAAGTCATGGCCGTTGACGGACATCCGACATCCATTGACTATTAACTGTTGACCGTTATTTATTTCATTTTCTTAGCTCAAACAAATAGCTGATAAAATCAAAGGGAATTCTTTTTCATTCCCCCCTCATTTTGTTTCCTAATTCTACTGTGTTTCCTCGCTCAAAATAAACACCCCCTTAATCATTTAAGATGTCTCTTCAGCCCATCCTCTTAGTCATATCATATATATGGGCCTTGACATCCCACGATAGGAAGGAAAGACATACGGAGCTTTGCAAGCTCTATAAAATTTTAGAAGAGGTCAAATTTGGACATTTGATGAGTTGGTGGAGAACAAGTGAAATACCCCAAACCTAAGTATGCTAAGTAAACATCAAATTATGATGTAGTAAGGCTAGAATATGCCTTAGAAAGATTGGTAGACAATTTAAACCAAGGAAAACACAAGAAAGTGCCTTAAGGGCAATCAGGGCAAAAACGTGCTCTAAGCTTGGAGTGACTTCGATTAGCACCCAAATACCATTATAAGACTTTAGTAACATGCTAATGGACATTTTAAATCAATTAGAAAAGAAAACCAAGCTTGAAAACAAGTTAAAACACAAAATGTGCTTTAAGAAGTCTTAAAGCACATTTTTGAGAAATTGTCTTAGAATTGAGTTTTGAGTGGTTAAATGTCCATCATTACTCTTTAATCAACATGTGTACTAATTAGTATCACATTAGGAGGTCTAAATCAATGGGAAATCAAAAATTTCAGAAATATGTGCACTGATTAGTGAATAGTGCCAAATAGTGACTAGTTTAAGTTTTAATCAATATAAGCTAATTAGTTGGTCAACAAAGACCATGACTAGCCTTATTTAAGGTAGGGGGCCGGTTTTCTAAAGGAGGTGAGTCACCATAAGTAGTCAAATAAGGAAGAAAAGAAGAGATAAGTAAAAGAGTACTATTTGCTTTATTAAAGCAAATATCTCTTATAAGCCACCTTTCTTCTTCTCTCTCTTCATTTCTCTTCTTCACACGATTTCTTCTTCTCTTCTTTTGATCCAAACCGAGAGAGCTCCATCCATGGGTGCTCCACCTTCAATCACTCACTAAGTGTTCATCTTTGCTCCAAATCAAAAACTAAACACATATTTCTCTTAGTTAGGTCAAGACCTATCCTTCTATCTTTTCAAATCCTTCAAAGCTCCATTTTGGTGCCAAGAGGAAACTCCATTGACGGAGGAAAATCAAGTTTGAAGAGCTCATTAGCTTCTCCATTCTCTTAAGGTAAAGAAAATGTAAGAAAAACCATGTTTCCATCATTTCTTGTACATGGCCGAAAATTCCTTCTCATGGGGCTATGTTTTTATGCCTTGTTCTAGCTTAATTTATTCACCAAGGACTAGTGGAGGTCCTATTTCATTCAATGCCTAAGTCTACCTTGAGACTTCAAAGGTAATCATCCACTTTTATGCCTTAGAACACATTTCTAACCTAGGTTTTTATTCCTTGAGGTTAGTGTATTGTTTAATACTCATATGAGTCATTGAATATTGGTTAGAACATTGGCAAAGGAAGTTTAAGTGGTGGCCGAGATCTATGCAAGAAGAAGGTCTAAGGAGGAGATTAAGATAAGCTTGAGAAAACAAGGTAAAATGCTTACCTAATGGTGGTTTAAGATTAAGGAATGAGTTTTAGATAAGTACCAATGTGGCTTAGAGCTTACATTGTGTTGGGTTATATAACCTAAGAAAAAGAACTTAAACAAGCTTATGAACTTGTGATTAAGGAGCTAATGAGAATGAGTTAGTAATATAAGTTTAAGGTGGATTTTAAGAGCATTATAACTACTATGAGATTGATGGGTGTATTTGCAGGTTGAAAGCTTTTATATGTGGGAAATTCAGTGTTTAAGTTTAAGTCATTTAAGGGCCTAAGAGCCATGTCATTTAAGAGCCTTAGTGCTATGCAATTTAAGATTATTGCAATATATTGAGTTTGTTGTGAATGAATTGGTTTGGGTGATGAGATATGATGAGAAGAACTTGATGTGTGTGAGATGGTTGAATGGGGAAAAATAATGTGTTTGGGCATGATAATATACTAGAGGAGCTATGGCGAAATTTGAGTAGAAAATAAGTGTTTAGGTGATGGTGGAGAACTAATATGACCTAGGATTTACTAGGAGTCATACAAAGGAATTTGAGTGGAAATGAGTTAACTAAGGAGTTCTTGAGGTTTAGAATGACCTAGAATGGTCTATGAGGAAATTAGAGTTTAGATGGGTGCATTGAACACACCAAAGACACGGTGTGAGGAATGATAAGACTTGTACAAATCTGGAGGAAAGGTGTATGATGCTTTAAGGTGATTTAGGTATGAACTAAGAGAAGAACAATGAGAGTTCGAGAAGTTTGTGTAAGAGGTGGTGATGTTAGTGGTGGACTAGTAAGGTTTAGTTGAATGGTAATGTGAGGACTTGGGTGATGGAAGTGAAAATGGTAGGAGGATATTGTAAGTCGTCAAGGAAAATGACTAGAAACGTATAAGAGGGTATGATCATGAGAATGGTGAGTAAGTTGCATAAGAGAAGTGGAAATGTCTAAGGAGGGTGTTGCATGGTTAAGGTAAATGAAGAACAATGTCAAGGTATTAAGATAATGGAAAGAAATGTATAAGCAAGCTTAAGAGTTTAAGAGTGATGAGTAACAAGTGAAAAGAAGAGAAATTGTGCATGGACATGCAAGATAACCTTGGAAGGTTTAACAAGCAATGATGTTAAGGAGGAGTTATATGACTAGAAAAGAAACACTTTGGTTAGTTGAAGTTTTAGACAAAATGTACAAGTTGGAAATGTAAGGAAGCATATGGCAAGTGTTAGGAATGTTTGTAAGAATTTAGGAAATGTTTGAGAAGATCTTTGGAAGTTTTGGAGAGTTTGGTGGAAGTTATAAGGTGAGTTTAAGTGCCTAAATGATGTTAGATGACATTATGAGGGTTTAGGAGAAGTTTGGTGAATATTGGTTAAGTGTTTGAAGGCTTAGAAAATGAGTGTTTTGCCTTGTCCGAACATCCGTCCGGACATGGACGTTCGGACAGGCCCTGTTGCGTGACAAATTTCAGAGTCTCGACTTGTGTCTGACTTGGGAAGTCCGGACACAAGTTCGGACGTGCCTGCTTCTACTTAGGATTTTCCTCGACCCATGTCCGAACTTCCGAAGTCCGGACACATGTTCGGACATGCGTCTGTTTTCAGTTTTGAGTCTCGACTTGCGTCCGAACTTGGGAAGTCCGGACACAAGTTCGGACATGCCACTGTTTTGGCCAAAACCTTGTTTAAGGATGGGAAATGATGAGGATAATTAGGTATTGATGTTATAAGGTTATTAAGGACATGTTTGGTGGGTAACAATGATAATTAAGTGGATGAATAAGTATAAGTGGCGAGGGAAGTGATTCACTTAAGATTAAGTTTGTAAGATTAAGTTGTAAGACTTAAGAAGTGTTAGGTTGGGATCATTAAGGGTTAAGTAAGGTAAGTAAGTTAAGTAAGTTGAATTAAGTTAAGTGATTAATAACCTAAAACTGAATGAATGTTTTAGGACTTGGGGATTTGGACTCCGGAAGAGAGTAAGCAACCGAACAACCAACGGTGAACGGTACAGTTCTCTTGTGACCTGCTTGCTAACGAGGTGTCCCTCGGCTTGTGTGCTATTTGTTTTTGTGTGCTCACTAAACAAGATAAAGCATGCAACCGGAATATATTATATCTATTGTATTGTTGTGTGATGTATGAAAACTAACACAACATACCGTGAGAACTTACTAACCAATGTTTAGTAAGGAATTGAGTGAGACTGAGGAACGCCCCTAATAAGGGACGATATGAACCGAAAGAGGTTAACCAACAAACGGGGTCTTGAGATTACTACTAACTGGAACTTGAGTGAGGAAACCCGGGACCGATCTCCGGTCATGCATGCTAAGGAAAGGGGGTCGTTATCTATAGCAGATTCGACCTCCGATTAAGGACTTGTCTTCGGACTTGTAGCCTAGGGCCGGTTGCCGGCTCAGCTACGCTGGACGCCCGTCCAGAGTAGGTGGCATTAAGATGGTGCGGTGGGATCACCTAAATCCCAGGTTCGAATTAAGCTACAACCATTCCCTTCCAGGAACGGTTTGAATATTGAGATTAAGTTAAGATTAAGGCTAAGGTAAGGTTAAGATAAGTTGCAACCATTCCTTATTAAAGGATAGTTTGTATTGTTAAGTTTAAGATTAAGGTAAGGTTAAGATGAATTGCAACCATTCCTCTTTAAAGGATGGTTTGTATAATTAAGATTAAGATAAGCGATATCCACTCCTTATTAAAGGATGGTTGTTTCTAAGATTAAGATAAGACTAAGAGTGAGGTGAGATAAGGATGGACTAAGATTAAGAGGGAACATTACTTAAGGAGTTAAATAATTAACTCTCTAATTAAGGGAACGCATTTAAGTCGTTCATTGTGTGTGAACTTTGACTGTTCATATATGGATGTTGTTTACAGCATTTACTATTATGTTGTGCATTTAATCAACCTCCATGCTATCGACAATTAGTCATCGTAGCCACGTTAGCTTGGGGGCATGAGGGGATCGTACCAGCATTCGTGCTGACCCCCTTTGGGGGCTGTTTTTACTACACAGGTACATCAGGAAGCGGCAGTCGCGAGAGTAAGAAGGGGTACAAAGTGTTACGGGTTAAGTTGTGGCCTACGAGTTGTGCATGTACACTCGTATGGCAATTTGAGTTAGTAAGATGTATAGGATGTGAGGGGGTTGTAAGAAGGATATGTAAATGGTTAAGATTGTTGTACTAATGTTCGGTATATTCTGTAGTCAGACCGTGGCAAGGTCCTGGATTGTAAAGAATTCTGCTGTGACATGTATATATATATGCTGTTAAGTTGCGAGACCACACTTGGATTGAGTTGGGGTGTTACAACAAGGTAGGGATCATTTGATCCCGTATTCTTTTTTTTGATAGTTTACTGCCAATGGCAGTTTGTGGCAAAGTACGCTTCAAGAAGAAGCACTTGTCAAGTTATAGAGACACCATGTATAACAAAATAATACAAAATAGAACAATAACAAACAAACCACGCGAAAGAAAGAGTCAATAAATAAAACATGGATCAAAGTGAGGGGAGATTAGAACTCTAATGAGAGACTATCAGAGAGACTAGATGTCGAGATCTCCGGGCGATTTTCTTTATTTTTCTTTTGTCCTTCAACCCTTGCACTTATTCTAGGGCCTTCGAGAGATTTTGAAAGGTTCTCAATAGATTATAAGGGGTTTGGAATATGCACCTTTAGACGCTTACCAAAACCAAGACAAGCAACTGCATCTTTGTTGGCAATTTTATCGGCCGTGTCTTTCCCAATTAAGCTAGCACCGATATCATAATAAGTTCGCATAGAGTCAAGTATTTCATGTGGCAATGGAATCATGGTGGGATGGTCTGATGTAGTACTGCCCACATGGATTGTGGCAATCGCTTCATTAGGTTCAGAGTTGACTAATTCAATGTGAGAATCTGACCATATGACTGAGTGAGCTTCATGAGAAACATCACACACACCACCAGGAGCATCGTCAATGTTCTCAGATGCAAGATGGGCAGATAGAGCAAGTTGGTCCTGTAGGGTCTGATCTGGAGAACACGTCAGACAATTAAGTGAATCCACCTGATTATTGGGACCATCTTCAGGAAAACCGTATTCAAGCAGACGCAGAGTTCCAAGACAACGCAGTGCATCAGAGCTCTCACGATCTGTCTGAGAATCGTTAGTATCCTTATTGGTGCAATCGACACTTCTGGATGGGGAACTTGATCTTGAAGCTCCCACCTCATCAACTATCTTGTTGTCCTGGTCTGTCACATGTTCCATAGACAGAGTTGGAGACAAAGAAGAAAAAACTTGGAGATTGTTGATTTCACTAACACCCACAGTTGTAGGGATATTATTCGTAAGGACAGTGAAATTTTCATTAATCAAAGTGAATTGATTGGTTTCAATCCTAACAATCGCCTTGGAGTAGCCTAGAGCGCTTGCTTCTTTGTCTCCCTTAATGGCAATCACTTTTCCTAGGTGTTGGGCAATGGAGATGATATTCTCTGTAGACCATGCCATCAATGGAATTCCTCTGATTATGATATCCGCTAGTCTAGTGTTCGGTTGGTCAGAGGGCTCCCAAGCCTTGATTTTCCAACGAGCTTTCTTCTCCAGGAGTTTAATACAGTCTTCAACAGAATGCAGAACAACAACCACCTTATCACCAGAGAGGGGGATGATTTCGTCCACATGCACCCATTTATGAAGCTTAATCTTAAGTTGTTCAGAGCGGAGATGACTTCGAGATTGAAACACAATGCTTCTCTCCAGCTTAGAGGCCATCATATTTGAAGCTTCTAGACAAATAGAGCGTGTCATTACTTGAGAATCATGAGCAACCAAAGGACTCTCAATCTCTTGAGCAATTTTCTAGGTTGGAGAAACATTCTCTCTCTGTGAAGAGGAGGCAGACGAAGCAGCAGAAGTAGAGCATCGATTTTTTGGTTTCCAAGGGATGGCCTGCTCAACGATAATCCTACGGCCTTCAATAGGTCGATCATGGAGATAACTCATAGCTTTCTTTGCATCTCTTGGGAAATGGAACTCAACAAATGCAAAGCGTCGATTTAAATCGACTCTTTTCTTTCTTGCTATTCGAATATGACATATATTCCCGATAGGATGAAAAAGGTTCCACAACAGATTGATACTTACATCTTCGCGAAGATTATCGACGAACAGTGTACTTTCTGGTGTTGGCGTAGGCAGACCTATTTTGAGAAAAGAGAGGATTCACGGATAAGGAGAAATTCTGCTCCTAGATCCCATATTCTAAACATTCAATTTCGCCTACTCATTCCAGTATGTCACACATAGTTGTCTTGTGTGATTTATTTTATTGGTGTGATTTGCAAACACTCACGTCAACACCTCGAATAAAAAAAAAATAGCTACCACGGATTCTTACGTATGAGTCCGTTTGTGGTCAGCTGTCAAATGCAACTGTCATAATAAAATAGTAGAGAGGATATTGAAATTGATTGCAGCTGTTAGATGAGCATTTGAATGCAACGTTTGAATAAAATAGAGGATAAATGATACAACCGACATTAAAATAGATGCAAAAAGCTATTTCAAACATTGAATGCCACAAACGGAGTAATATGAAAAAACTTCACCAGACTGGCAGCATTCACATGTACATTGCAACCTTGATATTTGACGAAAAATTTATTAAGCATTTCAACTCATCCTCAGCGCAAACAAATTATCTACCTAGTGATTATTAAGTTGACGGTGAGTTTGAGGAGAGTTCGTTGTATATTTCTTTACTGTTTTGGCGACGAGTTTGAGATAGCAAGATATAAGAGAGCACGAAGAACCTTCTTTACAAGTGATCCAGAGAAACACATTGAAAGGTTAGGTTGAAGATTTAAAGAGGAAAGAGTAAACTGTTAGACTTAGTATTATAGTAGTTTAGTTGATAAGCAATAAATTATTGATATCTTGGTTGATTATTTTGTTGAGAAAAGTATACTATTGAATACCTGATTATTCCCTCGCGTGGTATCAAACCCTTGTTAGATAGTTAAACAAAGTTTGAGATCTCTTGCTAAAGTAATTGGATTGAAGATGCGAGGATGCAAACTGAGATTTACTGGCACTATAGTTTTCGGGTCGAGTTGCACATGACTTGAATTTTTTTTGGTTGATACACATCTATATCCAAAAAACAGTTTTGTGATAATTAATTAGTTGACCCGAGCACACAACACAACTATAATTGAAACGAACCAAACATGACAGAAAAATTATACATGTTTTAACAGGAAAATTAGAAACCTAACACGTAATCTTTCTAATCCTCTTATGAGTTATGAGCCATGTTTCTAACCTGATCCTAACATAGAAAACACGGAGTTGTGCGGGCTGAATCTAGTATGGTTTTATAGGGAAAGAAATTGCATTTTTTAGTATGGAGTAGGTCCATTTGGATATATCTTGTAGTTAAGAAGGCCATTCGGTCAAAAAAAAAAAAAAAGCAGTTAGGAAGGCTACGTATTTGCCCAAACTAAAAAAAAAAAAATCATAATTCTGATTTCAGTCCATCTACATCAAACCCTAATATATCGAATCCAAAACCTTAACCTTAACTTTTTTTTTTTGCATTATATTACCAACATGTTTGATTTGTAATAATGAATGGTAAGTGTAAGAGAAATTAGGGGTGCTCGTTTTGGGTAATCAAAAAAGGAATCAGAATCATATTTGTTTAGTCAGTTTTTTCTATTTTCAGCAAAAGGAGAGCGGATGGGATTAACACTCAATCTTGATTTCCCACCTGATACTAGGGAATGAGATTCCCTCGCCGATACACTTTGATCGAAGACAAATGACCATTGATCGATAACTAATGACCATTGACCAGTGAATGTTGACCGGCAATTAGTAGCCGTTGACTGGTAGTCGGTAGCCATTGACCATTGACCAGTGGCTGGTTATTTATTTAATTTTCCCTAGCTCAAACAAACAACCGGGAAAATGAAATGGAATTCATTTCAATTTCCTTTCCCGATTCCATTCTATTTCTGTAACACCCCAACTACAACCATACACTTAACAACACATTGCAGCGGAAAACTTAACTCATCACATTACTTAACCCAATGGTGTTACACGCCGTTAACCACCCACGTGGCTAACAAGGCTAATACATTTACATTGTATCGGTCTGATGGACTAGATTCCCGAGCGACTACACATTACTATCCCTTTCCATTAACAATAACAACACACATATACATTCCAACTGTACCGAGTATTTACAAATTAACTAATGCCGATAACAATTTCGGTCTTACTACACCTACAATACATATACAATTTAAACGGCTACCCATGTATATACACTACCCCGTCCTACTCTCCAACGGCTTCCAGCTCCTTGTACCTGAAATGGGAAAGAAAAGAAAGGGTGGCCCCCCAGGGGCTCAGCACCTTTGCTGATATGGTAATCCCGCAGCCCGCATGCTACCGGGCCACGCACAACTAATTGTCGTCTTAGCATGCGGTTGATTATATTTAAATCATGCATGAAAACCATAAACACATAACAAATTTCATACCCACAACAACGGGCTCAAACAAACAGTCAACACATCTACACTCATTAGATCACTCATTGTGTTCCTTAACCCTAGAGGGTTTCTCCTCTAATGGAGCTATTTCCTTAATAGACGACACTTACCCACTAATCGGGTTATCCTTAAACGCCTCCTATTATAAACTGGGATTCATATCCATGATCCACATACTCCACACAACAACTCATTCCACATTTAACGTACATATAACATAACATCGTAATTAGAATTGCAGTACAACAATAACACATAACATAACGGGAACGGTTCTCTTTAGGAACCGACCCAAATAGTTAGTTCACTTGTAGAGCCTAGAGGATGTTGCCAAAAGACTCATGATAAGCTCGTTACATAACTCGTTACCGTCCGGTTGAATGAACGGTTAACTTAACCCATAGGTGCATCCAATATAGTAATCCAAGCACACCGAACAAACATAGTATGCCCCTGAGCCCGACGTGAGTCAGTAAAATAGCCTTGGTTAAGCTAAAGGGAAGGTTGGAAACCAAAAAGGAAAACAACCATAACATACAGAGAGGATCGAACCTGATATGACAACGACCCCCATACTCACACGCGTGGCCGGAACAGACCGGACTCCTCACTCTCGGTTAGCACTTGTTAGGAGTCCCATTATTGGACTTAGTATATTAATTCACAAATAGGTGGTTAGGTCTAGTTAGACACACACAAGGGTAGTGAACATACTTACACACACAAACAACATACAACTAACTCACGCATAGCCGTGGTTAGAACGTTCCCAAGGTTTGGGTCGCTAAATCCGATTACCGATCTCTTATGTGTTCCTAGTTTGGTTAGCTACGATATAACCCTATCGAGGCTAAACGGTATCGGAACTAACACGCCACGTAGTTGAATTACTGTAAACTCATTACATGTTTTATCTTATAATGTGGCAAACATTCAGAAAAACAAGTTGGCATACAAGCCAGTGTAATCCGGTAGGACACAGGTTGTAAGAAAACCATACCTGTCACCGAGGTCCACTCTATTGTGTCCTCCTATGTTCCTCGAACAATCCTTGAACAACTGGTAACAATACAATTACTTTCATTAACATTGGGGTAATATGTTGTTTAACGTCTATTGCGCCCATAGTTAACCCCGTCATCCCGTTACACTTAATTTACTCTTGTGATCTTAAGTTCACAAATCTCACATCAAACCTAACACTTGTTTACACATTTTAAGGCCTTTATATGTCACCAAACAAGGCCTAAACATCATCTAAAACCATTACCATTCAATCCCCCATCATTAGGAGCCTTAAACAAATTTTTTTTCTTCATCTCTGGTCTGGACCGCCCCTCTGGGGCGGTCCCAGGGGCGGTCCACAACAGAAACTACTTCACCTGCGCTGGACCTCCCCACAGGGGCGGTCCACAGCAGACCCCATTTTAAAAAGTGTTTTTCTCCTCATTTTGAACTCCAAATTCACCCAAATCTTTTCCCAATCATTCCACAATCTTTCCACATGTTTCCTACATGTTTAAACACCTTAAAACAAGCACTAAACCTTCCTAAATCATCACTAACTTGTTACTCAATTTCTTACAACAATTCCTAACACTTATAACATTTTTCCTTACGATTTCTAAGTGGTGAATCATGCCTACAATATCACTAACCAAAGTGTGCTTCCACAACAAGGTAACCACTCCTAAAGCATCATTTTGCATCACCCTCATCCCCTTTACACACACTCCTCAAGTCTTTCCCACAAGTTCATAATTAAACCTTCACAAGGCATTACACTTCCATTGCTCACCAAACTTTGCACAAGACTTTACCACACCTCCACCATGACCTTGGTGTATCTAGAAATCATCCATTAGTTCTTTAAATCTCCAAGACTATGCCCAAGGCATCT
Organism: Limonium bicolor; assembly: GCA_023374045.1. Taxonomy (NCBI): domain Eukaryota; kingdom Viridiplantae; phylum Streptophyta; class Magnoliopsida; order Caryophyllales; family Plumbaginaceae; genus Limonium; species Limonium bicolor. The sequence continues at coordinate 13,326,457 of CM041778.1, read as the reverse complement.
TAACACTTAAGAACACCTTAATTCACTTTTTTCATCATCTTAACACTTAACAATTCCTAGTACAATCTAGGTCACTAAATCTCATTAGAATACATAAACTCCTTTGTTTATCAACTAAATTTTGCCATAGCTTCTCTTGTATCACCTTACACCAAAACACATAGTTTTTCCACCATTATACAACCAAGAACACTAAATCTCTTAATACACATTCCTTACACACAAACATATTGGTTTTCATCCTTTAACCACCAAAGATATCCATCTTCACAAGAGATGTTCTTTACACACAACTAAACCTTTAGACAACACTACATCACAATATAGTGCACAAACTTAAATTGCTTGGCACTTAGGCCCTTAAATTGCATAAACCTTAAACACTGAATTTCCCACATATAATGCCTTCAACCTGCAAATACACACAACAATGCTCCCACGTCCTTTTAGTCCACCTTGTGGATAGTTTTCTATCTCATTTCCCATTGGCTCTTTAGGTTAATTATTAAGCAAATATAGCTCAATTTCCTAGTACATAAAACTACATTAAGAGAGGTCATTTACATCTCTGTTTTCCAAGCTTTCCCACATGTTTTCTCTTGTTCTTTCTTGGTTGAAAATCGGCAAGGAGCTTTTATCACTTGTCAATCTTCTAACCAATACACATATAAGGGTAATGAGCATTAAGCATCATACCTAAGCTCATGGATAAACCCTAGATTACAAGAAGTGTTTTAAAACACTAAAATTGATGTTTACCTTTAGAATTTGGAAGAGAGCTTGGATAAGTAGTAAGATAGGACTCCTCCTAGTCCATTGGAGATCAATTCAAGCTAAATGAAGAACAAGAAAATACACCATTAAAGGGTGAATTTTCGGCCATATAAGAAAATGAAGGGAACATGGATTTTCTTTGATCTTTATTACCTCAAAACAAAGGAGAACAACAATATGCAAGAAGATGAGCTTTTCCCCCTTCAATGGAGATTCTTCATGGCACCAAAATGGAGTTCTTGAAGATTTGAAAAGATAGAAGTGAAGAGCTTGGTCTAACTAAGACAAATATGGTCTTAGAATTTGATTTGGAGCATTAATGAACATTTGGTGAGCAATTGAAGTTGGAGAAGAGAGGTGCTGCACCATGAACGGTTTTGGTTGGGAGAATGGAGGAAGATGACAGTGGGAACAAGAGGAAATGAAGAAAGGTGAGGAGAGAGGCAAAGTTTGAAGATATTTATGTTATAAAGCAAATAGTAACTTTACTTTATTTTCTTTTACTTTTCTTAGTTGGCTAGCCAAGTATGGTGACTCACACCACTAAAACCGTGCCCCCTTACATATTAGAGATATTTATGGTCTTTATTGACCAAATAATTGACTTATGTTGACTTAAGTCAAAACTAGCACTATTTGAGCACTATTCACAAACTAAGGCACATATTTGTGAAATTTTTGATTCCCCATTGATTTAGACTTCCTAATGTGATACTAAGTAGTACACATGTTGATTAAAGAGTAATGATGGACATTTAGCCACTCAAAACCCATTTCCAAGACAATTTTTCAAAAATGTGCTTTAAGCTCTTTAAAGCACATTTTGTGTTTTAACTTGTTTTCAAGCTTTGTTTTCTTTAGTAATTGATTTAATATGTTCATTAACATATAAATAAGGTCTTGGTAAGCTTATTAGGTCTTAACCAAACTTATCCCAAGCTTAGAGCACATTTTCGCCCATATTGGTTTTAAGGTATTTATTTGTGTTTTGTTTAGTTTAATTGTCTACCAAAGTCTCCTAAGGACTTAATTAGCCTTATTAAATCATAATTGAATGTTATAAAGTCTTGGTAGGCTCTTTGGGTCCTAACCAAGTTCACTCCAAGCTTAGAGCATGTTTTTGCTCAAACTGTGTCTTAGTGTTTTTGTGTTTTTACTATGGTTTAAATTGTACACTGATGTTTCTAAGGCACTTCTTAGCCTTTAAATACCATAGTTTAACATTTAAACAACATATCAAGTTTTGGGGTATTTCAATTTCCCTCTTTTGAAATAAACGTCCCGTAAAGAGATCTAATGGACCTATCGCCCCAATAAGCAATATTTTTACGATATGTTTTTATTTTTATTTTTTAGGTGTTAGTTATCCATATAACATGCCTTCCTTCATCTTAGCTATAAGAGGTGATTCTCCTGAAGAACTCTTGTATGTTATAGTTAATATAAACTACATCATTAGGATTAAATATTGTTCAAACACTCGCTATTGGTTTTAACATTATTATCTTTTTTTCCTGGTTATGGCCTCATTCGTTTGCAACATAAATGTAGCATAAATGAGTCGGGCATACATGTCACATTTTAACATATTTTCTTTGTCCGTTCGTTTAGAACATATTTGCATGTGACATTTGTGCCGTATTTATGTTGCTCATCTTTTCGCGCCTTACCATAAATATTTTTTCAAGTCAATTAGTTATTATTAAGATCACCAATACCATACTGTAATGCTAATATTTCATTTTATATAATATAATATAATATTTCAAATATAATTTAAATTTTACGTACATATAATAATATTTAAGCCATATTTTTTTACTATTAATTACTTTATTATTTAATATGTTGTATACAATAATAAAGTTAACTAATTAATCATCATGTTTTTTATTTTCTTACTTATACTTTTTTATAAACTATTAACTAATTAGTTTTAGCTAAAAATAAACATGTCCCTAAAAATGGAAACATATTAATATACATTACATATTGAATTATGATCAAATAGTAGTTTATGATATATACAGTAATAAAGTTAAGTAATAATTATCGTAACAGGGATAATTTTACCAATTAAATACCATGATTTATACCAAATAAGTACCATAATTTTTACCATACATTTTATTATTATTCTCTATTAATTTAAATTATTTCTTCAAAGTAAATAATTTAATTTTTTTTATTTTGCTAATAAATTTTAAATATGATAATAATATTTTAAAATTAATAGAAAGTAATAATTAAAAATATATGGTAAAAATTATGGTACTTATTTGGTATAAATTATGGTACTTAATTGGTATAAATAGGTAGAAAAATTGGTATAAATTATTTGTTTAGAACACAATACCCCTTCTTTTTATGCTACTGAATAAATTTTTAAAAATGAAACATTTGTTTATTATAATATTTTGTGATTTTGTGATTTTTTTTCATTTTTATATGTTTTTTTAATTTTTTTAATTTTTATAAATTTTTATTATTATTTATATTTATATTTTTTATATTTTTATTGTATTTTAGATATTTTGTGAACTTTTGTAAATTTTTTAACACTTAGGGGCATATTGTGAACTTTAAAAGTACTTTGTTAACTAGTAGGGGATTTTTTGTTTTTTTTCCATCTATAGTGACATTTCATGGAGTTTTAAGAAAATATAGTGGTATTTTGTGACTTTCTTTTTTTAGTGGCATTTCATGAATTAGCCAAAAATATAGTTGCATTTCATGAAATTTCCTAAAAATATATCCTGCTCCGGATTCATGTTGGGTTCGGGTTGACCTAAACTATTTTCAGGTCGGGTTATACTCAACCCCACCCAAAACCTGATTTTGACACGCCTGATTATATATACAGAGCCGTCTCAGTGATTTCGGGGACCTGTGTAAAAATTTAAAATGAGGTTCTTAGAAAATTAAATTATCTAATAATAAAAAATTATTAATTTGAAATATATAAAATGAGACCTCTTATAACATTTTATTTAAAATAAATTAAAATAATTTATAATTTTTTCATGACAAAATCTAAAATGAATAAATAAAAATTAGGCCTCCAATTATTTGGAGGCCCTGTTCCGTCGGGCAGCTTACACATCTAAGGTCCGCTAAGAAGCCGGACCTGTATATATACCCGCATAAAACAACCAATAAATATACTGTAAGTCTGTAATTATGTTAGCACACAACAATACCCAAATGCAAATACGCTACAAAGAGTCATAGCCTCTGTTAAACTTATCGATGTACATTTTCCCTCCGTGTTGGACAGTAGCATGGTTTTCGAAGAAAGAAAAGAGGACGTTACACTCGCATTCCCATATTCATCGCTCAAGTTCCTTTCTTTTGAAAAAAAAGAAAAAAAAAATCTTTTTGTTTCTCGGCCTCTCTCGATGTCCTGAAGAAACAAAAATCTTAAGAGAGGAAGTCGTCTCCTTCTGCCCTGAAGAATCCGAGAGCAGACCCGCCTCAATCAAAACTACAAAAATCTCCACGGTGAGAATAAGGGTATAGCATCAATTTCCTTTTCGGTTTGATGAATTGTTTTCCGATATGTCGCCGGCTTTGTTAGACGCCGGCGTTCAATCTCCTCACCTTGGATCAAGGTTTCTTTTGCGAGAACCAAGCCTTAGCACCGGTGGTCAGGTTTCAAATCCTTTCTGTTCTTCTGGGGTTTTTTCTAACAATCAAGGCGGTTCTTCTCACGCAATGAATCCGTCTAATCCCGATGGTGTCGGGCCTTCGGGGTTTAGAGGGACCAGCAGCACCATCCCCAATTTCGAGTTTAGTTCGCGTTCGATTGGGAACCCCGATTCGCATAGGGTGTTTGGTACTGCACGTGGCCTTTCAAGGCCCAGGGTTGCGAAAGTTAAAAAATCGCAGCATTGTCGGTCAATGGGCAGCTCAGAAACTAGGAAGTTGATCTGGGTTTGAATCCTTTTCGACCTGTATCCGGTGATGGGAAAAATGTCTCATCTGTTGGCTACGATTTAGGTTCTTCACATTCCATTGAATATCGGTTAAATGTGCCTGATAATCTAGCATCTTCGCCTACAAGGAATAATCATTATTTTGGTTCGAATGTATGTCGTGTGGAGAATCCCGGAGATGAGTTAGTCGATGTTATAAGGGATTTGAAACTGGAGTGCCATAAGAAAGAGGATGACAGGACTGGTTCAGAGAAAGGTTCTGGTATTGATGAGGGAACATCTTCCAAGCTTGCTGAAGAGATAAACAAGCTCAATATTGAAGGTACCAGATCTCGTGAAGCGTCTAGAAGCTCTGCAGGCAAGTACGTCAAGCTAAGTGGTGGTGCTTCTTATGTTACAGAACTTCCAGATAATTTGAAAAACCTGAACTTCCAAGACTCTGGGAACCCTGATGCCAATGCTTTTGTCAGATCGCCTGTAAATAATTATTGTGCTTTTGGAAATGAAAATATGAATGGTGATTCCGTTGATCCAGCCTTGGCTGATATGGTCACCAACAAGATGAAAAATTGAATGTGCGGAGTAATTTTGATAGAGTGGATGTAAACGACAATAGTGTTCACGCTGCTATTGTGCCAGATAATATGATCTTAGATGGGTTACAAAATCTAAGAATAGGCCGTGATTCAACAAGATCTGATGATCAAGGTGGTGAATATGTACATTCGGATACTGGAGAAAAAAAATCCCTACCTGGAGAGGTAAGTTCCAAGTGCAGAGAACACAGGGGAGACTCAACTGTTGCAGGGGGTCCAAATCACCAATCAAACAATGAAACATATGCCTCCTCAACTGCCTTCCAAACAGGAAACTATGGAACTCGAGAGAATTGTTTGTTTGGTTTTACTGGTAAACAAGATAGTCCAGCAACGCCTTGTGTTGAATTCAAAACTCCCAGGCAAGAAGTTCCTTCATTTACCTTTGCGAATCAGAAAATGGAATTTGGGGCAAAGAGGGAGCAAGATCAATGCACAATCAGGAGGAAGCCAAAGTTGAAAGGGTCCTCATCCGTCCAACTACACCCTGCTGAAGATTTCAGTGGAGAAATGGAAAGTAGTTTGCATAAAAAACCAGAACCATCTGAATCTTACTCGCCAATGGATACTTCTCCTTATCAGGAACTGGTGGCTGACAATGAGACGGCAAGTACAGCTTCTTTTCCCGTGAAGGTATCCTTCTGTTCTGATGATAGCAAATCAACCTACAAGTTGCAGGCAACCGACATGAAGCAGAAAGATCTTCTTACGGCCACAGGACAATATGAGTCTAGCAGTGGAAATAATGTAAAAGCAGAAACTCACAATTCCTATTCTTACTATAACAAAAATTCAGGTGGTGGTGAGCCTTTGTCCAGAAGCTCTGTTTTAATGGTTGACACTGAAAGTTTCAAGACTGCAGATGAGAATTTTGGTATGAATGAACAAACTGAAGATGTCAGTTCACCATATAGTGATGAGTGTGAGAGCAGGGCGAGTAAGACTGAATTCTTTTCTGCATGTGGTTCTGGGATGAGTGAAGGAGTTCCGTTTACGTTCGCCGCATCTTCATCTAGCAAAGGTCAAGGTTCTTATCCAGCGGGTCTATACAAAAAGAAAAGTCGAACCAAGGTTGCTAAAGAACCACTTTGTAACTTCAAGGAGCCCTTACCGTCTGATGCGTCATCTGCAGTGCATATTTCTTCAATTTCGGGAGGCTCTTCACTCCCTAGCACTGTATTGAAGCAGAAGGAAGATGTTTCCATTCCTCAACGCAAAGGAAGACCGAACTTGCAGATGAGAAACGTCAACCATACTAAGCCAGAGCCCTCATCCTCTAGGGCTGTTGCTCTCTCTGCCAAGGAAGCTTGTGAAAAGTGGAGACTGAGGTGCTCCATTCACCTTTTCTTCTTGTTTGTGATTTATCTTTTGTTTTTCACTGATCTATGTAACCTGGCTATAATTCTTGTTGCCTATCGTCTTAGTCAGATCTTCTTAGTTTTCCTTCATTTTATATGATGGATGCAGGGGAAACCAAGCTTACACGAAGGGTGAATTGGATAGCGCTGAAGAGTATTATACTCAAGGTGTAAATTGTGTTTCTTCAAACGAGGCATCTAGAGAAGCACTCAGAGCTTTGATGTTGTGCTACAGTAATCGTGCTGCAATTCGTATGGGTCTTGGAAGATATAAAGATGGGTTACAAGACTGTTTGGCGGCGACTGAAATCGATCCCACATTCTGCAGGGTTAGAGTTAGGACTGCGAAGTAAGTTTTCTCATGCTGTCATTTGTCAATCTGTCGTATCTTCATCTTAATTTCCTTTTCTGGTCAAATTTTTCGGTGTCTTAATGGATCATATGACTCTTTCTTAAGGCCAAATCTTACTCATTGTTATTTAAAAGTCGTTCTGTTCTTTGTTTTTTTGTGTGCTTCCCTTGTTACAGCTGCTACCTTGCTCTTGGGGAAGTAACAAGTGCTTCTCAGCATTTCATGTTGCTATTGCAGTCAGGAAGTGATGCCTGTGTTGATCGAAAAATTATAGTGGAAGCTTCTGATGGTCTTCAGAAGGCCCAGGTACCGATCCAAGTGCTATTCCTTCTCAACTGAGGTGCACACTTGAATTATTGTCTCTTTGAATTGACCAGCTGGCCATTCGCAAAAAACATTTCACCATATGTATTTTACAAGCTATATGGAACCGAGCTCAATGTTCATATCTTATAAAGAGGTATCTGCTGGGGTCAATGGATACTTGATTTTAACATCTTTTTTATCACGTTACAGAAAGTCTCTGAATACATGGATCATGCTGCTACGCTTTTGCAAAACAGATCGCTCTTTGATGCTGAAGGCGCTTTGCAAACTATTGCTGAGGCTTTGGTGATAAGCCCTTGCTCTGAGAAATTGCTGAAAATGAAAGCAGATGCCCTTTTCATGGTTGTAACTCTACAAATTCCTGCACTAATGACTTAACCACTCGTTTGGGACCTGAATATTATGCATGACCATTGAAGCTATTATCTATTTCTTGATGCAGATGCAGAGGCATGAAGAGGTGATTAAGCATTGCGAGCAGACTCTGGAAAAAGTTCAAAAAAACTTTCCCGAATTCGACGCTGAGTGTGACTCATCAGAGCTGAAACCTTCTAATCTTCAGGAGAAGCACAACTTTTCTATATGGTGCATTTCTTTGATTCTTAAATCGTACTTTTATCTGGGGAAGCTGGAAGAAGGTCTTAATGCTCTTGAAAAGCAAGTGGATGGGCAGTTGATTGCTGACAAGTAATACTATTTATGTGCATTTTGTCTTTATATACTCTTCTTTTAGCTGGTGCAATGATGGATTTTGCTGGTATGTTACTGATTTGAATAGCAATGTATAGGTATGGAAAGAAGGCCTTGAATCCGCTATTCCATTGCTGGGGACTATGCGTGAGTTGTTACAGCACAAGGTGAAATCAGTTTAATGAGAATGACAATAAATTAGTTGGGTGATTATTATAGTAAAACTCATGAATATATGTTTGGCCGGCTGATAAATACATATTTGAGTATAATACTAGGTTTGAACTGTAGTATCGACCAATGATATCTCTGTCTAACATATGAGACTCTCTATTGCTCTTGAAAATCATTTTCTCTGCATCATGTGCAGGTAATGAAGGCTTATCAAGCAGGAAAACATGTTGAAGCAATTGAACACTACACAGCTGCTCTAGGGCGTAGTATTGTGTCTCGCCGCTTTTCTGCTATATGCTTTGGTAACCGTGCTGCAGCCTATCAAGCAGTTGGAAAAATCTCTGATGCAATTGCAGACTGTAATCTTGCAGTAGCCCTGGATGGAAATTATCTGAAGGTTTGTACAGAAGAATTAGATATTTTTGCTTGCCACTTTGATATGCGCTTTACACCCCTTCTCAAGATTTGCCTTATTGAAGAATCTCAAGGACATATGATCCATGAGTTGAAATTTTTGATAAGACAGCATCCATTGGATCACATTTCCAGGCCATATCTAGGAGAGCGACCTTGTTTGAGATGATCAGGGATTATGACCAGGCTGCCTGTGATCTTCAGAAGATGGTATCACTTTTGACCAAGCAAGTGGAGGAGAATGCTGGTCGAAATGATCATCTGCAATCTGATCTGAGAGAAGCACATATGCGCCTCGCTCATGTGGAGGCTCATGCTAACAAGGAAATGCCCCTGGATTTTTATCTCATCTTGTAAGTCTTCCTGGTTGTAAATATTCATACTGTTGCTTCCTTTGGAATCTGCTGATATTTACTTTTCCTTTTTTTTTTCCGTTGGCAAAGGGGAAGCTATGCATTTGTAAATCTGATTTATTGATATGACTTTGGTTAGGGCTGTTGAGCAATCTGCTACGTCAGCAATAATCAAGAAGGCTTACCGCAAAGCTGCATTGAAGCATCACCCGGACAAGGTTTGGACGGTTACCCACTGTATTCTGTATTTGTTATTACCTATATCCTTTGATGAAAATGTTTTTAGCGTGTGCTGTTGGTGAAAATGTTTTAATGTGTGATGTTGGCGTAAAGGCTGCTCAATTCCTGTCTAGAAGTGAAAATGGAGATGATGTGCTGTGGAAGGAAACTGCGGAGGAGGTGGAGAAGAATGCTGACAAGCTATTCAAAATCATTGGAGAAGCATATTCTGTTCTTTCTGACCCTACTAAGGTCTACTGCAGATTTGTATATTGATTTTCCACGTGTTTTGTTCACACGTCATCCATTTCCATACTCCGTCTTTCAAATCATGCCTGCACCTGAAATATTTTACTACATTTTTATACAAGCGCTTCCGTTATGAAGAAGATGTGAGGAATGCACTAGCGAAATCAGGTGGTGGTAACTCAATGGGTATGCGCTCGGACAGAAGAAGTGGTGGAGATGATAGACGACGATGGAGAGATTTACGGCAATACTATGGGAACCCTTCGAATCAAGGGTTTGATCCTACGAATAGGTCAAGTAGGTTCTACTGAGTACAGAACTTATATATATCTGCTTGAACATGAGACTGTTTATCAAAGTGCTTGGAGCATCACAAGGTGCTCAGGATAAAAACAGGTTGTGGTTGAATTGAGCAACCCTAACCAAGAAAGAAGATGTGTCTGTTCAAGGGAGTGGCTCATTGCACGATCAACATGTACTTCTCTGCAATGCCAAATGGTGGTTCCCTTTTTGTCTCAGCAAAGGCGCTGTTTGTATTGTTAGAGGTGGATAACATGCCTGCATGAGTGTTTTTGATTTTTGTTATTCTGTTTGTCTCCTTTATATCTTCTTGGTCTGGCGATTGAGTTCTTCATGTCTGGATTTATTTATGTGTTTCTTCTCGTTGCGAGGTACAAGTCTTCTATTCTTTCGAAGGAGTGAATGTTGCCATTTCTTTCTCTTTTGAGAGCAGAGCGTATGTTTCTTCTTTGTTACATTCTTAATGTCTGTATATATACGTAGCCAAGGATTGTACAGCTTCAAGTTATGTAGCGCAAATCATAGCTCAAACCTCTGCTATGGAAGTAATACGAGTGGTTGCTATTTTTTTCTTTCAATGAATTCTTGCAAGCGTCTTGCCGCCACTTTTTTTTTTCGGTGCCATACTATTGGGCTCGTATGAGCAGCTTTTCTATTCTTTTTTTTTTATCAAACTTGAAATATTCATTCATAAATTGTCTGTCACTCCAAATAAGGGAATAGAACTATTCCCCTTCATTTGAGTGGACAAAAGTTTGACGAAGATGGGAATATGCTCCCAAATCCGTTTTGAACAACAACTGTAAACTTCCAAAATCCTGTCAAACCTAGTTATAAGGTAAAGATATATACATAAATAAAAGGAGACAGTAAGACTATTCCTAAACTTAAGATAATGAAGATTACTAGTTCCATCACCGTAGCTCTTTTTTTTTGCGTATGTCATCACCCCCCAACGTCTTCTTGACCAACTCAAATGCTAGTTCACACACAAATGCTATGGCTACCCACCTAAAAGACACAGCTCTAAAGCAATTGAACATGTTATGATACTAGCTAAAGCACTATGATAGTGCAGAATACGAGATTGTTGTAAAGAATCCAAGGAAAGACTTACACATCGAAGGAGCTAACAATGGAGTAGCACTCCTCATAAAAGACCCAAACCATACAATGGTCTAGGCTGAAATGATTTGTTAAAACTAGTGCTAGTAGCAAAAAATAATATAGCCTTAAAAAAAAACCAACAGAAGTACATCTTCTGAATCCTTACAAAGACTCCACACATACTCCTGATGATGCTACTCAGATCTCATAAACAAGAGCTTTTATCCTCATCCAGAAGCTTGCTTCTTGTAGTAACTTGGGTCTCATAACGAGGGTCACCGCAAGATTGAACTCTTACATCAAGTTCTAATCTCGGTAGACTGCAAGGAGGAGACCCATCCCCAGCAGTAAGAACTGAAGAGATTCATATTCTCGGGCAGCATTGCTGATCAGTAAGGTCTGCCTTTTCAAGAACCCCTTTAAGGGTTGTAGCTTCAAGACTTTCCTTCTTTTGGTATTTGAATCTTGTTGTCTGCATCTTGATCTTACGGATTTTCTTTTCTTATGGGGATAGAGCTTCTTTGGGATGCTTGAAGTTTCAACCAATAGATTTTCTTTTCCAGTTCTGCAACCTACTTCCTCAGCAAAAGGGAGAGAACTATTCCCTTGCTCATTTGAAGATAAGCAGAAATCTAACAGGGAGCCCCCACAGACTTTGACAACTTTGAGCCTCTCAGCAAGATATATCACCTCCCCTTCCAAAACAAACACACATATGCAGATTACTCCTTTCACTCTCCCCTTGATCTTTTTCCTCCAAATAACAACAATTCCTTACTACTCCCTTTGCCAAAGACCGAGAACAGAGATTAGTTGTATCTGAGGTACTAAGCGGACTCACAAGAAACTCCAGTAAGGTATAGCTCTGTTCCACTAATGAGTTCGAGACTCCAATTTGGAAAGATGTGAAACATCCCACTTCCAGAAACGTACCCAACCAAACACCTTCTTCTTCCTCTTCCACAATCCAGAAGAGTAACACTCAACTTTCAGACAAGAGAATAAAATCATCTCTCTCCTAAGCCAACAACGAAGCACTTGAAGCCCCTTCGATCCAGATAATCTTCACAATCAACTTCTTTAGAGCATACCAAACAAAGCAGGAAATCGGCAAGACTAAGAAAGGATGAGAGGGGACATTTTCATTAACAACACAAGCACCGATACACTCAAAACCTATGCTGCAAATAAGGAACTGAGAGGGATTACCAAATTTCTTCTATAACACCCCCGTCTATTATCCTAATTGAAATACCCCAAACCTAGATATGGTAATTAAATGTTAAACTATGATATAATAAGGCTAAAACATGCCTTAGAAACATTAGTAAACAATTTTAACCATAGAAAACACAAGGAAACACCATAAGGACAATTTAAGCAAAAACATGCTCTAAGCTTGGAGTAACTTTGATTAGGACCCAAAGATCATTCTTAGACCTTATTAACAAGATAATGGACATTTTAAATCAATTACCAAAGAAAACCAAGCTCAGAAACAAGTTAAAACATAAATTGTGCTTTAGGAGTCTTAAAGCACATTTTTGAAAAATTATCTTAAAAGGGGTTTTGAGTGGCTAAATGACCAAGATTGTACCTTAATCAACATGTGTACTACTTAGTATCACATTAGGAAGCCTAAATCAATGAGAAACCAAAAAATTCACAAATATGTGCACTAATTATGAATAGTGACCAAATATGCTCAATTAGGACTCTTTGGTCAACTTTGATTAAGTAATTGGTAAAACTAGCCCATAAATATCTCATTAAGAGAAAGGGGCCAGTTTCTTAAGGGGATGAGTCACCATACATGCCAGCACTTTAAGGAAAAGAAGAGGGAAAGTAAGAAAAATAACTATTTTGCTTTTTAAGGAAAAATCTTACCTTAGTTACCTCTCTCCTCTCTTTCTCTCATTTCCTTTCTTATCCACCGGTTTTCCCTTCATTCTCCCCTTCCCATTCATGTAAGTTCAGCTCCCATTCTCTCCATCTTCATTTGCTCACCAAAGTTGCTATATAACTCCAAATAAAAAACTAAGCTTAGATTATTGCTAGTTAGACCAAGGCCTACAATTCCATCCTTTCAAAACTTCAAAAGATCAAGTTTGATTCCATGGAAAAACCCATTGAAGGGGGGAATTCAGTTTTTAGCTCCTTACACCTCCTTACATTCAAGGTGTAAGAAAAAATCAAGTTTCCTTCATTTTTTGTGCATTACCGAAAATGCCTTCTCAGTGGGGTCTTGTTGTACTCCTTGAATACCTTTGTTTCAACCTCCAAGAGACTAGAAGAATTCTTTCCTTGCTTCATTATCAAAGCCCATTCCAAATTTCAAAGGGTAATAATCCATTTAGTGCATTAAAGTAATATTGTAAACCTAGGAATGATTTCCATGAGTCTAGGTATATTCCTTAGCGCTCATACATTATTTGATGTTGATTAGAAGATAGCAAAGGAACAAGTCCTGTGGCCGAAAACCAATCAAGACCAAAGGAGGAAAGTGAGAAAAGCTTGAAAAACATAAGGTAAATTACTTACCTTAAGGGTTTAATGTCTTAAGGGATGGGGTTTAGATAGAGTACTAAATGTAGCTTAGAGCTTACATAACATTAATAATGAAATAAATAACCTAGGAAAATAACATGATATATCTGTGAACTTGTGACTAAGGAGCAAATGAGAATTGAGTTAGCAAAAACAAAAATAAGGTAGACTACAAAACTTTTATATTGCCTATGGGATCATTGATTGTGTAATTGAAGGTTAGGAGCTTATATATGTGGAAATTTAGGTTTAGCTTTATGTCATTTAAGGCCTAAGAGCCATGTCTTTAAGGGCCTAAGTGCCAAGCAATTAAGTTTTGCACTATATTATGATGTGGGTTTTTGAGTGTAACTTGTGGTAGAGAGTGTTTATGAGAAGTTGAGAATTTGATTGTCTTGGATGGTTTAAGGAAGAAAAACTAAGATTTTGGGTATAGTAACATAGTAGGGAAGCTATATCAAAATTTGGTTGAGAAACTAAGTGTTTAAAATGTTTTAAGGAGATTTTATGACCTAGAATGTACTAGGAATCATTAAGGGTTAAATTGGTGGAAATAAATAAACTAAAGAGTTCTTGAGGATTAGGATGAACTAAGAATGTCTAGGAGGAACTAGAGGTTAGAATGGTGGGTTCAAGACGCCAAATGCATTGTATGAGAAATGGTAAGACTAGTGCAAGCGTTTGAAGGAAAAAGAGGTATAATGCCTATTGAAGATTTAAGTATGAACTAGAGAGGATAACCTTGGGAAGTGGGGTAAAGGAAAGATGTATGAACAATAATGCTTGAGGAGTGGTTATATTGGTTGAGAGGAAACTTTGGTTAGTTGAGGTCTTAGGCAAAGCTTATATGTTGGAAGTGTAAGAAGCTAAGTTTTAAGTGTTAGGAATTTTGTAAAAAGTTGAGTAAAAGATCAAGGAGTTAACTAATGGATTGATCAATGAGTTAGGAGGGAGTTTGAAGTGCAAAAATAATGTTAGAACATACTAGGACACTTGTAGAAAGGTTTGGAGTGAAATTTACACTTTGAAAAATGGGTCTGCAGTCGACCGACCCTGGCTGGGTCGGCCAGACTGAAATAAACTAGCCGAGAATGCTTCTGCATTCGACTGACCCAGAGGACCGACCCTGTCCGGGTTGGTCGGGCTAAACTTGTTGAACCAGAATGCTTCTGCATTCGACCGACCCAAGGACTGACCTGGCTGGGTCGGTCGAGTAAAATTTTCAAACCCGGATGTCTCTGCATCCGACCGACCCAAGGGACCAACCCAGGGTTGGGTCGGTCAGCCCTTATAAAAAAAGAAAAAAAAGAAAAGGAAGAGTGGCATTAGTAGTCCTGAAATACCCCAAACCTAAGTATGCTAAGTAAACATCAAATCATGATGTAGTAAGGCTAAAATATGCCTTAGAAAGATTGGTAGACAATTTAAACCAAGGTAAACACAAGAAAATGCCTTAAGGGCAATTAGGGCAAAAATGTGCTCTAAGCTTGGAGAGACTTGGGTGAGTACCCAAATATCATGATAAGACCTTAGTAATATTCTAGTGGTCATTTTAAACCAATTACCAAAGAAAACAAGCTTGAAAACAAGTTAAAACACAAAATGTGCTTTAAGAAGTCTTAAAGCACATTTTTGAAAAATTGTCTTAGAATTGAGTTTCGAGTGGCTAAATGTCCATCATTACTCTTTAATCAACATGTGTACTAATTAGTATCACATTAGGAAGCCTAAATCAATGGGAAATCAAAAATTTCAGAAATATGTGCACTAATTTGTGAATAGTGCCAAATAGTGACTAGTTTAAGTTTTAATCAACTTAAGTCAATTAGTTGGTCAACCAAGACCATAAATATCTTGGTTATAATGAGGGGGCCGGTTTTCTAAGGATGAGTCACCATAGACTTCATCAAATAAGGAAGAAAAGAAGAGATAAGTAAAAGGAGTACTATTTGTTTTATTAAAGTAAAATACCTTATATTAACCTACCTCTCTCCTCTCTTCTTCATTTCTCTTCTTCTTCCACGATTTTCTTCCTCTTCTCTCTGTTCTAAACCGTCTCCAAGCAGCACCCATGGCACCACCACATTGCTTTGTCAACAACTTACTCATTTTAGCTCCAAATCAAAAACTAAGCACATATATCTCTTAGTTAGACCAAGACCTTGCTTCCTATCTTTTCAAAATCTGAAAAGCCTCATTTTGGAGCCATGGGAAATCACCATTGGAGGAGGAAAAGCTAGCTTGAGGTGTTCATTATCTTCTCCATTCATTCAAGGTAATGAAAGTGAAAGAAAAATCAACTTTCCATCCTTTTTCTTAGATGGCCGAAAATCATCACTCATGGGGCCTTGTTTTATCCATTTTTCTAGCTTGATTCTATTCTCCAAGGGCTATAGGAGGTCCTACTTAATTCATATCCAAGCTTGTTTTGAGAATCCAAGGTAAAACATTCAATTTAATACCTTAAAACACATTTTTAACCTAGGGTTTACTCCTTAAGGTTAGTGTATTGTTTAGTACTCATGTGAGTCATTGACTATTGGTTAGAACATTGGCAAAGGAAGTTTAAGTGGTGGCCGATATTCATTCAAGAAGAGGCCTAAGGAGGAAGTTGAGAGAAACTTGAGAAAAACAAGGTAAAATGCTTACCTAATGGTGGTTTAAGTTTTAAGGGATGAGTTTAGGTGGGTACCAATGTGGCTTAGAGCTTACATTATGCAATGGGTTATATAACCTAGGAAAAACAATTTGAACAAGCTTATGAACTTGTGACTAAGGAGCCAATGAGGATGAGTTAGTAATATAAGTTTAAGATGAGTTTTAAGAGCATTATAACTACTATGAGATTGATGGGTGTATTTGCAGGTTGAAGGCTTTTATATGTGGGAAATTCAGTGTTTAAGTTTAAGTTATTTAAGGGCCTAAGAGCCATGCCATTTAAGAGCCTTAGTGCTATGCAATTTAAGATTATTGCAATATATTGAGTTTGTTGTGAATAAGTTGGTTTGGGTGATGAGATATGATGAGAAGGAATTTGATGTGTGTGAGATGGTTGAATGAGGAAAATAATGTGTTTGGGCATGATAAGATACTAGAGAAGCTATGGCGAAATTTGAGTAGAAAATAAGTGTTTAGGTGATGGTGGTGAATTAATGAAATACCCCAAATCTAAATAATATTATTTAATCATTATTTATTGGAATATAATCCAAATATAAATCATTTCACGTACGCATGCAAACCCATGCATGAAAACGTTACGTAAAAACGGTCGTTTCACCATAAACGCTAAAACGCCTTAGAAGCATATGGTCAAACATGACCTTGTATGACCCTCTAATATTCAAACTAAATGGTCATACAATTATTATATGAATATACAAATATATTCCCTAAGCTAAATTCAGTCAAAAACGCAAAACGCTCGGGAGTGCTCACGCCCGCTCCTTAAAGCACGAAAAGTCCGGAGGAGTGTCGAGGTGGCACGAACTCCTATAAAATTAATTCCTTGAGTTCCTAACATCATTATTAACCATAATAAAGAAACCCACGAAGTGGTTTCTCAAAATTCAGCAAAACCAAAGGAGGATTTCTTAGCGCTCCTTTTTGGCCCGGGAGTGTCCCGATGGCCCATAAATTATGTCACAGGTTGATATAACCCCAAATAACTCAATGTAACATCTTAGTATATGTTTATTTACTATAATAATTGTTTACAAACACTTGGAACTCATAAGAACAATTGGTTTCCCAAAATTTCCTTAGAGCACAAAAACACACCTTCGGGTGTCACGAAAATGCGTTTTACGCAATTACCTTGTAGTTTTTGACATACCACGAATTGGTAATATTAAAAAGGGTTAAAATGACCTTCTAAATCAGTTGGTGTGACTAGTCAACAAGACTCTCTATAGGGGCCGATTTTGAGAGCAAAAACTAGTATAAAAATTGCATTAAAAGTTTATAAAAAGCATAGAACATGGTGACTCACCTTCCCATGTGTTATATTACTTAATGTCTAAGTATGTAGGTCTCATTTGACCAGCAAGCTGTCGAAATTAGGCCATGGAATAAGGCCATGTGAGCTAGAACAAAAACAAATGAGAAAAAGTAAAAAGTGGATCTAGAATTCACTTTTCTAGATTCCTTCTTTTCCATGTGACCTAACATGCTTGTCCTTGGCTCTTCAATGTCAATTAAGACACCCCATTTGACCCTTGAATTCGTGACTCTACAAGGGAGGAAGAAGACAAGCCTAACTTAGAAAAATCAAAAGAATAACTTACCTAAATTACCTTGTTTTCTAGCTCACAATCATCTTCTTTCCAACTCTTGCTTGCCTTGTCACACACCACATGTCCGAAATTATGCAGAGAACATGGGCATTTATTGAGCCAATAAACCATGTAATAAACTAAGGAAAAAGTATAGTCATTTGACATTAAAATTAACAAAACAAAAATCAAATTCTAAGGCACTCTCTTACCTTATACGTAAGTTTAGTGTCATTTCCCCTCTTGCACTCCACACCTACGAATTTGGTAAGCTCTCTCCTCTCTCTTCTAAGCTTCATCTTCTTCCTTTGAAGCTCTTAAGTCCATTAATGGAGATGTAACTTCTATCTTCATCTTTAAGGTAATTTCTTAGCAATTCTTGTCAAGCCTTGAAGCAAAACTCTTCCTAGCTTAACAACAAGTGTTCGACATCAATTAGTTCTCCAAGGAGGTTGTCCAAACCAACATTAAACCAAGGAGCATCTCAAGGTTATCTTAAGGTAGTTTTAATGCTTGAAAATCCTTAAGGCACATTTTTATGTGTAACCAAGTTCTACTTCTTCTAAGGTTCTTTCCTTCTTCATTTTCATGAAGGAAACCTTGTTCTTCATCTACCTTAGGAGTGCCGAATTCATAAGGAGAAAAGTCTAAGGTAAACTCTTGTAAAAATACTTACAAATCTACTTAAGATCTTTATTCAAGATCTAACTCCTAAAACTCTCCTTCACCACTTGCATATAACCGAAGTGGAGCATCTATATTACCTTGGAGAAAGCTTGGAGATTCAAGAAGAAGTTCAAGCACTTAACCACCTTGTTAAGAAGTAAGTTTACTATATAAATCTTTATATTATAAGCTTTGTTAAGCTTCTAAAAATTGTACAAAAATTATGTACACCTCCTAGGTTTATTAATACCGAAATTATATGGTTTTATATGCCAAAAATATAAACTATAACATATATAGAAATATTTACCTTAAGACACATTTTTGTGTCACAAAATTCATTTATGTTACAAATAAATTTAGGCCGAAAAGTCTTAGGCAAAAATGCTTTATTTTGAGCTTAGAATTTATATAAGACATTACAATAATTTATACATGAGTTATATGACTCCTATGAATTTATTTATAATTACTTAGACATATAAATCCACTTTTATATAACATAAGGTCTCATTTAAATTATGGCCGAATGTTCTACTTGATAAATAAGTTTTAATGAGCTACTTAGGTATATAAATTTATATCATAAAGTTTGGTGAGTTAAAAATATTCTTTTAGTGTCTAAATGACTAATTAATTAAGTTATGTGGATTAAATGTAATTTTTACAAAGTTTAGTGTACTTATATTAAAAACCGAGAGCTAAAGGGCTGTTTGGTGTAATTATAATATAATATAAGGTTAGGAATTAAGTTTAAGAATTTTAGATAATTTAAACAAGCTTTGAAATAACTTTTTATAAAGTTTTGGGCTATTATGTAATTTATAAAAGTTGTTATGAAAGTTTATAATTTATTAGTGGGCGAATTCATAATTAAGAGAATTATTAGGTTCACTTTCGAAATTTTAAGGGATTTTTAAATATTTAGACTATAGTTTATAAGTTATTAAGTAACTAATAGAAAGTTTTGGGGTGAAAATGTAATTAATGGAAAGTTCAAGACCAAAGCCGAATTCTTTGGGGTTAGTTTGGTAATTTAGGAATTTATAAATATATATTCGGCATTTATGGAGAATTAAAATTAAAACTATAGTTTACATGACATTGTGAAAAAGTTATAAGATTTTGTGGTTAGATTGTAATTATAAGAATAAATTATTAAAGCCGAGAATTTAAGGGGCTAAGTTGTAATTTTTGAGAGTTATAATATTTAAAAGCTATATACCAAAATATTAGGGATGGCTTTGCAATTTAGCTAAATAAGAAGTTAAAACTCTATAATATAAAGAGATTAGAATTTAAGAGTAAAGTTTATGAATTAATGTGGTTGTTTTGTAAATAACCGAAATACAAGTTTAAGAATTTAGATTTAAATAAATATAGGTCCTATATGGATATTTGGAGGATTTAGAAGAAAGAATTTTGATTAAAGGAATTATGGAATTGGAACTATGGCTTACATGGTTATAAGGAATTAAAAGATAAACAATAAATATTATTTATGGTTAAAAGGAGAATAATAAAACTATAAGAATTTTATGTCTATGTATGACATATAAATATAGTTAAGAGATTATAAGTTGTTATGTCACCTAGACAAATAAAATAAACAACAAATGCAATAAACACATATATGTGCATTAAATGATTTATAAATAAATCAAAAGGGATAACAAATAAGTTATACATTAAATCATGAGGTGATTAAAAGAAATAAACCTCACATGAAATAACAATATGAAATTTGTTAAAAGATCCAATAGAATTATTACATAAGGGTAACATAAATTAACCCTCTCAGTTAATCCTATTCTAGGACTTTGTTTGACCAGACGTTGACCGGGAATTTACAAGTACAGTCTACGGTGAACGGTATGGGATTCTTGCAAACTATTTTCTAACGGATTACACCGGCTTGTGTGCTATCTGTTGTTTGAAATAACGACCAAGATAATTAATGTAAAACTGTTGTTTTACTCTTGCACACTGTGGTATTATTTTATGTGCGTGAATGTTGCTGACTACATCGTGTATGTCCCACGCATACAAACACTACTATACCAGTGGATTAAATACCTGCGTTTCAGTATACCGAGGACTTGTACTCAAGTCTCTCACTAACTTCACTTTATAACAAACGTCATTATCCTAAATGTGATAATTGACAATACACATTGTGTTTTTGTTTAATGTCTCTATATGACACTAAACAAATATATACTTCGAGAATGAGGAGCCCAGTTGGATCTGGCCATGCATGCTACGGGAGTTGTACCTGTCTCAGGTCGTCTCCTACTACGTCGCGACGGAACATTCAGTTGGGAGGAAGACTTTATTCCTTCCGGGATTCAAATGCCCTTCAGTTCGAGGAAGACTTTATTCCTCTAGTGGGTTCTTATTTCCCACGCCATTCAGTTCAGGGTTAACTACGTTATCTCCTGGGGTTTTTATACCCAACCTTTCTTTATAACGAGGTCACTATACCTCCACTATTTCAGATATTCAGTTATAACGGTCAGTCCCATTGTGTGGACCGACTATCAGTAAAGAATTTCAGTTCAGCTAACTCGACCTTCTGTGTCTTGTTCTATGTGACATTATTGTCCTTGTATGGATACTTGTTATTATCAGACTATGCTTGTTTACAGCTTTATAAAAATGAACTGCATGTGTTCGACAAAGTAGTTGGTGTGGCCCGGTAGACGATGGGCTGCACGTTTTCCATACCAGCATTGTTTGCTGAGCCCCTTGGGGGCACCCCCATTTTTCAGGTACCTGACGTTTGAGAAGATCACCACACTGAGTGTAGGTGGGGTAGACCAAGCTGTGGGAGTCTACTATTAGTTAATTATTCTATTTCAGTATTTTACTTTGAGTTTGATTCCTAGTATCTCGGGTTGTATCTGTATTCCAGACCGTGACATTTGAGGATTGTATTTGGACTTAGCCTTGTTGGTCACAAGGGTGGCCAACGGCGTTGTAATACCGCCCGGTTGTTGTATTTATTTCCGCTGCAGTTGTATTTTATTTGGGAGTGATCGCCGTTCAGCTTATTGGATTTCGGGTTGGGGTATTACAATTAATGTGACCGAGGGTTTACTAGGAGTCATAGAAAGGAATTTGAGTGGAAATGAGTTAACCAAGGAGTTCTTGAGGTTTAAAATGACCTAGAGTTGTCTAGGAGGAATTAGAGGATTGGTGAGTGTATTAAACACACCAAAAACCATGGTATGAGGAATGTAATACTTGTGCAAAAATTTGAAGGAAATGATGTATAATGCTTTAAGATGATTTAGGTATGAACTAAGAGTAGAACAATGAGAGTTTCGGGAAGTTTGTGTAAGAGGTGGTGATGTTAGTAGTGGACTGGTAAGGTTTAGTTTAGATGGTAATGTGTGGACTTGGGTGATGGAAGTGAGAATTGTAGGAGAATGTTGTAAGTCGTCTAGGAAAATGACTAGAAACATATACAGGTTTATGATCATGAGAATGGTGAGTAAGTTGCATAAAAGAAGTGGAAATGTCTAAGGAGGGCGTTGCATGGTTAAGGTAAATGAAGAACAATGTCAAGGTATTAAGGTAATGGAAAGAAATGAATAAGCAAGCTTAAGAGTCTAAGAGTGATGAGTAACCAAAGGAAAGGAGTGGAATTGGTGCATGGAAATGCAAGATAACCTTGGAGGGTTTAGCAAAGCAAAGATGTAATGTAATGTTGTTAAGGAGGAGTTATATGGGTAGAAAAGAAACACTTTGGTTAGTTGAAGTTTTAGATAAAATGTACATGTTAGAAATATAAGGAATTAATTAACAAGTGTTAGGAATTTCTTGCAAGAATTGAGCAAAAGGTTGGAATGATCTTTGGAGGTTATTTTAATGAGTTTGGAGGATGATTAAGGTGGGTTTAAGGGTCTAAACGATGTTAGAACACACATTAGAAGGCTTTAGGAGAAGTTTGGTGAAGATTTAACAATTTTTGGACATGTTCTGGTGGCGTCCGACCCAGGGGTCCGACCCAAGTTTGGGTCGGACGGCCTCTGTTAGACGCCAGTGAAGGGTTTTGTAATGGTCCAACCCAGTTGGTTGGGTCGGACAGGAGAGTTTTAAAAGACGGAAAATTTCTGTAATGGTCCGACCCAGTTGGTTGGGTCGGACGGTGGGTCGGACGACCCTTACGACTTAAAAAAAAGGGGAAACCCTAAGAGAGTTTAGTGGTATTAAGGGTACCCCATTGAGGAGGCAAAGATTACTAGAGGTATAAAGACCTAGGGGATTAAGTTAAGTATAAGCTTAAAAGTTAAGGTTAAGTTTGTAAGATTAAGTTTGTAAGATTAAGTGTAAGACTTAAGAGGTGTTAGGTGGGGATCATTAAGGGTTAAGTAAGTTAAGTAAGATAAGTAAGTTGAATTGAGTAAGTGTTAAGTGGTAATAATTTATAGACTTAAATGGAAATGAGAAGAGTATGAAGGACGAACAACCAACGGGATGAACGTACGGAGAGATTAAGCAACCGAACGACCAACGGTGAACGGTACAGTTCTTCTTGTGACCTGCTTGCTAACGAGGTGTCCCTCGGCTTGTGTGCTTTGTTTTTGTGTGCTCACTAAACAAGATAAAGCATGCAACCGGAATATTATGTTTATTGTATTGTTGTGTGGTGTTTGAAAAACTAACACAAAACCGTGAGAACTTACTAACCAACGTTTAGTAAGGAATTGAGTGAGACTAAGGAACACTCCCTAATATGAGTTTGATATAAACCGAAAGAGGTTAACCAACAAACATGGTCTTGAGACTAACTACTGGAACTTAAGGGGGGAATGAGGAACCCGGGACTGACTCCTGTCATGCATGCTAAGGAAAGGGGGTCGGTATCTATAGCAGATCCGACTTCCGCTTAAGGACTAGTCCTCGGACTAGTAGCCTTGGGTCGGTTGGCCGGCTCGGCTACATTGGACATCCAGTCCAAGGTAGGTGGCTTTAAGATGGCGTGGGGGGATCAAGCCTACATCCCAAACAATTTAAGAATGTTGTTTATTGCCGGCCAGTGTCCTGCTGCTGGCTAGGGTTAACCAAGCCCTATAAAAATAAACAACGAACTAAGGGCTAACCTGTTCCCAATGAGAGGACGGTTGGCATACATAAGGTAAGGTTAAGATAAGTTGCAACCATTCCTTTTTAAAGGATGGTTTGCATTATTAAGACTAAGATAAGCTACATCCACTCTTTTTTAAAGGATGGTTGTTTTTAAGATTAAGATAAGACTAAGATTGAGGTGAGATAAGGATGGACTAAGATTAAGAGGAAATATAACTCAAGGAGTTAAATAATTAACTCTCTAATTAAGGGAACGCATTTAAGTCGTTCATTGTGTGTGAACTTTGATTGTTCAATTTGGTTTGTTGTTACTGCACTTACTATTATGTTGTGCATCTAATCAACCTCCATGCTATCGACACTTAGTCGTCGTAGCCACGTTAGCTTGGGGGCCATGAGAGGATCGTACCAGCATTCGTGCTGACCCCTTTGGGGGCTGTTTTTACTACACATGTGAACATCAGGAGGCGGCCGTCGCGAGAGTAAGAAGGGATACAAGTGTTACGGGTTAAGCGTGGCCTACGAGTTGTGCATGTACACTCGTATGACAATTGAGTTAGTAAGATGTATAGGATGTGAGGGGATTGTAAGAAGGATAGGTTTGGTTAAGGTTGTTATGTACTAATGTTCGGTATATTCTGTAGTCATACCGCGGCAAGGTCCTGGAGTGTAAAGAATTCGCTGTTGTGATGTTTATGTATGTATGTATGCTGTTAAGTTGCGAGACCACATTTGGATTGAGTTGGGGGTGTTACAAGTCCATCATTAGGAGGGTAATGATGATTAGAATGACATGCATGTAAGGACATAAGAGATTTATTAAAGTAAAACGTTTATGTGAATTAAGATTAAATTACAAAGACTTAGCGGTTATTAGTCGGGAATCATTAGTGGTTAAGTAAGCTAGGTAAAGTTAAGGTAATTAACAATCCGAATTGGATGAATGTTTTAGGATTGAGAATTTCGACTCGGAAGGAGATTAGGCAACCGAACAACCGACGGTGTACGTTATGGTTTTCTTGTAGCCTGCTTGCTAACGAGGTGTACCTCGGCTTGTGTGTTGTTTGTTTAATTGCTTCGACTAAAACAAGATAAAGCATGCAACCGATCTACCATATTTTGTTGTGTGTCTGTATTGTACTAACACAACTTATTTTGCGGACTTACTAACAATGCTTGGTAAACATTGTATGAGAATAAAAATACATCCCCGTTATTGGTTGGTTAATACCCAGAAAGGTTTAACTAACAAACATGTCTTCGAGACTTCTACTAACTGAATTTGTGGGGGGTGAGGAATCCGAGACGGTCCGGTCACATGTGTTTGAAGGAGGAGGTCGGTATCTGTATTAGACCCGGTTTCCATTTAGACTTGTCTTCGGACTTGTCGCCTAGAGTCGACATACAGACTCGACCACCTCGAATTTCTGTTCGTGGTGGAAGGCATATTAAGAGGGTGCAGTGGGATAACCTAAATCCCAATTTAAGAAATATTGTTTTATTTAAACCAATGAAGTTAATAGCTCATTGGCTAGGGTTGCTTTTGACCCGACAAAAATAAACAATGAATTAAGTATAACCAATTCTAATTAAAGAATGATTGACTTATTTGAGGTGAAGTTTGAGATGGGAACTAATGGTTCTCGATTTAAGGGAGTTAAAAGAGCTAACTCACTTACTCAATGAATATCCATTACTATGTTCGAACTGTTGAGCTATGAGCATTTCTTGTGATTGTGTTGTGTTTATTATACTTCTTATATTGTTGTATTAATAATCAATCGCATGTTTACGACAAAGTAGTCGTGCGTAGCCCCGTTAGCTTGGGGGCTACCAGTTAATCGTACCAGCAAAGGTGCTGAGCCCCTTGGGGCATCCATATTCATTTCGCAGGAAAGCACCAGCAGAAGACCCACCTTGAGAGTAGAAGCGGGTAAACTTAGGACGGGATTTACTTTTGTACCCGGGTTGTGCCTGTACACCCGTGGTTGTTAGTTAAACTGGTTGGAAATTATGTTAGAACTTGAGATACTTGAGACACGTCTAATGTATTTTAGTTTAAGGTTGTAAATACTTATGTTCTGTATATTCTTGTAGTTCAGACCGTAGCAAGGTAATGGGCGTTGTATTATGATTCCGCTGCGATGTTGATATATGTATTAGTAAGTTTTTGTGATACCCACGTATGGATGAGTTAGGGTGAAATACCCCAAACCTTGGTATGTTGTGTAAACGTTTAACTATGGTATTTAAAGGCTAAAAAGTGCCTCAGGAACATGAATGAACCATTTAAACCATAGTAAAGTGCAATAAAGCACTAAGACACAGTTTGAGCAAAAACATGCTCTAAGGTTGGAGTGAACTTGGTTAGGACCCAAAGAGTCTACCAAGACTTGATAATTTAATTATGACTTTATAAGGCTAATTAAGTCCTTAGGAAACTTTGGTAGACAATGAAACCAAACAAAACACAAATAAATACCTTAAGGTCAATAAGAGCAAAAATGTGCTCTAAGCTTGAGATAAATGTGTATAAGGCCTAATGGTCATACCTATGCCTTAATTATATGTTAATGAACATATTAAATCAATTACCAAAGAAAACCAAGCTTGAAAACAAGTTAAAACACAAAATGTGCTTTAAGAAGTCTTAAAGCACGTTTTTGAAAAATTGTCTTGTAAATGAGTTTTGAATGGCTAAATGTCCATCATTACTCTTTGATTAACATGTGTACTATATAGTATCACATTTGGGTGGCTATATCAATGGGAAATCAAAAATTTCACTTCTATGTGCCTTGTTATTGGTGAATAGTGATTTTTTATAACTAGTTTGTAACATATAATGTTATAAGTGATTAAGTTGGTCAACAAAGACTATTATACCCTTCTACTAATAAGGGGGCCGGTTTTTGGTAGTAATGAGTCACCAAACATGCTAACTTGTTAAGTAAATAAAGGTGACTCATAGGTTACTATTTGCTTTAAGTTATAAATATCCTTAAAAGCAAAACCAATCTCATTCTCCCTTCCTTCTTCATTTCCCACGGTTGCAAGGCTTCTCCAACCTCCCTTCTTGCTCTCTTTTACGAGCTGCTACAGCAACACCAACATCACCATTGTTTTCCATCTTTGACCACTTGTAAAACCTAGCTCACTTAACCAAATCAAAAACAAACACCACCATTCTCTTCCTCTCATCAAGCTCTTCAATTCTATCCTTTCAAAATCCCAAGAGCTCCATTTCGGTGCCAAGAGGAATCACCATGGGAGGAGCTAGAGCTCACCTTTTCACATATTCTTGTTCTCCTTTGCTTCAAGGTAAGGAAACTCAAAGAAAAATGACATTTCCTTCATGTTTTGTCATGTCCGAAAATCACTCTTAATGGAGTCATTATATTGCCTTGTTCTAGCTTCATTCCAAGCTTCCATGGACTAGGTGGGGTCCTCTCTTGATACTCATTCAAGCTCTCTTTCCATTCCAAGGTAAAACAATCATGTTAATACCTTAAGATAATATATGTAACTAGGGTTTACAATGAGATAAAGCTTAAAGCTTATATACTCATTTTAATGTTGGTATATTGTTTAGTTGTTGGCAAGGAACCAAATGCCCTACCGGTTCTACAAGGAAACAAGAAAGAAATTTGTGAGGAAAAGAGGTAAACAAGCTATCTTAGTTTGGTTTAATGCCTTAGGAGGAATAAGCTTATAATGCTTGTTAAAATACCTAAGGAGCCAATGGTGAATGAGCTAGTAAAAATGCTCTCAAGGAGTTTATTAAGGGCATATGAATTGTTGGGTGTATTTGCAGGTCAAAGGCATTATTATGTGGGAAATTCAGTGTTTAAGGTTTATGCAATTTAAGGGCCTAAGAGCCATGCATTTAAGGGCCTAAGTGCCAAGCAATTTAAGTTATGCACTATATTGTGATGTAGTGCTTAATGTGTGAAGTTTGTGTATAAAATGTGTTTGATGGATTTTAGGTGTTCTTGGATGAATTAAGGTGAAAACCTAAGTGTTTGGATGTGGGTATATGCTAGAGAAGCTATGGCCAAATTTGGGAAATGTGTAAGAAGTTCTAAGAGTTGTAAGTGAGTTTTGGTGAACTAGGAAGGATTAAAGGTGAATGAATGTTCACTTGAGAGGGAAACATGTATTAAGGTGATTTAGAGTGATGCAAGGATTTAGGTGTTGTCTTGGAAGTTCTAGGAATTCAATGGGTGTTTTGTGAATGTATTAAAGTCTTGGAGAAGTTGTTTAAGGTTTAGGTAAGGTTGGTGTTCAAGGAATAAGTGATGTTTAGGTATGATGTGAAAAAGGAGATTTAGTTAGTAAGAAAAGAAGTTGAGAGATGATGATAAGGTGTAGAGGAAACACCTTGGTATTGTGGTCATTATAGGTGAAATGCCACCTAGAAATCATAAGGAGAAAACATTGTAAGTGTTAGGAATTTTGTAGAGATATAAGTAAAGGTTTAAGGAATTAGGAAAATAGTTTTGTGAGTGTTTAAAGAATATCTTAAGGGTGTGTTTGAAGTGCCAAATGATGTTAGAACACATTAAGAGGCCTTAGGAGAAGTTTGGTGAAGATTTGACAAAGTTTGGGTAAGTTTAGGAGGCGACCGACCCAGGGGCCGACCCAGGTTGTGGGTCGGTCGAGCCTCTGTAAAATGTTAGGGAAGTGTTCGGTAATGGACCGACCCAGAAGGTTGGGTCGGACATGGGTCGGTCGGTCAAGTTTCAAAGGAGGGAAAATGTTCGCACATGGACCGACCCAGAATGGTGGGTCGGACGTGGGTCGGACGGGCATGTTTGTAAGGAAGTAAAAGGGGTCTGTAATGGACCGACCCAGATGTGGGTCGGACGGTGGGTCGGTCGGACCAAAAACATGGTTTAAGGTTATGAAATGATATGAGATGATGGGGATTGGTAGGTAATGATGTTATAAGGATGTTAAGGACATGTTAGGTGAGTTTTAATGACAATAAAGTGGGCTAAAGGTTGTATTAAGATGTGAGAGTAAAACAAGTTAAAAATGTTAAGTTATTTAACCAAGTGGACGGGGAAAGTTATAAGCATTAGACTTAAAACAAACATGTTACCCCAATGTTAATAAAAGAACATGTGATGTCAACAGTTGTTCGAGAATTGCTCGAGGAACATAAGTGGACGTGGTAAAGTGGACTCCGGTGACAGGTATGGTTTTCTTGCAACCTGTGTCCTAACGGATTACACCGGCTTGTATGCCAATATGTTTTATTGAATGTTTGCCACCTTGTAAGATTAAAACATGTAATGAGTTTATAGTAATTCATTTATGTGGCGAATTTGGCCTCCGATACCATTTAACCTCAAATATGTGTTAAACCTTAGCTAACCAAATCTAGGAACACATGAGTGATCGGTATTCGGAGTTGACGGCCCAAACTTTGGGAACGTGCTAACCACGGCCGTGTGTGAGTTAGTTGGATATTGTTGTTGTATGCAAGTGTGTGAACCTCCCTTGTGTGCTTAACTCGGTCATGATACCGTATGGTTGTGGATGTGGTAGGCTCCATAATGGATCTCTAACCACTTAATATTTGATGTATGTATACTAATGGGGGGGTGAGGAGTCCGGTCTGTTCCGGCCACGCGTGTGAGGATGGGGGTTCGTGCCATTATAGGTTCGACCCTCTGTGTATGTTAAGGTTGTCTTCCCATTGGGTTTCCAACTTTCCCCTTTAGCTTAACCAAAGCTATATTACTGACTCACGTCGGGCCACGGGGGCATACTAATGGTTATGTTATTATGGTGTGCTTGGGATTACTATATCCGACACACCTTGGGTATAAGTTAACCGTTCTATATAACCGGACGGTAACGAGGATGGTAACGAGCTTAACATGGGATTGGTAAAAATCCCTAGGCTCACATGGTATACTAACTATGGTGGAAGGTTCCTTGTGAGAACCGATGTATATGGTGTTATGTAATGTTATGGTGCTATGCAAATTCCCTTGCTATGCTTTGGTATAAATATATTATATTGGATGTTTTAAATGAATGCAATGTGGTCATGTGTACATGGAAGCAAGAAAGGTTTGCTATGTTTTGTTATGTGAGAAAAGAGTTATGATGTATGATATGGAATGTGTGGATCATGGAAATGAACCCCAGTTGTGACAAGAGGCGTTTAAGGATAACCCGATTGATGGGTACACGTCGTTCGTTAAGGAAGTAGCTCCGTTTAGAGGAGAGCCACTCTAGGGTTTAAGGAATCATTGGATGGTTGGTTAAGTGTGGATGTTTTGGTTATAGGTTGAGCCCATTGAGGCGAAATATTATTATGTGTGGTATGTTTATGGTTTGTATGCATGATTTAAATATAATCAACTGCATGCTAAGACGACAATTAGTCGTGCGTGGCCCGGTAGCATGCGGGCTGCGGGATTACCATACCAGCAAAGGTGCTGAGCCCCTTGGGGCCACCCCTTTCTCTTCTTTTTCCTATTTCAGGTACAGAAGTGCTGGAAGCCGTTCGAGAGTAGGACGGGTAGTCGTTGTACATGGGTAAACTTTTAAGTGTATGTATACAGTAGGTGTAGTAAGACCGAAATTGTATCGGCAGCAGTTTGTAAATACTCGGTACAGTGAGAATGTATGTATATAATAAATGTTGAATTGGAATGAGGAATGTATTGTGTAGTTGCTCGGGAATCTAGTCCATCAGACCGATATAATTGTGTATGTATTGTATTAGCCTTGTTAGCCACGTGGGTGGTTAACGGCGTGTAACACCATTGGAATAAGTAATGTGATGAGTTGAATTTCCGCTGCAGTTTGTTGTTATGTGGTTGTTGTTGGATGGGGTGTTACATAGGGTGTTACACTAATCGTTACCATAATTACCATCGAATCACAACAACAAATAAAGATGTTACAATCGTAGCGGAACTACTAACTATCTAGGCGGGTGCCATAGCCATCTATCCGACTACTTAACCATCCATCCGCAGTGATGACGAGATTAACATAACTCAAAACGCTCACCAACTGTATCACAAAGCCGTACAACCCATAAATAAATCCTCATAAATCTAAGAACTAGTGAGCAACTATTAGTATTCAAATATACATCCATCACTACTTGACATATTTAGTACAACGCCTTAGTTCGGAAATCCTCCTACGCATAATCACTACAAGAAAAAACAGATTTAGCTACCGATGATTTGCTACCGCACATGTATTGGTAGCTACTTTCAGAAATTGCTACTGATTTTTAATGGTACTAAAATAGTGGTGTCTATTTTGCTACCACAAAGACAATGGTAGCTAAAATTTTTAAACAGTAGCCAAATCGCTATCGTCTGACAAGACTGCTACCATTAGTAGTAACTATTTTTGATTTCATCTTGGTTCTTTTTGTAAGAACAATTTAGCTACCAATGTTGGTAGCTAAATTACGGAATAGCTACTGCTGGATGTGACTAATTCAATCATGGTAGCTATTGCACTACTATTAAAGCAACAGTAACGAAAAATATTATAACTAGTAGCTAAATTGCTACTAAAAGTTGTTACTACCAAATAGATGAGCTAAGTTAATGAAATTGCTACTGACACTCATCACGGTTGCCGTTCTGCTACTGTTTGGGCGTCGGTAGCGAATATTTTTAGCAAGCATAAAAATTGTTACTATCTTTAATTATGAAATTGCTACCGACTAATGATATTAATGAGATTATGGTTAATATTGTGCTACATCATAATAAATGATAGCTAATATTTTTAAGCGATAGCAAAATTATAATTCTCTTATAATTTAAATGTGTGATACGTATATAATTCAAAATACACAACTATTTATAATTATGAGAAAGATATATTTTTAAGAAATTACCCCAAATTAATGTATATAAAGATAAGTATGAGAAAGTATATTATTATTTTACAAAAATCCACCACAACTTTGAAACTATGGATTGGGTTAATGGTTAATCACCCAATTAAAAATTTAATTATGTCATTATTATCCCGATAAAAGTTTATCATCCAGACCTAAAACCTAAACACACACATATCCCATCATGTTAAAGGGTTATCTTAAAGCAAAAACAAAAACTGAATTAGAGTTGAGCATTATGGGCAGCTAGTCAAGTATATCAAATCGGGTCATTATTAAAAAAAATCTAGTACTTTCTTGTAATCTAAAAAAAATAATTGAATTAAAATCAGGCTTTTAAGATATGAAGTCGAGTAAACTCGGAAGAAAGACATCTCAAATTTGAAGAAAAGTTTCTAAAAATCCAAAGTAAAAAGGAGACGATGAATTGCTATTACACATATTGGTATCTAAATTGAAAAATTGCTACTAATTTATAATGCTATTAACAGTGGTAGCTGTTGTGCTACAGGAGCAACAATGGTAGCTAAGTTATGTTACTTGTTACCGCCAATAGTAGCTATTTTTTCTTGAATCTTGAATCTTTCAATAAAACTAATTTTGCTACCAATATCGGTAGATAAATTAAGAAATTGTTCTTGCTGTGGATGCTAATTCAAAAATTGTAGCTATTGTACAACTATTTCGACAACAATAGCAAAAATATTATAACTAGTAGCTAACTTGCACTATCTTAAAGTTTCTACAGCCAAGTAGATAAGCAAAATTATGAATTGCTACTGGCACTTGATTATAGTCGCTATTATGCTACTATTTAGCAAATGCTTTAAACAAGTAGCTAAATTGCTACTATATTTAATTTCGAAATTGCTACCGACTAATAATGCTAATACAACTTTAGTTGATATTATGCTAGAATACAACAAATGAATGCGGTATCAAAATTATTATTGTCTTATAACTTAAACGTGTGATTACTACATAATTTGAAATACTAATCTATACTACTACTGCCATAGTGGACATATTATCTTTTTACATAAATATTTAAATTTTTTCAATATAGTATATGTGTTAGCTTTGAGCTATCAAAATTTTGAAAAAGAACAATAAGTAAATAAAAATTGTCTAATTCGTGAAAAATAATTAAACTATATACCACTACTAGAATTTATTTTATCATATAAGATATACCTAACATAATATATTTTTGATATTATAATATGTTTAAGTCTCAAAGTATCACACATATTAATACATTATAAAATAGAGTAAAAGTATTTGAAATACCCCAAACCTTGATATGTGGTTTAAATATTAAAATATGGTATGTAAAGGCTAAAAAGTGCCTTAGAAACATCAGTGAGCAATTTAAACCATAGTTGAAATACCCCAAACTTTGGTATGTTGTTTAAATATCAAACTATGGCATGTAAAGGCTAAAAAGTGCCTTAGAAACATCAGTGGACAATTTAAAATATAGTAAAGTGCAGTAAAGCACTAAGACACAGTACGAGCAAAAACATGCTCTAAGCTATGAGTGAACTTGGTTAGGACCCAAAGAGCCTACCAAGACTTAATAACATTTAATTATGATTTTATAAGGCTAATTAAGTCCTTAGGAAACTTTGGTAGACAATGAAACCAAACAAAACACAAGGTAATACCTTAAGGTCAATAAGAGCAAAAATGTGCTCTAAGCTTGGGATAAATGTGTATAAGGCCTAATGGTCATACCTATACTTTATAAATATGTTAATGAACACATTAAATCAATTACCAAAGAAAACCAAGCTTGAAAACAAGTTAAAACACAAAATGTGCTTTAAGAAGTCTTAAAGCACGTTTTTGAAAAATTGTCTTGTAAATGAGTTTTGAATGGCTAAATGTCCATCATTACTCTTTAATTAACATGTGTACTATATAGTATCACATTTGGGTGGCTATATCAATGGGAAATCAAAAATTTCACTTCTATGTGCCTTGTTATTGGTGAATAGTGATTTTTATAACTAGTTTGTAACATATAATGTTATAAGTGATTAAGTTGGTCAACAAAGACCAAAAACCCTTCTTTAAAATGGGGGCCGGTTTTTAGTAAGGTGAGTCATCACCATGTAAAATAAATTAAAGGAAGGAAGGAAAAGAAAGTAAAAGAAGGAAGTTACTTTACTACATAAATATCTTCTAAAGTAGAACTCATCTTCATTCTTTCCTTCCCTTCTCATTTCACACGTCTTCAAGCTCCTCCCCTCCCCTCCATTTACGATTCTCTATGCCAACCTCTCTTCTCCATCTTCATTTCCTTGTCAAATCCAACTCCAAGCTCCAAATCAAATTCTAAGACCATATTTGTCTTAGTTAGGTCAAGCTCTACACTTCTACCTTTTCAAATCTTCAAGAGCTCAATTTTGGTGCCATGGAGAATCACCATTAATGGAGCTTGAGCTCACCTTTTCACATATTCTTGTTCTCCTTTGCTTCAAGGTAAGGAAACTCAAAGAAAAATGACATTTCCTTCATGTTTTGTCATAACCGAAAATGCACCTTGTAATGGTGTCTTCTCTTGTCTTGTTTTAGCTTCATTTGAATCTTCCAAGGGCTAGGTGGAGTCCTCTCTTGATATATATTCAAGCTCTCTTTCCATTCCAAGGTAAAACAATCATGTTAATACCTTAAGATGATATATGTAACTAGGGTTTACAATGAGATAAAGCTTAAAGCTTATATACTCATTACAATGTTGGTATATTGTTTAGTTGTTGACAAGGAAGGAAATGCCCACCGGTTTTGTAAGGAAACAAGAAGGAAATTTGTGAGGAAAAGAGGTAAACAAGCTATCTCAATGTGGTTTAATGCCTTAGGAGAAATGAGCTTATATTGCTTATTAAAATGATCTAAGGAGCCAATGGTGAATGAGCTAGTAAAAATGCTCTCAAGGAGTTTATTAAGGGCATATGAATTGTTGGGTGTATTTGCAGGTCTAAGGCATTGTTTATGTGGGAAATTCAGTGTTTAAGGTTTATGCAATTTAAGGGCCTAAGAGCCATGCATTTAAGGGCCTAAGTGCCAAGTAATTTAAGTTATGCACTATATTGTGATGTAGTGCCAAATGTGTGAAGTTTGTGTATAAAATGTGTTTGATGGATTTTAGGTGTTCTTGAATGAATTAAGGTAAAAACCTAAGTGGTTGGATGTGGGTATATGCTAGAAAAGCTATGGCCAAATTTAGGAAAATGTGTAAGAAGTTCTAAGTGTTGTAAGTGAGTTTTGGTGAACTAGGAAGGATTAAAGGTGAATGAATGTTTGCTTGAGAGGGAAACATGTATTAAAGTGATTAAGAGTGATGCAAGGATTTAGGCATTATCTTGGAAGTTCTAGGAATTCAATGTGTGTTTTGTGGAGGTATTTAAGTCTTGGAGGAGTTTGTTTAAGGCTTAGGTAATGTTGATATTCAAGGAATAAATGAGGTTTAGGTAAGGTTTTGAGTAAGGAGTTTTAAGAAGTTGTGAAAAGGAGATTTAGTTAGTAAGAAAAGAAGTTGAGAGGTGATGATAAGGTGTAGAGGAAACACCTTGGTATTGTGGTCATTATAGGTGAAATGCCACCTAGAAATCATAGGGAGAAAACATTGTAAGTGTTAGGAATTTTGTGGAGATATAAGTAAAGGTTTAAGGAATTAAGAAAAATAGTTTTGTGAGTGTTTAAGAATATCTTAGGGGTGTGTTTGAAGTGCCAAATGATGTTAGAACACATTAAGAGGCCTTAGGAGAAGTTTGGTGAAGATTTGGCAAAGTTTGGGTAAGTTTAGGAGGCGACCGACCCAGGGGCCGACCCAGTTTTTGGGTCGGTCGAGCCTCTGTAAAATGTTAGGAATGTGCTCGGTAATGGACCGACCCAGAAAGTTGGGTCGGACATGGGTCGGTCGGTCAGGTTTCAAAGGAAGGAAAATGTTCGCACATGGACCGACCCAGAATGGTGGGTCGGACGTGGGTCGGACGGGCATGTTTATAAGGAAGTAAAAGGGGGTCTGTAATGGACCGACCCAGTTGTGGGTCGGACATGGGTCGGTCGGACCAAAAACATGGTTTAAGGTTATGAAATGATATGAGATGATGGGGATTGATAGGTAATGATGCCATAATGTTGTTAAGGACATGTTAGGTGGGTTTAAATGACAATAAAGTGGGCTAAAGGTCGTATTAAGATGCGAGAGTAAAACGTACTAAAAATGTAAAGCTATTTAACCAAGTTAACGGGGAAAGTTATAAGCTTTAGACTTTAAAACAAACATGTTACCCCAATGTTAATAAAAAAACATGTGATGTCAACAGTTGTTCGAGAATTTGCTCGAGGAACATAAGTGGACGTGGTAAAGTGGACTCCGGTGACAGGTATGGTTTTCTTGCAACCTGTGTCCTAACGGATTACACCGGCTTGTATGCCAATATGTTTTCTTGAGTGTTTGCCACCTTGTAAGATTAAAACATGTAATGAGTTTATAGTAATTCATTTATGTGGCGAATTTGGTATCCGATGCCGTTTAACCTCAAATATGTGTTAAACCTTAGCTAACTAAAACTAGGAACACATGAGTGATCGGTATTCGGAGTTGACGGCCCAAACCTTGGGAACGTGCTAACCACGGCTATGTGTGAGTTAGTTGGATATTGTTGTTGTATGCAAGTGTGTGAACCTCCCTTGTGTGCTTAACTCGGTTATGATACCGTATGGTTGTGGATGTGGTAGGCTCCATAATGGAACTCTAACCACCTAATATTTAATGTATGTATACTAATGGGGGGTGAGGAGTCCGGTCTGTTCCGGCCACGCGTGTGAGGATGGGGGTTCGTGCCATTATAGGTTCGACCCTCTGTGTATGTTATGGTTGTCTTCCCATTGGGTTTCCAACTTTCCCCTTTAGCTTAACCAAAGCTATATTACTGACTCACGTCGGGCCATGGGGGCATACTAATGGTTATGTTATTTCGGAGTGCTTGGGATTACTATATCCGACACACCTTGGGTATAAGTTAACCGTTCTATATAACCGGACGGTAACGAGGATGGTAACGAGCTTAACATGGGGTTGGCAAAAATCCCTAGGCTCACATGGTATACTAACTATGGTGGAAGGTTCCTTGTGAGAACCGATTTTATGATATGTAATATTATAATGCTATGCAAATTCCCTTGCTATGCTTTGGTATATATATATAATATTGGTTGTTTTAAACGAATGCAACGTTGTCATGTGTACATCGAAGCAAGAAAGGTTTGTTATGTTTGGTTATATGTGGAATGAGTTATGTTGTAGGATATGGAATGTGTGGATCATGGAAATGAATCCCAGCTTGCGACAAGAGGCATTTGAGGATAACCCGATTAATGGGTACATGCCGTTCGTTAAGGAAGTAGCTCCATTTTGGAGGAGGGCCACTCTAGGGCTTAGGAAATCATTGGATGGTTGGTTAAGTGTGGATGATTTGGTTATAGATTGAGCCCATTGAGGCGAAATATTATGTGTTGTATGGATATAGTTTGTATGCATGATTTAAATATAATCAACTGCATGCTAAGACGACAATTAGTCGTGCGTGGCCCGGTAGCATGTGGGCTGCGGGATTACCATACCAGCAAAGGTGCTGAGCCCCTTGGGGGCCACCCTTTCTCTTCTTTTCCTGTTTCAGGTACGGAGAGCTGGAAGTCGTTCGAGAGTAGGACGGGGCAGATGTTATACATGGGTAGCCATTTAAATGGCATGAATATGATAGGCGTAGTAGGACCGAAATTGTTATCGGCAGTAGTTGTAAATACTCGGTACAGGGGGAGTGTATGTATATAATAAATGTTGAAGATGGAACGAGGATTGTATTGTGTAGTTGCTCGGGAATCTAGTCCATCAGACCGATACAAATGTACATATATTAGCCTTGTTAGCCACGTAGGTGGTTAACGGCGTGTAACACCATTGGAATAAGTAATGTGATGAGTTGAGTTTCCGCTGCAGATTGTTATTATGTGTTGGTTGTTGGATGGGGTGTTACAATAGTAAAATGCAATAAAGCACTAAGATACAGTCTGAGCAGAAACATGCCTTAAGCTAGGAGTGAACTTGGTTAGGACCCAAAGAGCCTACCAAGACCTAATAATATTCAAGTATGATTTAATAAGGCTAATTAAGTCCTTAGGAAACTTTGGTAGACAATGAAACCAAACAAAACACAAATAAATACCTTAAAGCCAATAAGAGCAAAAATGTGCTCTAAGCTTGGGATAAATTTGTATAAGACCTAACGGTCATACTTATACCTTATAAATATGTTAATGAACATATTAAATCAATTACCAAAGAAAACCAAGCTTGAAAACAAGTTTAAAACACAAAATGTGCTTTAAGGAGTCTTAAAGCACATTTTTGAAAAATTGTCTTGTAAATGATGTTTGAATGGCTAGATGTCCATCATTACTCTTTAATTAACATGTGTACTATATAGTATCACATTTGGAACTCTATCAATGGGAAATCAAAAATTTCACTTCTATGTGCCTTGTTTTTATGAATAGTAACTTTTATAAGCTAGTTTGTAACATATGTTGTTATAAGTAATTAAATTGGTTCAACAAAGACTATTATACCCTTCTAATTATATGGGGGCCGGTTTTTCAAGGGTGAGTCACCAACTTGTAAAGAAATCAAATAAGGAAAGTAAAGCTTATAAGTAAAGTACTATTTTGCTTTATACATAAATATCTTAACAAAAGCAAACTTACCTTCATTCTCTCTTTCCTTCTTGTATTCCCACGGTTCCCTTCCTCCATTCTCTCAAGCTCCATCGGTTATGCTACAGCAAAGCCTCACCATTTCCAACTCCTTTCACTTGTAACTCCTAACTCCATGCTCCGAATTTAATTCCGAGACTACCGTTCTCTTAGTTGGAGCAAGCTCTACAACATTGTCTTTTCAAATCATCAAAACCACCATTTCGGTGCCAAGGAGAACTTCCATGGAAGGAGCTTGAGCTTATATTTTTATGCCTTGTTGATCACCTTTGCTTCAAGGTAAGGAAAAACCAAAGAAAACTCCATTTCCTTCATTTTGGTGTTGACCGAAAATGCACCGTGTAATGGTGTCTTCTCTTGTCTTGTTTTAGCTTCATTTGAATCTTCCAAGGGCTAGGAGGAGTCCTCTCTGATACTCATTCAAGCTCTCTTTCCATTCAAAGGTAAAACAATTACCTTAATGTGTTAAAACAATATATGTAACTAGGGGTTTACAATGAGATGAAGCATAATGCTGAATACTCATATTATGTGTACATTGTTTAGAAGTTGACAAACAACCAAACATCCTACCGGTTTTACAAGGAAACAAGAAAGAAGTTTGTGAGGAAAAAGAGGTAAACAAACTATCTCGATGTAGTTTAAATGCCTTAGGAAAATGAGCTTGATTTGCTTAATAAAATACCTAAGGATCCAATGGTGAATGGCCTAGAGAAATGCTCTCAAGGAGTTTATTAAGGGCATATGTATTGTTGGGTGTATTTGCAGGTCAAAGGCATACTTATGTGGGAAATTCAGTGTTTAAGGTTTATGCAATTTAAGGGCCTAAGAGCCATGTTATTTAAGGGCCTAAGTGCCAAGCAATTTAAGTTATGCACTATATTGTGATGTAGTGCTAAATGTGTGAAGTTTGTGTATAAAAATGTGTTTGATGGATTTTAGGTGTTCTTGAATGAAATAAGGTAAAAACCTAAGTGTTTGGATGTGAGTATATACAAGAGAAGCTATGGCCAAATTTGGAAAATGTGTAAGAAGTTCTAAGTGTTTTAAGTAAGTTTTGGTGAACTAGGAAGTGTTAAAGGTGAACAAATGTTTTACTTGGGAAGAAAACCTGTATTATGGTGATTTAGAGTGATGCAAGGATCTAGGAATTCAATGTGTGTTTTTGAGAATGTATTCAAGTCTTGGAGAAGTTTGTTTAAGGTTTAGGAATGTTGATGTACAAGGAAGAAGTGATGTTTAGGTAAGATGTGAAAAAGGAGATTTAGTTAGTAAGAAAAGAAGTTTGAGAGATGATGTTAAGGTGTAGAGGAAACACCTTGGTGTAGTGGTCATTATTGGTGAAATACCACTTAGAAATCTTAAGGAGGAAATATTCCAAGTGCTAAGAATTTTGTAAGAAATTTGTGAATGATAAGATGGTTTTGGTGTGTGATTTAAAGAGTTTAGTACATGGTTAAAGATGTGTTTGAAGTGCCCAAATGAGGTTAGGACATATTAGGATATATGAGGTGAAGTTTGAGAGTTAAATGGGCAATGGAAAATAAAGGTCTGGGGCAGACCGACCTTGAGACGAACTTGTCAAGGTCGGTCGAGCCCAGTTACCCTGCGAGAATTGGTTCTGGAATGGACCGACCTTGGGGACCGGACTTGCAAGGTCGGTCGGGCTTGTATTTTGTGTACGAATTAAGTTTCTGGAATCGACCGAACATGGGACCGGACTTGGCAAGTTCGGTCGGGCTGATTTTCAAAGGGAGAAACTCTCGGGAATGGACCGAACATGCGACCGAACTTACAAGGTCGGTCGGAGTAGAAATTTTGACGGGTAAAGTGTTCTGGAATGGACCGACCTTGTGCAAGGTCGGTCGGTGGTTAAGGTGGTCGGACCAAAAAGTTGTTTATGGTTATAAAATGATATGTAATGATGGGGATTGATTAGTAATGATGTTATAAGGTTGTTTAAGACATGTTAGGTGAGTTATAATGACAATTTAGTGGGGGAAAAGATGTATTAAAATGTAAAAGTAAAACAAGTTAAAAAGTGAAGTTATGTAACTAAGTTAACGGGGAAAAGTTATAAGCATTGGACATTAAATAATCATGCTACCCCGATGTTAAAAAAGTACATGTAATGTATCAGTTGTTCGAGGATTGCTCGAGGAACATAAGTGGACGTGGTAAAGTGGATTCCGGTGACAGGTATGGTTTTCTTGCAACCTGTGTCCTACCGGATTACACCGGCTTGTATGCCAATGTGTTTTTCTGTATGTTTGCCACGTTGTAAGATAAAATATGTAATGAGTTTACAGTAATTCATTTATGTGGCGCTTCAACTCCAATACCATTTAACCTCAGAAGTGTTAACCTTAGTTAACTGAGTCTAGGATCACATGAGAGTTCGGTATTCGGAGTAAACGACCCGAACCATGGGAAGTTCTAACCACGGCTATGCGTGTGTTAATTGTGGGATATGTGTATGTGAATGTAGGGATCTCCCTTGTGTGTTTAACCCAGTTGTAATACAGTATGGCGTGTGTAGTTATGATAGACTCCATAGTGGGGTTCTAACTAATATCTAAAGTAAGTATGTACTAACAGTGGTGAGGAATCCGGTTTGGCCGGTCGCGCGTTGTTTGGGAGTGGGTATCCTTCTTAGCCTTACCCTTCTCTCTATTATGGTTGTTTCCCTCACGGGTTATGATCTCCCACTAGCTTATTCCAAAGCTTAGCTATTCTGACTTAGGATAGGTTTAGGGGGAACATGTGTTTGTGTGGTGTGTTCGGGCCTCCAAACCCGAACCATCTTAACTTAAGTTACTCGTCTGACTATTAGGACGGTAATGAGTGTTGTTGTTGGTGTTGTATAACGAGCTTACCATGAGGGTGACACCATTCACTAGGCTCACCAGTGAATTAACTATGTTTGGGTCGGTTCCTAAGAGGACCGTTCCCGTTAGTTACGTGATGTGTGTAATGCATTCCTATTGCGATGTTATCATGTGCACGTCGAAACGTGAAAAGTGTTGTTATGTTTTGTTATGTGAGGAAATAATGTTTTTGTAAGATAGAGTGTGTGGATCATGGAAATGAATCCCAATTGTGATAAGAGGCGTTTAAGGATAACCCGATTTAAGGGTAAGTGTCGTCTATTAAGGAGTAAACCCCATTAGAGGAGGAACACTCTAGGGATAATGAATACCATGAGTGACTTATCAAGTAAGGATGTATTATCCGTTTGGTTGAGCCCATTGAGGCGAATGTTATGGTTGTGTGTTACAGTAGCATGCATGATTTAAATATATCAATCGCATGCTTAAGACGACAATTAGTTGTGCGTGGCCCGGTAGCAGGTGGGCTGCGGGATTATCATCCAGCACAAGGTGCTGAGCCCCTTGGGGGCCACCCTTCTCTTCTTTCTATTTAAGGTACAAAGAGCAGGAAGCCGTTCGAGAGTAGGACGGGGTGGTTGACATGGGTAATCTTTTAAGTTGTACATGTACAGTAGGTGTAGTAAGACCGCGATTGTTATCGGCATCAGTTTGTGAATACTCGGTACAGTTGAAAGGTGTATGTGTTGTTGTTGTTAATGTTAATGGAAAGGGATAGTAATGTGTAGTCGCTCGGGAATTAGCCATCAGACCGGTACAATGTATATGTATTAGCCTTGTTAGCCACGTGGGTGGTTAACGACGTGTAACACCAAGAAGGTAAGTAATGTGTTGAAGTTTGTTTTCCGCTGCAAGTTTGTTGTTAAGTGTGTGTTGTGGATGGGGTTTACAAAAAGTGGTATCAGAGCGAAGTATCGCTCTGATGACTGAATTACCGAGCTTAGGAAGTACCGAGTTAGGATTTTAGTACCTTGGGTTAAGGGTTGAGTGATAGCATGAGAGATACGCTAGATAGGTATAACCAGCGTGACTGGAAACCTACAATATCCTACCGCCCTCCACAATCCCTGTTTTATAACTGGGAAATGACGCCAGAGAGATGAAAGTCCTCTTTACTCGGGAATACCGATCTGGCTGTTATAGTACCTCTAGAGGTACGTGAACCTGTCATACGGTAGATCCCGAAAACTGGGAATCCCAGAGAGCGGTTCCCTACAGTGTGTTAACCGCATTTCATAGCGAAGAGTGAAGAATCCGTGTATAGAAGAATAGAATTTCCGGCAACCTGGGTCGACATGCCGAGCAGTTGAGGATGACCAGCTTGCAACGCACCAACCGTGCAGCCGACAAGAAGTGCAGTAAGGAAACCCGAGACGAGTGTCTACGGGACTACAGTTGTTAAATGATACACCAACGGTATACCAACCGACTAAGGAACTACAACGTAGTGCCCAAATACGTGGAACGGGCTACAAAGAGAATACAATACTAAGTAAAAGGGGTCTCCCAGAGTGGGAAACACCCTAGTTGATGATTATCATGTGAAGACAGTGAAAAGTTACCCAGAGGAGTTATTATCAAGACAGTAAGATCATTGAGGCCAACAAGGCCACTGATGACAGTGCGGGTAAAAACAATACCCCAACCGGTATGTGTTAAACCGATAGCCAGTTAGCATAGCGCACTTGCCATAGCAAGTGCTGCTATAACAGGGCTGTTCGGGAAATTTATAACCACTACAAAGTACTTGGTAAAGTACCATAAAGTTAAATGTGATCGTCATAACAGTGGAAGGGCCTGTTAGCCTAACCTCTGTAATTGTAAGTATACCAGTCAGCAAGAAGTTAGACTTGGTTAAGATAAGAAGATGTTGTGAAACCATGAGGATTTTTCTTTCAAACCCAGATTTATTCAAACTCTTTTCTTTCAAAACCAAATTTTCTTTCAAACCAATACTTCTTTCTAACCTTCTTCTAAACCAAACCAGTAAAACCAAGGACAGTTGACAAGGATACAACAGTGGATAAACTTGCCTTCGATTAAGTTCGGGAAGCACGGGACGCATATTGTCACGGGACAATATAAGGGAGTTGACAACAGAATACTTCACCTAGGCGTGTGACGGACACTACGAGTGTACCAACTGAATTGTGGGACGACCGCACTCCGATAGGAGCTTGTGGGCCTGACAGACCTACTTATGGGTTAGTTTGGTAAGTAGCAATGTATCAGTATGGTACCCCACATATGTATACGAGTAGAGTCCGGAACACGGGAAGTAGTCGACTCCGTACTACGGTCAGCAGTATAAATCAAACAAGAACTAAGGATTACCATGAATGGTTGAAGTAAAGGAACTCAGTTAAGTTAACGAGACTAAAAGAATTAGTGAATTCCTTTCAAGGAAATGTGTAAGAGTCAGGAGGTGCGAAGTGCACTAACTGTTATGTAAAGACATCACTCATGTCTTAAGAATTCCGAGGGGTAAACATGATAGCTGGAACGGAGACCCAGCCTGTGCATGGCAAAGCAGGTGCCTAATGTGGACACATTAATGTGCAATGAACGGGATGAAACTCCCAGAATAAGTACCTACACTATCAGGAAATGTTGATCTTCACAGAAGAAGATAATAACCAG
Source organism: Limonium bicolor (assembly GCA_023374045.1). Lineage (NCBI taxonomy): Eukaryota > Viridiplantae > Streptophyta > Magnoliopsida > Caryophyllales > Plumbaginaceae > Limonium > Limonium bicolor. The sequence goes on along the minus strand of CM041778.1, from coordinate 13,282,826 downwards.
TTAAGATAACGTGACACCCAGGAGCGATCCTTGAAGGGTGTTTGCATCAACGATAATTGAACAAGATAACGTGATAGAAACACGAGGGTTGAAACTAACACCCATTTTAGACATAAGTAGTCAGGAGACGGACTGACAATCCTAAGGGGCATCCCATGAAAGGAAACGGAATGCAACGACCTTGTCATGGAGCTCAATATGATAACCAAACCATGTAATGTTATACAGAGAAGTACATGTGTGTGAACCGTCCACAATGGACAGAACTCGAAGCAGTAAAGTTCTTAAGCCACAAATAAAATGTGTTATGTAAATTAGATTGATTGCAGAAGTTTATGTTATATAAGTGAATAGAGTGGAGAACGAACCACTGCACTAAGAGTGGGGATACCTCTCGATGTTGTGAAACCGCTGGAGCGGTAGTTATGTGAACCAAGCTCAAGAAATATGTTAAGATGGACAATATTCTTATTATCTGAGAGCAGTTAGTTTAGCAGTATGTGTGTATAAAGTGAAACACCGAGCTGAATAATGCCGGCTTGTGACTCGAATGATCGATGCTCAAGGAGCATTCAGTAGTCATCCAAATGAGTGATGCACCATAATGTGAATGATATAAGTATATGTGTGGAAGTTAATGTGACAGTAAATACCATGTAAGTTAGTGTTATACAATAACTAAGAGCACGGTGCGCAGCAAGCGACCGTTGTATAAGCGCTGTTGAATAATGATGTGGGAGATAAGAGCAGTTATGAATTCAATTCAGTGGTGATGCAAGGTAAGTGATGATAAACAAACTCGGCAGTAAGCCAGTAGCCAATATTACGAGATCGGAATCTCAAGGAAACACAGTGTGAATTCCATGCGAATCACATGAGAGATTTGCTGTCAAGAGTTTACGCCTCTGCACTCTGTATGACTGAGCGTTTTGGTATTGCACTTGCGCAGTAATGATCGAGTGGGATAGCTAGGAATTGGAAACATGTTAATTGTGGAGGAATAATGTTATAATGGCCGATGCATAGGAAATGCAAGGCCGCACCAATAAAAGAGTGCTTGTGCAAAACCAAATGTGGAGACATGATTAACAGTAAGTGACTACAGTAGCACTAACTGCCAAATATCGGTATGGAATATACCCCAAATGTTGGAAATAGCTGAGAGAGCACTACACACTAGGTAGTAGCTCAATCTCAACCGACAGTAAGTCGGAAGGGAACAAGTCAATCATTGTGAAATATATAACTGCATACATAGTAAATTGTTGTGGAAGTGGATAGAAAGTTTATAACTCACCGAATTCGCTAACGGTAAGAGATACCACGCGTCGGTTGAGAAACCATTGTTACCAAGATGAAGGTGACAATTGGGGATGTACAATACAGTAAGAATAGCAATTGGGGCAATTAAGCTCTACAGTTATTAAAGTTTCGCAGCAGAAACTAGTGAGCCAGTGATTCAAGTGTTGAATGTACATGGTGAGCATGAGTGAATGGCTAATTATTAACGCCTAGAAGCCTAACAGGCCAGAATCGAAACCAACTAAGAGTTTAAACAAACTCCAATGAGAATTCTTGGTTTAGGAACTAAACCGCCAACATGGTTAAGATCCTCTAATCAGAATCCATTGTGTAATATACCGCGTGAAAGTTAAAACACTTCACGACGGTAGAACATTTTAAGCCAATATTTAGTGATTGATTACGTGGGCGTAATCCCTTTTAAGGGGGGTAGAGCGCAAAACCACTTAGTGTGTATTACCGTACAAGTGTACGTGATTTATTTTGTGCATAGCACAAAATAATTTGTTTTGATGATTGGTGTGTGTGTTATGTAAACATACGCATTCATTCATCGTTTAATTGTGGTAATTGCGCACAGAAGATGCGAATACCATTGTGATAAGTGTGTTGATTTATTAACAGTTGTGTGTGATAGTACAAGTGTGGGGAGTAGAGAAACTCCCGGGGAACAAAACCCCGACAGTGTATAAATGTGAAACTGTGTGTTGTATTTTGATAAAATATATGTGTATATATATACTATATAGTGATTCATGAAAGGGTATGAAACCGACATAGAACCTAGTGAGAATAAGATTCCCTAGGTAACAACATTAAAGTGAATGAAAATAACTGATAGATGAAGTTCTATCTCTTGGAGATGTTATGATCATGATTAGAATGATTAAAAAGATAGAAAATTGGAAATGAGAGATTTATTTGATGCTTGAAAATGAAGTGGGAAGTGGAACTTGATTTGCATGCGATCAAGGGAAGCCGAACACAAATTGGAGTGGAAGGATAGTTCAACACTGATGCTGATCACATCAGGGTTGGATGACTCTTGAAGCTCCCTATAAGTGGTCACAAATAACCACGCTAAGAAAAGAAGAAAAGAGATTAAGTTGGACTTGGAGTTGTGTGTGTTTTCAAAACGATTTTGAATTGGTATTTATAAAACGTCGATAGATACTTTACATAATTAAAGTTCTCTTACTTAACCTCACAAGGAAAAATTTCAAATTTAAGTGATTGTTTTGATCTCCCAAAGGCACGGGGACGGAAGGTGTCCATCGCGACCGGGTTCTGCGGGATCACAGTGTATGTCAAAGATATTTTTGATTGCTATACATGCTATGACATGTTGTGTGGTATGTGTAATAAATATTATTTTGACCTTGAGTTCCTAAAGTGTATGCTATCAAGACCTGTGTGTCTAAATGTTGTTACGTTACCCAAGACCAGAGAGTCTAAGGGTTGTTATGTGTGTGTAAATGTTGTTAAGATACCCGGACCATTGAGTCCGAGGTTATCATGTGAATATGTTATGTTATGTATGGATGTGAATGGGTTACCCGGACCATTAAGTCCGAGGGTGTGATATAAAATATGTTTGGTCATGGAAGTTTATTTCCAAGTAATTCCTGTGTTCAAATCTAATGATGTGTGGAAGGTGTGAACTTCGAGGACGAAGTTCTTTTAAGGGGGGTAGATTGAAATACCCCAAACCTTGATATGTGGTTTAAATATTAAAATATGGTATGTAAAGGCTAAAAAGTGCCTTAGAAACATCAGTGAGCAATTTAAACCATAGTAAAATGCAATAAAGCACTAAGATACAGTCTGAGCAGAAACATGCCTTAAGCTAGGAGTGAACTTGGTTAGGACCCAAAGAGCCTACCAAGACTTAATAATATTCAAGTATGATTTAATAAGGCTAATTAAGTCCTTAGGAAACTTTGGTAGACAATGAAACCAAACAAAACACAAATAAATACCTTAAAGCCAATAAGAGCAAAAATGTGCTCTAAGCTTGGGATAAATTTGTATAAGACCTAACGGTCATACTTATACCTTATAAATATGTTAATGAACATATTAAATCAATTACCAAAGAAAACCAAGCTTGAAAACAAGTTAAAACACAAAATGTGCTTTAAGGAGTCTTAAAGCACATTTTTGAAAAATTGTCTTGTAAATGATGTTTGAATGGCTAGATGTCCATCATTACTCTTTAATTAACATGTGTACTATATAGTAACACATTTGGAACTCTATATCAATGGGAAATCAAAAATTTCACTTCTATGTGCCTTGTTTTTATGAATAGTAACTTTTATAAGCTAGTTTGTAACATATGTTGTTATAAGTAATTAAATTGGTCAACAAAGACTATTATACCCTTCTAATTATATGGGGGCCGGTTTTTCAAGGTGTGAGTCACCAACTTGTAAAAGAAATCAAATAAGGAAAGTAAAGCTTATAAAGTAAAGTACTATTTTGCTTTATACATAAATATCTTAACAAAAGCAAACTTACCTTCATTCTCTCTTTCCTTCTTGTATTCCCACGGTTCCCTTCCTCCATTCTCTCAAGCTCCATCGGTTATGCTACAGCAAAGCCTCACCATTTCCAACTCCTTTCACTTGTAACTCCTAACTCCATGCTCCGAATTTAATTCCGAGACTACCGTTCTCTTAGTTGGAGCAAGCTCTACAACATTGTCTTTTCAAATCATCAAAACCACCATTTCGGTGCCAAGGAGAACTTCCATGGAAGGAGCTTGAGCTTATATTTTTATGCCTTGTTGATCACCTTTGCTTCAAGGTAAGGAAAAACCAAAGAAAACTCCATTTCCTTCATTTTTGGTGTTGACCGAAAATGCACCGTGTAATGGTGTCTTCTCTTGTCTTGTTTTAGCTTCATTTGAATCTTCCAAGGGCTAGGAGGAGTCCTCTCTTGATACTCATTCAAGCTCTCTTTCCATTCAAAGGTAAAACAATTACCTTAATGTGTTAAAACAATATATGTAACTAGGGTTTACAATGAGATGAAGCATAATGCTTGAATACTCATTCTATTATGTGTACATTGTTTAGAAGTTGACAAACAACCAAACATCCTACCGGTTTTACAAGGAAACAAGAAAGAAGTTTGTGAGGAAAAAGAGGTAAACAAACTATCTCGATGTAGTTTAAATGCCTTAGGAAAATGAGCTTGATTTGCTTAATAAAATACCTAAGGAGCCAATGGTGAATGACCTAGAGAAATGCTCTCAAGGAGTTTATTAAGGGCATATGTATTGTTGGGTGTATTTGCAGGTCAAAGGCATTACTTATGTGGGAAATTCAGTGTTTAAGGTTTATGCAATTTAAGGGCCTAAGAGCCATGTTATTTAAGGGCCTAAGTGCCAAGCAATTTAAGTTATGCACTATATTGTGATGTAGTGCTAAATGTGTGAAGTTTGTGTATAAAAAGTGTTTGATGGATTTTAGGTGTTCTTGAATGAAATAAGGTAAAAACCTAAGTGTTTGGATGTGAGTATATACAAGAGAAGCTATGGCCAAATTTGGAAAATGTGTAAGAAGTTCTAAGTGTTTTAAGTAAGTTTTGGTGAACTAGGAAGTGTTAAAGGTGAACAAATGTTTTACTTGGGAAGAAAACATGTATTAAGGCGATTTAGAGTGATGCAAGGATCTAGAAATTCAATGTGTGTTTTTGAGAATGTATTCAAGTCTTGGAGAAGTTTGTTTAAGGTTTAGGAATGTTGATGTACAAGGAAGAAGTGATGTTTAGGTAAGATGTGAAAAAGGAGATTTAGTTAGTAAGAAAAGAAGTTTGAGAGATGATGTTAAGGTGTAGAGGAAACACCTTGGTGTAGTGGTCATTATTGGTGAAATACCACTTAGAAATCTTAAGGAGGAAATATTCCAAGTGCTAAGAATTTTGTAAGAAATTTGTGAATGATAAGATGGTTTTGGTGTGTGATTTAAAGAGTTTAGTACATGGTTAAAGATGTGTTTGAAGTGCCCAAATGAGGTTAGGACATATTAGGATATATGAGGTGAAGTTTGGAGTTAAATGGGCAATGGAAAATAAAGGTCTGGGGCAGACCGACCTTGAGACTGAACTTGTCAAGGTCGGTCGAGCCCAGTTTACCCTGCGAGAATTGGTTTCTGGAATGGACCGACCTTGGGGACCGGACTTGCAAGGTCGGTCGGGCTTGTAATTTGTGTACGGATTAAGTTTCTGGAATCGACCGAACATGGGACCGGACTTGGCAAGTTCGGTCGGGCTGATTTTCAAAGGGAAGAAAATCTCGGGAATGGACCGAACATGCGACCGAACTTACAAGGTCGGTCGGAGTAGAAATTTTGACGGTAAAGTGTTCTGGAATGGACCGACCTTGTGCAAGGTTGGTCGGTAAGGTCGGTCGGACCAAAAATGTTGTTTATGGTTATAAAATGATATGTAATGATGGGGATTGATTAGTAATGATGTTATAAGGTTGTTTAAGACATGTTAGGTGAGTTATAATGACAATTTAGTGGGGGAAAAGATGTATTAAAATGTAAAAGTAAAACAAGTTAAAAAGTGAAGTTATGTAACTAAGTTAACGGGGAAAAGTTATAAGCATTGGACATTAAATAATCATGCTACCCCGATGTTAATAAAAGTACATGTAATGTTATCAGTTGTTCGAGGATTGCTCGAGGAACATAAGTGGACGTGGTAAAGTGGATTCCGGTGACAGGTATGGTTTTCTTGCAACCTGTGTCCTACCGGATTACACCGGCTTGTATGCCAATGTGTTTTTCTGTATGTTTGCCACGTTGTAAGATAAAACATGTAATGAGTTTACAGTAATTCATTTATGTGGCGCTTCAACTCCGATACCATTTAACCTCAGAAGTGTTAACCTTAGTTAACTGAGTCTAGGATCACATGAGAGTTCGGTATTCGGAGTAAACGACCCGAACCATGGGACGTTCTAACCACGGCTATGCATGTGTTAATTGTGGGATATGTGTATGTGAATGTAGGGATCTCCCTTGTGTGTTTAACCCAGTTGTAATACAGTATGGCGTGTAGTTATGATAGACTCCATAGTGGGGTTCTAACTAATATCTAAAGTAAGTATGTACTAACAGTGGTGAGGAATCCGGTTTGGCCGGTCGCAAGTTGTTTGGGAGTGGGTATCCTTCTTAGCCTTACCCTTCTCTCTGTTATGGTTGTTTCCCTCACGGGTTATGATCTCCCACTAGCTTATTCCAAAGCTTAGCTATTCTGACTTAAGATCGGTTTAGGGGGAACATGTGTTTGTGTGGTGTGTTCGGGCCTCCAAACCCGAACCATCTTAACTTAAGTTACTCGTCCGACTATTAGGACGGTAATGAGTGTTGTTGGTGTTGTATAACGAGCTTACCATGAGGGTGACACCATTCTCTAGGCTCACCAGTGAATTAACTATGTTTGGGTCGGTTCCTAAGAGGACCGTTCCCGTTATGTTACGTGATGTTGTTGTAATGCAATTCCTATTGCGATGTTATCATGTGCACGTCGAAGCGTGAAAAGTGTTGTTATGTTTTGTTATGTGAGGAATGATATATGTTGTAAGATATGGAGTGTGTGGATCATGGAAATGAATCCCAATTTATGATAAGAGGCGTTTAAGGATAACCCGATTTAAGGGTAAGTGTCGTCTATTAAGGAAGTAGCCCCATTAGAGGAGGAACACTCTAGGGATAATGAATACCATGAGTGACTTATCAAGTAAGGATGTATTATCCGTTTGTTGAGCCCATTGAGGCGAAATGTTATGTGTTGTGTGTTTACAGTAGCATGCATGATTTAAATATAATCAATCGCATGCTAAGACGACAATTAGTTGTGCGTGGCCCGGTAGCATGTGGGCTGCGGGATTACCATACCAGCAAAGGTGCTGAGCCCCTTGGGGGCCACCCTTTCTCTTCTTTTCCTATTTCAGGTACAAAGAGCAGGAAGCCGTTCGAGAGTAGGACGGGGTAGTCGTTGTACATGGGTAATGAAATACCCCAAACTTATTAAACATGGATTAAATATTTAATCACATTAATTAAGGCCTAAACATGCCTAAAAAGTCAACTGAGAACAACAGTGGTCAACACAAAACAAGATGTTGCACCCTTTGACTGTTAAGGGTAAATAAATACCCAAATGAACTTCTTAGGACCTAAAACTTTGTCCTAAGTTTATTAACATAATATTAAACATATTATAATTGTTGGACAACACTCCAACACAAAGAACAAGCACTTACATGCTTCAAGGTCAAATAGAGCAAAAAGGTGCTCTAAGAAACCTTAAAAATCTAATGACCTTTAACTGATATAAAATTGAGTTACATGATCAAATATCATGTAAGGAACACAACAAGACCGTTGTCAAAGAAAACAGAGCTCAGAAACACCAGGCAACACAAAATGTGCGCTAAAACTCCTTAAAGCACGTTTTTGTGAAATTGTCTTTTAAATTGGTTTTAAATGGGCTAAAAGGTTATAATTACCTTTAAATATAATAAAAATCATATTATATGATATTAGGAATTTAATTCCAGAAATTTACGAATTTTTACAAATTTAATATTAAAATATTAATAAAACCCTAATGTGGGGCCCGTTTGAGTCAACATTGACTAAGTTGGTCAATGTTGACCATTGGCCACGAAATGGACTACATAAAATCAGATAAATAAGTCTCTTAACAGACCAAGAGACAAGTCCCATGTGACAATTAAATATAGTCCTTTACTTTAGCATAAAATAACAAAAAAAGACATACTTTACCTTATAAAACAAAAAAAGGTGGGCTCCACTTACCTTTCCCATGTGAGCCAGCTGATTTGGAGCCCCCAATTGCTCCTATTTTCCCTTGAATTTCGTGGCTCCAAGCTGGTACAAGACAAGAGATGAGTCACACATTCATTAAATGAATTAAAGTAACATATTTACTCCATTTTCAATCAAAATTTGAATCAATCAAGCCCTACCTTCTCTTATCTTCAACGGCTGCCCCATCCTCTTGTCTCCACTGATTGAGCTTCAATTATTCAACTCCAATCAGCCTTGATGAGTCATCAAGTCACTAAAATAATAAACAAAGGCAAAAATGTGTTTTAAGCCAAATTAGGTCACCTTCTCTCATTAGCTCCATTCCAAACGTGGAGCTCAAGGCCAAACACTCTCTTTGGCTCCTCTTCCACCGTAGGTAAGTCTCCAAGCTCCATTGGAGAGAGCTCAAGCTCTAGGTAAGCTCTTAAGGCAAAAAATGCCCATTTTCTTCATCTTCTTCCTTTTTAGATTGATCTACACTCCAACCTCTTCTATACATCTATGTAGAGTAATTTGGAGGTTAAAGGAAGGGTCAATCTCGTTCATAACCAGATCTAAGGAGGAAAGTTCAAGTCTTGACCATTTAAGGTAAAAATGTGCTTTAAGCTCATAACTTTTGATTCCCTTCAAGTTCGGCTGTGAAACTTTGGTCATAGCCTCATCTTCTTCTCCTTTCATGTGGAATCTGTTGGTTAGCCATTTGGAGCAAGGATGGCCGAGATCCAAAGGAAATACCCTCTTTTAAGGCATTTTTCCAAGGTAAAACCTAATAACAAGGTAGCTTGTTGAGATCTAGCTATTTCTTATGTCAATATGGTAGATCTAACACCTTGTGGTGTGCTTGATTCTGGCTGAAACCATCTTGAACTCTCCTTGCCTTCTTAAGGTAATTTTTGCCTTAAATCTTACATTAAATTACTTCCTATGGTTAGATCTTGCTTGGAGACTAACTAGGCCTTGATTTCTGTTTGAAAACATGTAAAACAAGCTGTGGAGAATTTCTACTTAAGGTGGCCGAACCAAACAAGGATTATCTAAGCTAAATCAAGGTATAAATCACTTAAACATTAACTTTGCTAAGTTAAAAATGTTCTAAGCTAATTCTAATACTATTGCCGTGAGTGAAGAAGAATAATAAGGTCTTATTTGACCTTAAAATGTTTAAGGAATGGTTTAATAAATTTATAACTAATTAAACAAGCATAATTGTCAAATTTAAGACATTATGTGGAAGTTTGGTGAATAAATGAAGAATATATGGTGAGGCCGAAAATTTATATGTATTTTGGGACATTTATGTGTAATTTATTTTGCAAGACAATGTTTGTAATAAGGCCATGTATTTTAGGCCATTTTATTATGCATTTACAAGCTTTTAATTAAGTTTAAATAGTATAAATGCATTACCGAAAATAAATGGGGTATTAGGTGTAATTAAATTAAATTTGGGGGCTTTAGAATAATAAGGCCGAAAATTAGAGTTAAAAAGGAGTTAAAATAAAGTTTATAAGATTTTATAAAGTTTTGGGGTTAAATGGTAATTTTTGAAAAGTATGGGTACAAACCGTGAATAAAGGAAATTAATGGTCAAGGAAAAAAATATTAAGGTGGTCAACCTTGACCATATGCTAGGTTTTGACCAAATTAGATAAGTTAAATAACTTATTTAAGGTTTTATAATAAGATAAGTATTAAGGAAATATTTTCATAACATATGTGGTAATATGTTATTACCGAAAATTAAGGGTGTACAATGGTATTTTAAACACCCATGGGCTATTAGGAATTTTTAGGAATTTATTTGGTGGATTTTGGAATTAAAAAAAACTATATATGTAAAATATATAGTATTATGTCATTATGACACTTTGGAAAAAATAGATGGTGGAATGGTAAATATTGAAAGTATATGGGTTAATAAGGTAATAATAACCCTTTGGAGAAATTTGGTGATTTTTAGAATTATATAAGGGTATTTATTAAGAGATGCGTATAATATATAGTTTTAATGGTATGGTAAAACTATATGTTAAATAGGGCCAAATGGCAATTATGAAATAGCACAAGGGCTGTTGGGAATTTACAAAAAATAACCATTGGTTATACTCTTTTATAAGTTAGAAATGTTATATTAAATGGTATATATAACATGGTAAAAAGAAAGGGGTGATTTTGTAAATAAAGGAAATTATGGTTTATGGAAAAGAATAAGATTTCCCTAAGGTGCCTAAGAGGCAAATAAATAGTTTGCATAAAAACTAAAGGGTATAAGTTAAAGGGAAATAAAAATATCATATAAATTGTATTAGTATTTTGGTATAACATTACATAATGTTATGTGGTCAAAAAGGGAATTTAAATAAATTCAAGGGCTATACCGGATATTTAAGAATTGGAAAATGAATTTTAGACTATGGTCTACTATGTTATAAATGTTATGACAGTTATATGGTATTAAGGTGGTTTTAATGGAATTAATATAAGGAAGATATTCACATAAAATAATGTGACAAACTATAAATGAATGGGATTTATAAACTAAGGTATTTATGGAATAAACCTTAAGAGTTGTAAATGTACAACATAAAATGTTACATAATATTAGGATAACAATCTTAATATAAGTTGTACAATACAATACAACTAATGGGAATAATCATCTAACATAAGATGATAAAATGTAACATATGATATAAGAGTTTATTAAACTCATGGGAATTACCTACGTGGTAAATATATACATACACAAGGATAATGTATATAAGGTGGATATATATATTGGTTGGAAATCATATGATTTAATGGTGGTGGTTATTCAAAAAAATACATATAGTTATGAACTATAAGTTATGAGTTTTGGACACAAAAAAAATAATAATGTACTACAATCACGCATGAATACATGCAACTATAGGATATGTACCTAAGCTAGATGGTGGACAAGATTAAAAAGAAACACAACGAATTAAACTTAACAGTTGAAATATTATGACGTACGCATTTAAGTAACAAAACCGACTGTTTTAGAGGAACCCGTAACGAACAACTGTAGAAAACAGGGGTGAACTGTCGGGGTTACTTATTATTCGGAAATACCGGATGTAGTTAGTCATGGAGACTGACTTATAGTTTATTACCGTTTAGATTGTACTTCTGACAAGACGCTTGACGAGCTAGCGGACTACACGGAGCATAGGATCTTGCTGATTCATACTCCACCGTAATACAATCAGGGTGAACGGTATGTAAAGGGGTTTACCGAGTTGACCTAAGGTTGCTCCTTGGGCTCGGATTTGGTTGATATAACTTGTATGTTGTTATGAGTCTCTGATTGTCTCTGAGGACTTCCTCAGTTCAGACTTCTGTGTGATCTGTGATAAGATTGTTTGTCTGAATGTGATAATTAATATGCATAAATGGTATATTTATAGCTGCTTATTATTTACTGTTGTTGAGTTAACAGTACCGGTTAGTATATATGAACCAATATATATAAAACGAACTAGCGGCTATGGTGCTATCTTATATGAAATATAAGGAACGTCAGAAAAACGTTGTAGCACTAAGATAATAAGATATACATATTATCTGAGACTTTTATACGGAGCATTGGCCTTTCTATACGCCGCTCTCGTATCTAACACTGATCCCGAGTTTACAGACTCCGGATTGGACTAATGACCTTAGTCTGCTGTGTTAGAAAATTTGGTAATGCGATGCGATGGTATAATTAATTAATTAATGGAATGGAAGTAAAGCCAAGAGGATGTGGCTCTTGGTGCGCGCTGTGATCACAAAAACGATACCAGGATGTCCGCGTACGGGTCCGTAAGTATCAAGAAAATTTCCCGTGAGCTAGAATGGCTCGTTGGTCGGAGACTCTACCGTTGGAGTGGCTACTGCCGTGGGTGACCCGCCATAATATATGGGTAACTAGAGACATGTCATTTTAACGAGACATTGTCACTAGGTATAACTGAACAACTAAAACAATTGAGACTTATACAGTGGCGAACAATACCATGGACGAGACTTAATACTTGTTTATTATTCTCGTTGTTTCGCTTGGTTGTTCATTGGTTATACTTGTGGTTATTTTGTTGTGTGTTGATGGTTGGATGGAGCCTACAAGGCTAAGGTAAATTAAATATGAAAACTGTACGCTACGGCGGATGTACAATGTACATTATATTGTTATTGCTCGACACGTTCGATATATAAGTATGGTTTGTGATATCAAATGAATGTTTGGATTGGATGGATGGTTAAATGTTTATGAATATTTGGATGGTTGATTATGTATATATTACATGTTTATTACAGTATTGTTTATAACTGTAAAATGGAAAGGCATAAAACCAATCTAATAATAAGATGGTTAAAATGACAAGTGACCATTAGGGTCCAGGCCCGGCATACTCAGCGTCTATCGCTGATACTACACCATTTCAGGTTGTTGATCATTGTCGGAGCTGAAGAGCAGGAACAGGGTAATTGGAGATGTTGTATAGTAATGAAGATGGTGTATGGTCTTATGGTAAGGTTGTATATTTTCAGGATTGGGTAGACGCTCACTTGTCGATGTTTATGGTTTATGGACTTAGTATGATGTATAGGAGTTTCTCGTTATCACTGCGGTTAGCAGTTTATTTGTATTGGAAGCTGGATGTAGTTTGGCTGCGTTGCTCGCATGGGCGAGTAACGGCCGGTGACACCCGAGTGAGTTTTGTAATTGTTATTTGTTTTTCCGCTGCGAGACATTTTATTTATTGCTACGTGAGAGATTATATCGTGATTATTGAGAGGGGTGTTACAGGTAATCTTTTAAGTTGTACATGTACAGTAGGTGTAGTAAGACCGAGATTGTTATCGACATCAGTTTGTGAATACTCGGTACAGTTGAAAGGTGTATGTTGTTGTTGTTGTTAATGGAAAGGGATAGTAATGTGTAGTCGCTCGGGAATTTAGCCCATCAGACCGGTACAATGTATATGTATTAGCCTTGTTAGCCACGTGGGTGGTTAACGGCGTGTAACACCAAGAAGTTAAGTAATGTGTTGAAGTTTGTTTTCCGCTGCAGTTTGTTGTTAAGTGTGTTTGTTGTTGGATGGGGTGTTACAGTATTAATTATTTAAATTAGTACATATGTTGGTTAAAATTTACAAAATTATTATAAAAATAGTAGTAATAATAATTTAAATTAGTTAAATAGTAGTTATAATAATTTAAAAGATTTATTTTTATCACAAAAACTTTAAATTGTTATAACTTTTAATATATAAGTCCAAAATGAAAAAAATTATATCATTGTTCACCTAAATTCAAGCTCTTCAAAACAAGACCAGTCATGGATATATTTTGGCAACTTTAAAAAAATTATTTTTACATGTATAGTACACATAATGTAAAAGAGAACTTGTACAGATGGTCATACAAACCTGTACAAATGTTCACTAAAACATGTACATCCTCACGTAAAAACATGTACATTAAAAACATACAGAAGGTCACATAAACCTGTACGAATCACTAAATATGTATATTCTTAGATTGAAACATGTACATATAAGAAATAACACTTGTACAGACAGTCATACAAATATGTACAGATGACCATACAAACATGTACATATGTTCATTAAAAAATATGTACATTCTCACATTTGAACATGTACATCGTCACATTAAAACATGTACATTCTCACATTAAAACATGTACATACATTCTTACATTAAAATATCATGGTATACATGTAAAAATATTTTTTTTGAAAGTTGTCAAAACATATTCATGACTGGTCTTGTTTTGAAGAGCTTGAATTTAGATGAGCAATGATATAATTTTTTTTTTCATTTTAGACTTATATATTAAAAGTTACAACAATTTAAATAATTGTTGTTTTAATAAAGATTAAAAAAATAAAAGGAAAAAAATAAAAAAACGAAATCGGCGGAGGTTATGCCCGTAGTCATTTTGTTTTGTTTCTATTTTCAATTTTGTTCCACTATATTTCATTAATTACAAAATTACCCTATTATACAAGATATTTTTTATTTTAATTTGACTAAAATCTCCTTGATGTAGCCAAGATAGTTACATCCACATGTAGCTAAGAATTAGTGTTAAAATGTGTGTGTTTATATGTATTTAATTTAATACAGTTTTTATTATTGTATGATGCTTTTATTTACAAAAGCCACATAAACTAATAAAACATAAAAAAATGTAAAACTAATAACATTTTAAAATAGTTGACGTGTAGGTTAAAATTTGCATAGTAAGCAGAATATATATATATATGTATGTGTGTGTATAAATTTATAAAATGTTAAAAGCATACAAAAATTATAATAAAACGTACATAAATATACTATATATTAATGTTTTTACAAAACAACACACAAATTAATAGGATTTTGAAAAATAGTAAAGTTATAACAATTTAAATTAGTTAAGATTATACAATATTATACATCTATCAAAATTTATTAAAATATTATATTATACAAATTTACAAAAACAAAATATATTATTTAAAAGCTTTAATTTTCATATAATGATGTATATTATATTAGTATTTGTAACACTGTATAATAAGACTTAATTAAATAAGTAACTTTTCATAATATATTATCTTTTTTATAATTTTTGACATTTCAAAGATTTTTAAAAGATATATATGTAAATTTTTTAATTTTTATAATTTTAAGCCAACAATATACTTAAAATTTTTATTAGCTTTACTATTTTGGTCGCATTAAATTAATTTGTTGTATTATATAAATTAAAATATCATGTAGTATAATCGGCCGTAAATCTATTTTATTGATTTTAATATATCACTGGTTTGGAATAAGTGGTGTTACTACAAGGCGGGTGTGTGAGAAGCTCCGTTTTGATCATTCCTTCCGAGTAGATGCTCAGGGGTTTAGTGGGGGAATATGGCTGTTATGGAATAATCCTTTAAGCATCCAGATCTTGGTCTCTAACAAACAGTTTATTCACTACCAAATTAGCATCAACTCGTCTGTTTTCTTCTTGACAGTAGTGTATGCAAATCCGAATGCTTCTCTGCGTAACCAAATTTGGCAAGATTTAGATGCTATTCCTTCTATGTTCAACTCCCCTTGGATTGTGGGTGGTGACTTCAATGCAACTTTATTTCCTAGGGATAGATTAAATTCCCAGCCAGAAATGCTAGAATTGATAAAAGGTTTCTGGATTGGTTTCACGCTAGAGGCCTTATTGTCCCTCAGGCTAGTGGTGTCCCTTTTACATGGTCAAACGGTAGGCACAAAGCTATCTTGGACAGAATATTATGCTCGGTACAATGGTATAACATGTTCCCAGATGCTATGGTGGAGAATCTTCAGAGGTTTGGTTCCGATCATGGGCCGGTAGTTCTCTCACTCCATAGAAAGTCTACTTCGAATACACCTAAGATTTTTCAATTCATGGCAGCTTGGTTCTCCCATCAGAACTTCAATAACACTATCCTTCCGAACTGGACTTGTGGTATGGATGTCGGGCACAATCTGAATCATCTCAGATCTGTTCTCAGTCAGTGGAATAGACATGTGTTTGGGCATATTGGTTTTAATATTGCGCGCCTTAAAGCGAGACTCAGGGGTATTCAAAAGGCTCTTGACGCAGGCAGGGGGGATCATTTGGCGGGGCTGGAAATCAAATTAAGTAACGAGTTAGATCTTTGGCTTCGCAGAGAGGAAGCGCTTTGGTTGCAGAAATCCAGGGAGCAGTGGGTTAAGCTTGGGGACAGAAATTCCAAGTATTTCCATATGAAAGCTAATCTCAGACGTAACAGGAACAAAATTGTGAAGCTTCTGGACTCGGATGGAACTTGGGTCACAGATGAATCTGATCTGTGTAAGTTGGTTTCTCAGTATTTTATGAAGTTATTCTCGAAGGGTGGAGATCCTATTGAGTTCCTGGAAGGTCATGATTTCCCAAGGATCTCTGGGGATGACTTGCGCTTAATTAACAAAGAGGTGACAATGGAGGAGGTATATATGGCTCTGAAAAGTATGAAACCGTACAAGGCGTCAGGGATAAACGGGTTCCCAGCGGGCTTCTACCAACACTTTTGGCATAAAATCAAGTTTGATGTGTTTGATTCTGTCCGTAAAGCCTTTGAGGATGGTAGGATTAACCCTGAGATGAATAGGACGATCCTGGTCCTGATTCCCAAGGTGAATGTTCCGGAATCTGTTTCGCAGTTCCGTCCTATTTCTTTGTGTCAAGTGCAGTATAAGCTGATTACCAAAGTCATCGTGAGCAGATTAAAGCCGCACATGCCCAC
Source organism: Limonium bicolor (assembly GCA_023374045.1). Lineage (NCBI taxonomy): Eukaryota > Viridiplantae > Streptophyta > Magnoliopsida > Caryophyllales > Plumbaginaceae > Limonium > Limonium bicolor. Next base: position 13,266,355 of record CM041778.1, on the reverse strand, counting down.
TTGGGTATCCAACACTCAGGCTAGCTTCGTCCTGGGCCGTCAGATTTTTGATAATATAGTGTTGGTACAAGAAGCGTTACATTTTATGCATATTACAAAAGCACAGAGGGGATACGTGGCTATGAAAGTGGATTTGGCGAAAGCTTATGATAGACTATCATGGTCTTTCATTGAAAGCACGCTGATGTGTCTAGGGATTCCGGAGAAGATGATTAACCTGATAATGAGCTGTATTACTACCAGCTCCTTCCAAGTAAGCTGGAATGGGGGTCTGGGTCCGATTTTCACAGCGGGGAGGGGAATCCGACAAGGTGATCCCCTGTCTCCTTTTTTGTTCGTGCTCAGTATGGAACGATTATCGCAGTTAATTAATAGGGCAGTGGATAATGGGGAATGGATTCCTCTCTCAATGGGGCATAAGGGTACGGAGGTGTCCCACTGCTTTTTCGCGGATGACTTGGTTTTGTTTGGGGAGGCAACTCCTAGGCAGATATCTGTTATGCGAGCTTGCCTAGATGAATTTTGTGCAGTTTCGGGGCAGATGGTAAGCCTGGAAAAGTCTTCCATCTTACTCTCGAGGAATTTGAGCCCGGAAAGAGCAAGGATCTTGAGTGCAGAGGCTGGCATGTCAGTTGCTAATAAGTTTGGAAAATATCTGGGTGTATATCTGCAACAGGGCAGGTATAACAGCACTGCCCATGAGGAAATTGTCTCAAATATCAGAAAGCGTTTAGCAGGGTGGAAGGCAAAAACACTCTCTCTTGCTGATCGCATCTGTTTGATAAAAAGCTCCGCCCTCTCAATGCCTATTCACCTGATGCAATGTCAGATTTTACCTCAATCAGTTTGTGAGACCATTGATAAACTTTGTAGAAGCTTCTTATGGGGTCATGACCCAGCTACCCGCAAGTTTCACCCGATTTCCTGGGAGAAGATTTGTAAAACAAAGGAAGACGGTGGTCTGGGAGTCAGGAGCACCAGACATATGAATCGGGCCTGCTTTGGTAAGATTGCCTGGAACGTTTTATCCAAGCCAGGTAGCTTCTTGGGTAATATCCTATTAAATAGATATCCTAACCCAAATACAAAATATTGCTCGTCGACATGGAGAAATATCCAGAATTGCAGCAATCTTCTCCAACATGGGGCAAAATGGGTGATATGTAATGGGGTCAACACGAAATTTTGGTTGGATAAATGGCTGCTTCCATCGGATTTGGCCTCTGTTTCTATTAGGGAGGTTCCTAAAAAGCTTTTGGAAGAATCTGTCTCTGCCTATTGGACGGGTAGTACTTGGAATTGGAACAAGATCTTTCATTTTCTTCCGGTGTCTCTGAGAGTTGAATTGGAGAAGGTGCAAGTGTTCCAGGAGAGTGGTAGTGATTATCTGACTTGGGAGCCATCCACCTCTGGTGAGTATAGTGTCCGTACTGCTTATCATATCCTGCAGAATTCTAAGGGTGTGCCAAATTCTGCAGATCCGATATTCAAGAAACTTTGGAAGCTCCTTGTGCAGGAAAGGGTAAGAGTCTTTATGTGGCAAGTCATGATTGGAAAACAGATGACAAATGCTAGAAGGGCCCAACTGGATTTTACTCATGACGCTTCTTACCATTACTGTGGTGGGACGGAAACCATTGAGCATGTTCTTCGTTTCTGTCCGATTGCCCAGCGGGTTTGGGGTAGGCTCCTGAAGAGGAAAGGTTTGGCTTCTTTCTATTCGATGGATTTCAAGCAATGGCTTGGCCATAATCTTAATAATACCCAGAGCAAAATGATCAGATTCAGATGGGTGATGGTCTTCCCTATTGTTTGCCACCTATTGTGGTCTTGGCGAAACCGAAAGGTATTTGGAGATGAGAATGGTTCTGCTTTGCCGTTTAGGATGGTAATTAAGGAATGCTATCAGAATAACAAAGCCTGGAGCATTACCCCTCTGATGGAATCGGTTCTGGGCTTGTCTCCTACGAATTTGAATTCTGGGCTAAGGAGATGGAGCCCCCCGGCTTATGGTTCTCCCAGATTTAACGTCGATGGAGCAGTGAGGCAAAATGAGTTGTATGGCACGTGTGGTGGTATTTGCAGAGATAGCCAAGGTTGTTGGATAAGTGGTTTTGCTGCCTGCTTCAGCAACCAAGGTCCTGTCCTTGCAGAAATCATGGCTTTATTTTATGCGCTCCAGGTTGCACATTATAAGGGCCTGACCAATGTGGAATTTGTTTCAGACTCACTGCAGGTGTAACACCCCAACTACTAACAACACACTTAACAACATATCGCAGCGGAATTCATAACTCACAACATCACTTAACTCTTTGGTGTTACACGCCGTTAGCCACCCACGTGACTAACAAGGCTAACATACATACATTGTACCGGTCTGATGGACTAAATTCCCGAGCGACTACACATAAATCCCATTCCATGTCCAACAGTCATCATACACTTACATTACAGCTGTACCGAGTAATTACCAACTAACGCCGATACATTTTCGGTCTTACTACACCTATAATACATCCACCATTCTCATGACTACCACATACAACACTACCCCGTCCTACTCTCGAACGGCTTCCAGTTCCTTGTACCTGAAAAGTATGGGAGCCCCCAAAGGGGGTCAGCACCTTTGCTGGTATGGTAATCCCGCAGCCCGCATGCTACCGGGCCACGCACAACTATTTGTCGTCTTAGCATGCGGTTGATTTATTTCAAACATGCACAAACTCACACGTATCATGCTTATAAGCAAACATCCATTAATAGGGCACAAACACAAATTAGCACACACACTCAATAACAACACACTTCACTTTATAACATACTCAACTTAATTTCTCTCCTCTGAGAGGATATAACTTTACTTAGGGAATGCCGGGGTAATATAAGCCCGAGCACAACATACATACATTTCCTTTACTTGAGTGGCGGCCTCATATAGGACCGATCACAACATACATAATTTCCCCCTAACTCCAATAGTGATGAGGTAGGTAAGCCTTGGTTAAGCTTGTGGGTGGTTATAATTCCAGGAGGAAGAACAACCGTAACATAACAAAGAGGGAGTCGAAGCGAACTTAGGCATCGACACCCTACCAACATTATACATAATTTCCCTCCTAGCCCGATGTGGAGGTCGGGTAGGTAAGCTTTGGCTAAGCTAGTGGGAGGTCGAAATCCAATGAAGGAAAACAACCCTAACATAACAGGATGGGAGTTAATTCATATATATATATTAACTCCCAAACAATACGCGCGACCGGAACGACCGGATTCCTCTCCATACATAACATATACTTATTAGTTAAAGGTTCCCTTATGGAACTTATCACATACATACATCACATAGTTTTACTAACGCTGTTAATCACATAAGGGAAATCACATCCCATGTCAGCAACACGGATAACAGTATCCAATGACATCAACATACTAAACGAGTCACATACATCACACATAATCACAACATACACTAACGCACGGATAGCCGCAGTTAGAACGTTCCCGTGGGTTGGGACGTTTATTCCGAATACCGATCTCTTATGTGAACCTAAGGTCGGTTAACTATTATTTAACACATAACTAAGGTTAAGCGGTATCGGAATTAATTACGCCACAATAATGAATTACTGTAAACTCATTTCATGCTTTATCTTGCAAGGTGGCAAACACACAGAAAAACACATTGGCATACAAGCCGGTGTAATCCGGTAGGACACAGGTTGCAAGAAAACCATACCTGTCACCAAGGTCCACTCTATTGTGTTCTCCTATGTTCCTCGAACAATCCTTGAACAACTGGTAACAATGCAATTACTTTCATTAACATTGGGGTCATATGTTGTTTAACGTCTATTGCGCCCATAGTTAACCCCGTCATCCCTTTACACCTAATTTTACTCTTGTGATCTTAAGTTCACAACTCTCACACCAAACCTAACACTTGTTTACCCACTTTAAGGCCTTTACATGTCACCAAACAAGGCCTAAACATCATCTAAAACCATTACCATTCAATCCCCCATCATTAGGAGCCTTAAAAATTTTTTTGTGTTTCTCTGGTATGGACCGCCCCTCTGGGGCGGTCCCAGGGGCGGTCCACAACAGAAGCTACCCGTTTTTGCATTTTCTGCATTTCTGCGCACTGGACCTCCCCACAGGGGCGGTCCCTAGGGGCGGTCCAGAACAGAACCCATTTTAAAAACCGTTTTTCTACACATTCTGAACTCCAAATTCATCCAAATTTTTTTCCACTTATTCCACAATCTTTCCACATGTTTCCCACATGTTTAAACACCTTAAAACATGCATTAAACCTCTCCAAATCATTGGTTTAATCCACCACCCAATTCTTGCTCAAATTCAACAAATTCGTTTTCTCACATCTTGCATTTTGCACTCTTTTGCATTTCTAACTTCTTCTTGTTAGTTTTTACATCCTTCCAACCTCACCAAATGCATCAATGACCATTACACATCATTTCTAGACAAATGCATCATCTAAACCCAAGTTCACTCCTTGTTTCACAAGTTATAAACACAAATCCTTTCTCTTGGAATTCTAAGTTCCTATCACCATTATGCTACAGATTTTGCATCCTTCCAACATCATTCTCCATCCACCTTTACAAGGTCATCAAGTATCTCAACTCAGCCACAACACACCTAACTCCTCCATTTTACCAAGTCACCTTAAAACACTTATTTTCTATCGAAATTTCGCCATAACCTCCCCATAAACTTAACATCTCCCAAACCATCAATTCACATCAATTTACATTCCTAATCTAGCCACACCCATAAGGGTCCTACCAGCACATAGTATCCATCCAAAATTCACCAAACAACACTATAAACACAATTCCCAAATCACTTGGCTCCAAGGCCCTCAATTCAACCAACATTTCACAAAGTCCAACTAACCACAATCAAGCACATTATTGCTCCAGATTTTATTTCATCTTTTATTTTTCCCAAACCCAATTCTAAAACAATTTATATAGGCATTAAGGTAGATTTCTTACCTTAATTCACAAGTTTTCTCCTTAATCCTCCTCTTGCTCCTCATCTCCTCAAAACCGGTCAAGAGGGAATGGAGTTTCCAAACTCCATCCCAACATTAAAGAAACACAAAAACATACTCAATTAATTATCTAAACCCTTAGGAAAATCTCAATCCAATCAAAGGGCTTAGAACACAAGTTAGGGTTTACCTTTTTAGGCCTTTCAAGAGAGGTTCTCACCCTTGAATCAAGAAGGGGATTATTCCACCATTGGAGGGTTGAAATGGAGCTCAAAGCCAAGAAAAAAAACAAGGTAAGAGAGAGAGACAAAATCGGCTACCACTACAAGATGGAGAAAAATGAGGTTTTTCTTGAAGATTTTTACCTTAGGAGAGAGGAGACTCCAAGCTTCAAGAATATGCCATTTTCTCTTCAAATGGGAAAAACCCATGGAGATGAAGTTCTTCATTTTCGAATTTTGAAAAGAGGGAATGATAGAGGATGATGAGAGGATGAAGAATATGTAGTTTATTTTCGATTTGGAGCTCAAATGGAGCTTGGGCATGAGTTTGAATGTGGAGTAGCCATGGGGGCTTCACCATCGTTCAGCAACAGAGGGAGAGAGGAGAAAAAACGTTGGAAGAAGAAGAAAGAGAGGAAAGAGAGGGAAGAGAGAAGGGAAAAGAAAATAAAGGAGGAGAGAGAGGGTGAGTGGGTATAAGTTATTTTTGCTTTTTGACTTATTTAATTAGCTAACTAGTCATGTGTGAGGGGGCTGTCTACATTAATAAAACCGGCCCACATAACTGTTACAGGCTGGAGCGGTTTTTGTCTTTTACAGAAAACACTCATTTATTTACCCGGTTTTAGCACTATTCACTAACCGGGCCCGTTTTCCGGAATTTTCTTGTTTATTTAATTTTAATGGTTATTATACTCCCATAAATGTTTATTTATAGTTATATGATAAACTATAATTTTTTTACGGGGTCATTCGACTGTTTAAAGTCACGTTTTCGGGTTTTCTCGAAAAACGCGCTTTAGACTCCGTTAGCGCTTTAACGCATTATTTGGATCCGTTTTCTTCCGGAATTTTTCCCATATATTCTTAGTATGTAATTAGGGTATAAAAATATATTTATAACCCTAGTGAAGGTTATATACCTCCTAAAATAATTAAAACGCGTTTTCACGTTTTGTGACTTTTACGCATTTTATTTTTTTCTTTTTGGTTTTTATTTCTTCACCCATGATCTTAAGGACTTAATTAGCCTTAGAAAATAATAATCACATATTTAATTAACATATTAAGGTTTGGGGTATTTCAATCTACCCCCCTTAAAAGAACTTCGTCCTCGAAGTTCACACTTCCCAAGCATCATTTGAATTAGAACACAGGGATTACTTGCAACATAACTTCCATAACAAACATACTTTACATCACAACCTCGGACTTAGCGGTCCGGGTAACACATCCATACATACATAACATGACATAACGTACTTACATAGTATCCTCGGACTTAATGGTCCGGGTACCTTAACAACATTTGCACATACGTAACAACCCTTAGACTCTTGGTCTGGGTAACCTAACAACATTTAGACTCGTAGGTCTTGATAACATAACATCCTTTAGACACATAGGTCTTGATAACACAACACTTTCGGAACTTAACCACATTAGGACTCAAGGTCCAAAATAATAATTATTACACATACCACACAACATGTCATAGCATGTATATCAACCAGAAATTCCTTTTCCATCTCTTCATGGGTTCGAGACCCATGTTGAGTACATATACCCTGTGATCCCGCAGAACCGGTCGCGATGGACACTCTGGTCCCCGTTCCTTTGGGAGATCAAAACAATTGCATACATCTTTAAAATATACTTCTCATGTCACCGGTCCTAAGACAAAGGCTCATACGTCCTCAGCTCGTGAGCAAGTAGTAGGAAGATACCCTCTATGAGGTTAAGTATCATGAAATCCTTTATTGGAAGGATACAAGTTGAAAATCCTCTACGAGGTCACATAAAGGTAGTCCTTCCTTTGAAAATACCACTTAAGAATCTTAAAAATATTTATTGAAGTCTTGAAAATACCAATTGAAAAATTTCAAACCCAATTCAAAATTCTTTTGAAAACTCAATACAACTCCAAGTCCAATTATTGCTAACTGCATCTTATTCTTGATGTGATTATTTGTGACCACTTATAGGGAGTTTCAAGAATCATCCAACCCTAATGTGATCAGCATCAGAGTTGAACTATCTTTCCACCCCAATTTGTGTTCGGCTTCCCTTGATCTCATGATAATCAAGTTTCACCTCCCACTTCATTTTCAAACAACAGATAACACATTCATTTCCAATTTCTATCTTTTAATCCTTCTAGTCATAATCATACATCTCCAAGGGTGGAACTATGTCCATCAATCATCTTCCCGATTTATTTTAAATCAAGTTACCTAGGGAATTTAATTCTCACTAGGTTCTACATTGGTGTCATACCTCTTCATAAATCACAATACTGTATTATACATATACATATATATATATTATATTTTTATCAAAATATAGTACACAATATTACATTTGGTATCATATGAACATACACTGTCGGGGTTTTAGTTCCCCGGGAGTTTTTCTACTCCCTTATACTTGTACTTTCACACATATTTGTTGACACAATAAACACACTTATCGCAAGGGTATTCGCATCTTCCGTGCGTAATTACCACAATTAACCATGGATGAATGTGTATGTTTATGTAACACACACACCAATCATCAAAACAAATCATTTTGTGCTATGCACATCATAGTTCACGTACACTTGTACGGTAAAAGACACTAAGTGGTTCTGCGCTCTACCCCCCTTAAAAGGGATTACGCCCACGTAATCAATCAGTTAATCATTGGTTTAGAACATTCTACCGTCGTGAAATGTTTATCTCCACGCGGTTTATTACACAATGTGTTCTGGTTTGAGGATCTTAGTCATATTGGCGGTTTAGTCCCTAACCAAGAATTCTCATTAGAGTTTATTTTAACTCTTAACTGGTTTCGATCCTGGCCTGTGAGGCTTTTAGGCATCATTAGTTTGTCATTCACTCATGTTCACTATTCACATTCATCGTTTGACTCACTGGTTCACCAGTTTCTGCTGCGCAACTCTTGATAATTTAGAGCTTAGTTTGCTCCATACATTATCCTTACTGTATTATGCATCCCCGATTATCACCTTTATCTTGGTAATAATGGTTTCTCAACCGACGCGTGGTATTTCTTACCGTGAGCGAATTCGGTGAGTTACAAACTTTCCATTCATTTCCACGATAATCTATTGTATTCTACAATGATTTACTTGGTTTCTTCCGACTTACTGTCGGTTAAGTTTGAGCTACTACCTTTTGTGTAGTACTTTGTCGGTTATTTCCAACACTTGAGGTATGCTCTACCGATATTCAACAATCGTGCTACTGTAGTCACTTATGTCAACCAAGTACCCTTTGATTGGTACTACCGTGCTTCTCTTATGCATCGGTTTTATCACACCATAAGTCTTGCTCTTCTATCACATTTAACATTTCCAATTTCCTAGCTATCTCACTCGATTATTACCGTGCAAGCGCAATACCAAAACACTCAGTCCTACAGAGTGCAGAGGCGTAAACTCTTGACAGTAAATCTCTTATGCGATTGCAATAGGAATTCACACTGCTTTCCGTATCACATAGTATTAATTACTGGCTTATTGCCCAGTCTGTTTATCATCACTTACTTGTATGTTCATTGAGTTTCACTCATAACTGGTCTTATTTGCCACATTGTTATTTAACAATACTTCTACAATGGTCACTTACTGCGCACCGTGCTCTTACTCATTGCATAACATTAACTTACACTGCATCCACTGTTATTTTAGCTTCCGCCACTACACTGTGTTTCGCCATTTATTTGGCTGGTTGCTGAATACGCTATTCTTCGAGTCTTTATGCTCCTTGAGCGTTGTTCATTTCACATCTAGCATCCCACACGTAATGGTGGTTGCTATTCGACTTATCACTCTTTCAGTCTCCACAACTGGTACAACTCTTTTCATAGTAACAACATGGTCAACCTTTAACACATTCCCTGAACTTAATTCACATAACTACCGCTGTTGCGGTCTCCCATATCAAGAGGTATCCCCACACTTTAATCAGTGGTTCGTTATCCGCTTACCTACTTATATAACATAAACTTCCATAATCAATAAAATTTCCTTAACACATTTTACTTGTGGCTTATAAGCCCTATTGTCTCGAGCTCTGCTCATTGTAGGCTGTTTACACACATTCACTTCTCCGTACATATTACACGGTTTATAGATTGTATTGGGCTCCATGATTTATTCCTTTCATGGGATGCCCCTTCAAGGATGTCAGACTTCCCTCTGACGACTTATGTTTAAACTTGGTGTTAATTTCAGCCTTTGCGTTTCCGTCACGTATCTTGTTCAACCATTGTTGACCCAAACACCCTTTTAAGGATAACTCCTGGGTGTTATTAGGTTATGCCATCATATCTGGTTTGCACTTGTTGGTATGTTTAATTAACTACATTGCCTTGCGTTCTTTGTTGGGCTAAATATCCTCTTTAGTGAAATTGATATCTCGGGAGTCTCATCCCGATCATTGCACATTAACATATCCATTTTAGGCATTTGCCTCACCATATGTAGGCTGGGTACTTACTCCAGCTATTATGTTCATCCTTCAGGATTCTTAAGACATGTGCGATGTCTTTACTTACTAACCAGTGCACTTCGCACTTGTTCACCTTTAAACATTTCCTTAAAATGAACTTATTGATTCCTTTAGTTTCCTTAACTTGACTGGGTTCCTTTACTTCAACCATTTGATGTAATCCATTGCTCTTGCTTGACTTTTACTTCGGACCGTAGTATGGAGTCGACTACTTCCCGTGTTTCCAGGCTCCACGTATACATACTGGGGTATCCTACTGATACATTGCTACTTACCCGACTACCCCATAAGAAGGTTTGTCAGGCCCACAAGCTCCTAACGGAGTGCGGTCGTCCCACATTACTGTTGGTACACTCGTAGTGTCCGTCACACGCCTAGGTGAAGTATTCTGTTGTCAACTCCTCTTATATTATCCTGTGATAATATGCATTCCGTGCTTCCTGAACTTAATCAAGGGAAGTGTATCCACTGCTGTATTATTATGAACTCACTCCATTTCCTCGGGTTGTTACCCTTGGGTTTACCGGTTTCCATCCGGTAATTAAAAGTAACTGGGTAAAACTTACCTACCATATGGCACTGAGGCCGGTGTAGGTCTTCTGGTTTGGTTTTAAGAAAAGAAGAATTGAAATAAAATGGGTTTGAAAGAAAATCTGGTTTTGAAAAGAGTTTGAAAGAAAATGATTTTAGGTTTAAAGAAAAATTTCCGTGGTTTTACAACGTTTCTTGCCTTATCTAAGTCTAGCTTCCTGCTGACTGGTGTGTTTCCAAGCACTGAGGTCAGGCTAATAAGCCCTTCCACGGTTATGATAATCCCACTTAACTTCATGGTGCTTACTGAGTACTTTGTAGTTGCTAAAAAAAATCTCCCCACAACCTTGTTGTAGCAGCACTTGCCATGGCAAGTGCGCCATGTTAACTGGTTATCGGTTCAATACACACCGGTTGCGGTATCGCTTTCATCCGCACTGACATCAGTGGCCTTGTGGCCCTTACTTGATCTTACAATCTTAACAATGAATCCTCTGGGTACTTCTCACTGTCTTCACATGATAGCCATTGACTAGGGTGTTTCCCATTCTGGAGACCCCTTTTCCTTAGTTTTGTATCCTCCTCGTACTGTGTTGTAGTTCCTTAATCGGTTGGTATATCGTTGGTGTATTAGTTAACATTTGTAGTCCCGTAGACACTCGTCTCGGGTTCTACTACTTCACTTCTCTACTGTTGCACGTTAGTGCGTTGCAAGCTGGTGTCCTCTACTGCTCCGCATGTCGACCCAGGGTGCTGGAAATTCCATTCTTTGTGCATAAGATTCTTCACTTTTCGCTAACAAGAGCGGTTAATTTTGTTTAAAATGGAGACGTCTTCGAGATCACACCTTTCGGATCTACGTATGACAGGTCCTCCGTATTTAAAGACATTTAATATCAGCCAGATCGGGTATTCCCGAGTAAGAGAGGATTTTCATCTCTCTGGCGCTCTTTCCGAGTTATAATATAGGGTTTGTGGAGGGCGGGATGGATACTGTAGGTATCCAGTACACACTGGTATTTCCCTAACTAGCGTACCTCACTCTCTCACTCAACCCTTACCCAAAGTACTAAACCTCTTAACTCGGTACTTCCTAAGCTCGGTATTTCAGTCATCAGAGCGATACTTCGCTCTGATACCACTTTTTGTAACACCCCAACTACTAACAACACACTTAACAACATATCGCAGCGGAATTCATAACTCACAACATCACTTAACTCTTTGGTGTTACACGCCTTAGCCACCCCACGTGACTAACAAGGCTAACATACATACATTGTACCGGTCTGATGGACTAAATTCCCGAGCGACTACACATAAATCCCATTCCATGTCCAACAGTCATCATACACTTACATTACAGCTGTACCGAGTAATTACCAACTAACGCCGATACATTTTCGGTCTTACTACACCTATAATACATCCACCATTCTCATGACTACCACATACAACACTACCCCGTCCTACTCTCGAACGGCTTCCAGTTCCTTGTACCTGAAAAGTATGGGAGCCCCCAAAGGGGGTCAGCACCTTTGCTGGTATGGTAATCCCGCAGCCCGCATGCTACCGGGCCACGCACAACTATTGTCGTCTTAGCATGCGGTTGATTTATTTCAAACATGCACAACTCACACGTATCATGCTTATAAGCAAACATCCATTAATAGGGCACAAACACAAATTAGCACCACACTCAATAACAACACACTTCACTTTATAACATACTCACACTTAATTTCTCTCCTCTGAGAGGATATAACTTTACTTAGGGAATGCCGGGGTAATAGAAGCCCGAGCACAACATACATACATTTCCTTTACTTGAGTGGCGGCCTCATATAGGACCGATCACAACATACATAATTTCCCCCTAACTCCAATAGTGATGAGGTAGGTATGTAACACCCCTACTACGCACATAACTATACTTGGAATCGCAGCGGAAAATAAACAACTAAACGGTAACTAAACGATTGGTGCTACAATGCCGTCAACCACCCACGTGGCTAACAAGGCTGAATAAATACAAAATGTACCGGTCTGATGATCAGACTCCCGAGCATAGAACTAACAACCATATATATACATCAACATAATACCGAGTGTTTACAAAATCCATCACTGTATACCATCACTGTAATCCACCATAACAAGTATATAATACGCCACGGGAGCACAGGCGCATCCCGGGCAAACATCCAAAAGTACTCCAAAGTAAACTACTCTCTAGGACCTAGAGCCACTCTGCCTCTTCGATCCTCATCCTGCAATAAAAATATGGAGCCCCCGAGGGGGTCAGCACCTTTGCTGGTATGGCTAACGCGCAGCCCATCGGCTACCGGGATACGCGCAACCAATTGTCATAATAACATGGCATTCATTTAAAACATCCGACATATATATATATCATAGCATAGCAAGGTAATTAGCATAGCACAACAACAATACATATCACCACAAGAACGGTTCACATTAAGATCCTTCCACCATAGTTAGTACATACCATGGGCATAGAGATTGTTGCCAAACCCATACCAAGCTCGTTAATTACCTCATCACCATTCGGTTATTTGAAAGGTTGACTTAAACCCAAGGTGTGTCGGATATAGTGATCCCAAGCACACCAAACAACACAGTATGCCCCTGTGGCCCGACGTGAGTCAGTAAACTAGCTTTGGATAAGCTAAGGGAAGGTTGAAACCAAATTGGAATACCACCTAAACATACACCAAGAGAGCCGAACCGGATATGATAACGACCCCCATCCATCACACGCGTGGCCGGAACATACCGGACTCCTCACTCCCCCCGATTAGCACTTGTTAGTGATCACACAATATTTTGTTAAGTCACATACAAGCAAGTGTTTAGGTCTTGTTAGACACGCCAAGGGAAAGGAGACATAATAACACAACATCATAATATACAACTGTAAGCTCTTTTCATGCCTTAATCTTATAAAGTCGTAAACACTCAGAAAACAATCAACACCCAAGCCGGTGTAAACCGTTAGGCAACAGACTGCAAGAAAACCATACCTTGGTCCTTGCCTCGTTTCGTTTCCACCTTGAGAGAATCCTATACACATTAGTAACGTCGGTTAATTAACGCACTAGTCCATTGTTAACATTATCTACTCAACACAACTAGTTTACTTTTACTTTACACTTGTTACAACTTTTCATCCTTTTTAATTGCCTTTAGAACTCACCTAACATGTCTTGCTTAACCTCATAATATCTTTACTAACCTACTACTATTTTTAGGTAACAATTCCCATCTTAAAACAATAATTTTTGGTCCATATAGTGCCCTGTCCGAACTTGTGTCCGAGCTTCCAAGTTCGGACACCAGCCGTGATTTTAGACAGAAAACAGACACATGTCCGAACTTGTGTCCGGACTTCGGAAGTTCGGACATGAGTCGAGGAAATTTTAGACAGAAACCCTCGCGTCCGAACATGTGTCCGGACTTCCCAAGTTCGGACACTGTTCGAGGATAATTCCCTAAGAAATAACAGGTGCGTCCGAACTTCCAAGTTCGGACGGTAGTTCGGACACTACCTAAAATCCAGAAAACTGTAAGCGTAACAGGGCATGTCCGAGCTTCCAAGTTCGGACGGAAGTTCGGACGTGCCATTATACTCATTTTCTACAACCTTAAACACTTAACCAAATTTCTCCAAAGCCTCCAACACTTATAGTGTCTTCTCCTTAAGTTTCTAAGTGGCATTCCTTGCCTATTCCAATCATTATTCCTAGATATTTCTTCCACACAACATCATTACTTTAACATTGTTTCTTACGAACTAAAACTCCTTAAGTCATTCTTGAAATCCCTTTTTCCTAAGCTTGCACTTGCTCCTTATTTACCAAAGTTAGCCTAAGCCTTCATCTAAGTCCAAAATGACTTTGGTACATACTAAAACCTCAAGATCATGCCTAAGTCCCTATTACACTCTAGAACACTTCCTAGTTCATCAAAATTCCTTTACAACATCTTGAACTCCTTATGCATTTTCTAAATTTCGACATAGTTTCTCCTAGCATTTTGTTACACCTTAGCACATTATTTTCATCATTAAACATCCTAGAACACTAAGAACACCAAGAACACTTTCTTACACACTTCACCAAATTCACACTACATCACAATATAGTGCATAACTTAAATTGCATGGCACTTAGGCCCTTAAAATGCATGGCTCTTAGGCCCTTAAAGTGCTTAAATCATAAACACTGAATTTCCACAATATATATGCCTTTAACCTGCGATTACATACAACAAGACATATGTTATTTTACTAGTCTCCTTGAGAACATTTACTAGGTCATTTACCATGTGCTCTTTAGGTAGTTTTAATAAGCAATTATAGCTCATTTCTCCTAAGGCATTAAACAACATTAAATTAGTAGATTTACCTCTTTTTCCACCACACTTCCTTCTTGTTTCCTTACAAAACCGTATGGTATTTTGATTCCTTGTCAAGTTCTAGACAATGTACAAACATTATAATGAGTATTCAAGCTATAAGCTTCATCTCATTGTAAACCCTAATTTGACATTGTTTCAAAAACATTAATGTAGTTGTTTTACCTTGATCTTTGAAGAGAGTTTGAATATATAACAAGAGAGGACTCCACCTAGTCCATGAAGAGTTGAAATGAAGCTAGAACAAAGTCACACAATGAGCTATATCAATGTGTATTTTCGGACATGACAAAAACAAGGAGGAAACTTGATTTTTGTTTGAGATTCCTTACCTAGAAGCAAAGGAGAGTAATAATATGTAGAAATCCAAGCTCAAGCTCCTTCAATGGTGGAACACCTTGGCACCGAAATGGAGCTCTTGGAGTTTTGAGAAGATAGGAATGAAGAGCTTGATGAGAGGAAGAGATTGGTGGTCTTTGTTTTTGATTTGGACAAGTGAGCTAGATTTAGCAAGTGGTCAAAGTTGGAACTTCCATGGTGGTAGTAGTATTACCGAGAGAGAACAAGGAAGAAGGAAGAAGAGAGGTGTTTGCAAACCGTGGGAATGAAGGAAAGAAATGAGAATGAAGATAGAACTTGCTTTTAGGAGATATTTATGTTTATAAAGTAAAAAGTAAGTTTACTTAGTTTTCTTTACTTACTTATAATATCAACTAGAGAGTGGTGATCACACACTTATAAAAACCGGCCCCCTTTATTAGTGTGAGGTGTTTTAGTCTTTGTTTGTCAATTTAATTACTTAATACAACATATGTTATAAACTAGCTTGTAAAAGTTACTATTCACCTAAACAAGGCACTTAGAGTGAAATTTTTATTTCCCATTAATATAGCCCCCAAATGTTGATACTATATAGTACACATATATATTTAAGAGTAATGATGGACATTTAGCCATTCAAAACTCATTTACAAGACAATTTTTCAAAAATGTGCTTTAAGACTTCTTAAAGCACATTTTGTGTTTTAACTTGTTTTCAAGCTTGGTTTTCTTTGGTAATTGGTTTAATATGTTCATTAGTATATAAATGAGGTCTTGGTAAGCTCATTAGGTCTTACTCAAGTTTATCCCAAGCTTAGAGCACATTTTGGCTCTTATTGACTTTAAAGCATCTTTGTGTTTCCTTTTTGTTTAAATTTGTTTACCAAGGTTTCTAAGACTCTTTTTAGTCTTAATAAATCATGTTTTAATGCTTAACCAACATACCAAGGTTTGGGGTATTTCAATCTACCCCCCTTAAAAGAACTTTGTCCCCAAAGTTCATACTTCCCACATATCTTACTATTAGAACACGGGAACATCTTATAACACCAATACTTCCAACCATCATTACCAACCTTACCATCATTCTTACACCACAACGGACTCAAGGTCCAAACCACACAATACCACAATGGACTCGAGGTCCAAACCATATAATACCATTCAGACACAACGGTCTGTAACATAACATATACAATGTATACATATACATGTCGTACACGACCATAACCGAAACGGCTCTACCCCCCTTAAAAGGGGTACGCCCCGTACCCTATACATATGAACACTAAGAAGCAAATAATGACGGGTGCTTCGCCTTCATTTTCTTCCAGCTCCCAAGTGGCCTCCTCAACGTCCTGGTTAGACCAGAGGACCTTCACCAGTCTCACGGACTTATGGCGAGTGTCTCGAGTCTTAGTATCCAGAATCCGTACCGGAGTCTCCACTGATCGCATGGTCGGCTCTAAGGTTAGCCTTTCCGGCTGAAGCACATGAGACGGATGAGACATATACTTCTTCAACTGGGACACATGAAATACATCATGTACCTTGCCCAGTTCGGCGGGTAAATAGTCTATAAGCTACCGGGCCGATCCGCTCCGTCACAACATAAGGACCTACATATTTTGGGCTCAACTTGCCCTTCTGGCCAAAACGAAATACTCCCTTCATGGGGGATACTCTCAAAAATACTTGATCGCCCACGGCGAACTCCAAGTCACGTCGGCGCACATCTGCGTACGACTTCTGTCTATCCTGAGCTGCTTTCATATTAGCCCTGATCTGGCGAACTTCTGCCT
The DNA here is from genome assembly GCA_023374045.1 of Limonium bicolor. Taxonomy (NCBI): domain Eukaryota; kingdom Viridiplantae; phylum Streptophyta; class Magnoliopsida; order Caryophyllales; family Plumbaginaceae; genus Limonium; species Limonium bicolor. The sequence continues at coordinate 13,249,503 of CM041778.1, read as the reverse complement.
GAACTTGCTCAAGATACTCTGGTCCTATAATGACCGTCTCACTCGACTCATCCCAGCATAAAGGCGTGCGGCATGGTCTACCGTACAATGCCTGGAAGGGAGACATCTGATCGATGCATGATAACTGTTGTTGTAACTAAACTCGATCAGATGTAACTTATCAATCCAGCTGGTCTGAAAGTCAAGTGCACATGCACGTAGCATATCCTCAAGTGTCTGGATGGTTCGCTCACTCTGACCATCTGTCTGTGGGTGGAACGCTGTGCTCAATTTCAGTTCAGTACCAAGTGCCTCTCGTGCAGACTTCCAATATCTGGATAAAAATCTGGTATCTCTGTCAGATACTATCGTCTTTGGTACCCCATGATGTCTAACAATCTCTTTATCGAATAATTCCGCCAATCTTGCCACTTTCCAGGTGTCCTTCATCGGAATGAATCGAGCCACCTTGGTCAGTCGGTCTACCACAACCCAAATCATATTCAGACCTCCCCTTGTAGGCGGAAGCCCTACCACGAAGTCCATAGATATGTCATGGAACTTCCACTCCGGCACTGGCATTGGCTGCACCATACCACCAGGCCGTCGGTGCTCAAACTTGACCTTCTGACAGGTGAGACACCTCAATACATAGTCATTCACATCCTTTTTCATTCCAGCCCACCAGAAATAACGTTTCATATCCTTATACATCTTTGAAGCTCCGGGGTGAATCGATGTCGTAGAACAATGGGATTCACTCAGTATGCGCTCCTTCAGCTCAGCGCTACTCCTCGGTATACACAACCGGCCATTGAGCCTAATCAGGTCATCATCGTGGAGTCTGAAGTCATACTTCTGACCCTCGAATGTGCCATCAATAAGCTTATGTCTAATTTCCACCATATACTGATCCGTCATCTGAGCACTCCGCACCTCTTCAACCAAGCCAGTATGAGAGACTAGCGAATGGAGAGAGTGTGCTCGGCGACTCAATGCGTCAGCTACCACGTTTGCCTTACCCTCCTTGTACTGTAAATCGATGTCATAATCATTCAAGAATTCAACCCACCTTCTCTGCCTCATGTTCAACTCTTTCTGAGTGAACAAGTATTTCAAACTTTTGTGGTCAGAATAAATCGTCACACTTACCCCATACAAGTGATGTCGCCATATCTTCAGTGCGAAGACAATGGCCCCCAATTCTAAGTCATGGGTAGGGTAGTTCTCCTCATGCTTCTTCAGCTGTCGGGAGGCGTAAGCCACTACCTTCCCGTGTTGCATCAACACACAACCCATACCCCTGCCTGATGCGTCGCAATAGACCTCAAAACCATCTGGACCGTCTGGTAATGTCAGAACCGGTGCAGATGTCAGAGCATCCTTGAGACTCGTGAAAGCTCTCTCACAGTCGACTGTCCACTCGAATGGTGCATCCTTTTTCATCAAGGAAGTCATCGGCTTCGAGACACTGGAGAAGTCCTTCACAAATCTCCTATAGTAACCTGCCAGACCGAGGAAGCTCCTGATGTCGGTAACTGTCTTCGGCCTAGGCCAGGTGCGCACTGCATCTATCTTTGCTGGATCAACAGCGATCCCGGCCTCAGATATTACATGTCCAAGGAATGACACTTGGTTCAACCAAAATTCACACTTAGAAAATTTAGCATACAGCTGATTCTTTCTTAACGTCTGCAATACATCTCTCAGGTGGCTTTCATGCTCACCTCTCGATTTCGAATACACAAGTATGTCATCGATGAAGACTACCACTGATTTGTCCAACTGATCTTGGAACAAACGGTTCATTAAGTCCATGAACTTTGCTGGTGCATTCGACAAGCCAAACGGCATAACTGTGAACTCGTAATGCCCATACCTAGTTCTGAAGGCTGTCTTTTCTATGTCACTGTCACGGATGGCAATCTGGTGGTATCCGGAACGTAAGTCTATCTTGGAGAACACTGATGCTCCCCTCAGCTGATCAAATAGATCGTCGATGCGTGGTAAGGGGTAACGGTTCTTCACCGTAACAGCATTCAGCTCCCGATAATCAATACACAGGCGGAGGCTACCGTCCTTCTTCTTCACGAAGAGGACCGGCGCTCCCCATGGTGAAACACTAGGGCGGATAAAGCCCTTGTCGAGTAGGTCTCTCAGCTGCTCCTTGAGCTCTGTCATCTCTGCTGGAGCCATACGGTAAGGCGCTTTCGCAATGGGTCCGGTGCCCGGAACTAGATCAATCTGAAACTCAACCTCTCGTGCTGGCGGCATGCCCGGCAGTTCCTTAGGAAATACATCAGGAAACTCCGACACTACCGGCACATCTGGGCTAAACTCAGGGTCTCTCTCTATGTCCTGAACATAGCAGAGGTATACATCATTTCCCCGTCGCAACTCATGATACATGGCCATGGCGGTGATGATCTGTGTCGAAGGCTCCCTGGGCCTCTGGCGGTAAGATATAGTAACCCCAGATGGACTCCTAAGAAGCAGTCGATGCTCGGCACATAGGATTCTACCCTTGTACCGCTCCAACCAGTTCATCCCGACAATCACATCGAAACCTAATCCGTCGAACTCTATCAAGTCGATCGGAAACTCCTCATCCCTGATTCGAACAACAGCATCTCGGTAGTAGCGGGTACATCTGATCCGCTCTTTCGACGGGAGAGTAACCACGAAGTCTGGCATCTCTTCACCGTCTAACCCCAGCCTCTTCGCAAATGATAGCGAAATGAATGTGTGTGAGGCTCCAGAGTCGAACAAGATCGATGCATCCACGCCATTCACTGGAAAGGTACCGGTGAGGATTGTGCCGCTCTTGCCGGCTTCTGCCTTATTGCAGACACTTAGTATACCTCCCGTTCCGAGTGCACATCCTAATTCATTGGCAAACTAATAAGTATTGGATAACAACACGGTTCATATGCTTCAAACAACTCCACTTTATTCATTAACACACTCTTTTTACAACATTCATTGGCTTATACTGTCGCCATGATTCATACTTACAATATCCTTAATACATACTGGTTACCACATAATTATACAAAGCTTAAAACTGCCTGAAGGTCAAATTCAAACGTCCGGGTTTCATGTGTGTGGCATTGATCACTGCCGACGGTGCGGTATTCAGTTTGATCTTTCTGATGCCATGGTATAGCATCCTTGATTGCCCACCCATGATTAGCACATCTCCCGATTTCAGCAGTAGCTTCTTTGCGAGATCAGCTCGCTTCTGCTCGCCATACACAAAGACTGCGGTATCACCAATGGACCAAGACACCACGGGTACTCCCTTACTTAGAGACTCGGGTGACTCGTCCTTGTCTTGGTGCATACCTAACCGTCCACCTTTCTGGTAAAAGTTTACAATGCATAAATCTGCTTTTACACTTGGAATTGAATCCTTTTCCACTTGCTGAGCAATTCCCACGGCGTGGTTAACTACCGCGTGGAACTCCTCTGGTAATCTTGCTACTGTTGCTCCATCTTCAGCTCGTACTTCTTGATATGACTTGGTGTAAGGGTTCCAGTCCTTACCCATGCACATCATCTTCAATTGCATCCTTGCTCCGTTCGGGTATTCGGGTGTGTAGAACCCTCCTGGTTTTGCTCCAAGTTCGTCGCATCGTCTGATGATATGGATCTGTGCTTCCGGTGTCAGGTATCCATTTAAAAGTATCATACCTGGTTGGATAACCTGACATTGCTCCAATGGAAAGTCGGTGATGTTGATGGCGGTTTCTTCAGGGTTCGGTGTGGGTGGGATTGGATAACATATATTGAAAGTTCCTTTAAGTTTAGAGTACTCTAATTAGGTGAGTCTCACATTATTCTTCATTTATTTACTCACATGGTTGTTTATTTAAACTCACTCATACTCATGCATGAAATGCGGTATGCAGACACTCATTTCATTCAACAGTTTAGGCGGTACCTGGTCTAGAAGAGGGCCCTGGCGCCTCAGACCGGTCCACCACATTCAGGGTGGCCTTGTTGGACCCCGACCCCTTCCCCTTCTGGGACTCTGTGTACCTCTGATCTGGGGTGGCTGGTTCGCCGTCTTCTGGCCATCGGTGGTCGTAGTGGCCTTACCCTTCCACTGCCCCTTTGGCTTGTAGTTCCTGCTGTTGGGGTTCGTCCAACACTCAAACTCACGGTGCCCCATCTTCTGGCAGTGACGGCACCTCACATCATTCCCCTTGCAGTCTTTGCCGGGGTGGTCTCCATTGCACCACTTACAATAAAAGTGGCGCTCCGGTCCAGAACCCGTGCCAGCTGCTATGACAATACACAATCAATACTTGTTCCACAACTTATCAACATACACTCTAACTTATCACACAGAATTAGACAATTACCCTTAGGTGGGTAAGAACGTAGGGGCTTGGCCGCATACGCATAGGTGAGCTGCAGAGGCTCCTCAGCAGTGGTGGTCTGGGTCTGGCCCTTGCCACCTTGTTGCTGTCCTTTCTGGGACTGGGAGTATGACTTCTTCTTCTTCCCTCCCCACTGCCCTTGCGTGCCTTGGCCCTCGTTCTGAGCCTTGCGCTTGAGCGCACTCTCCTCGTCCCTCAGACGGACGGTGATCTCCACAATAGCAGCGGCATGATAGCACTCCTATATTTAGGGTGTCAGTTATGCCCCGCCAAATAAACTCACATCACATTAGCACATTGTACACACTTATTCACATTATACTGTAAGTTCCTTTACCTGCAAGGTGGTATATCCAGTAGGCCCCATGCCGTAGCGTAGGCGATAGTTCAGTCCGTTGTAGAAACGGTTCACAAGGATCCGGTCTGAGTAACCCAGATCCGGTAGCAGGTGGATAAGTCCGATGAAGGCCGAGTAGTACTCATCTACCGTCATCTTATCCCCTTGTCTCAGGTTGTCCAACTCCAGGCGCTTGGCCTCTTGCACATGTATAGGGTAGTATTTGGCTCGCAGAAGAGCCGTGTACTCCCTCCACTGAAACGTCGGATCAGCAACTCTACCCTCCCTCGCACAAGCTTCCACCAGTTTTGTGCCGAGCCCTTCAAGTAATAAGCAGCAAGTCGTACCTTGACCTGCTCAGGTGGTGCTAGGGTTTCGAAGGCGGTCTCCATCTCGGAGATGTATGCCTCGAGCTTACGGGGATCGGTCTCCCCACTGAATGAGGGCGGCCTCAGATCAGCCAACGCCTTGACCCAATTGGTCTCTCGTGGCGGTGGTGGTGGTGGCTGAACTCCGGGCTGTTGCCCTTGCTGAATAGCAGCAACTAGATCGGGTACCAACTGGGCTACGGCGGCTGCAACTGCCTCAGCCATAGTCTGTGCCGTAGTATCATCGCCCTGGTTACCCAAATCTCCAGTACCGCGCCCGCGGCCTCTCCCTCGTGGTCTACCTGCCATCTGAATTTATATGAACATTTCATTAGCATTATGCTTGCACACTTATCGGTCCAATGGTTATAGTATCTTCCCGACAACCAGGTAATTCCACACTTAGTTAGTGGTTAACCTTTCCAAATCTGTTCACTTAGGTATTCGTAGTTAGATTTCCTAACTCGGTATATTCCTAAGCTCGGTATTCTAGTCATCAGAGCGATACTTCGCTCTGATACCACTTTTTGTAACACCCCTACTACGCACATAACTATACTTGGAATCGCAGCGGAAAATAAACAACTAAACGGTAACTAAACGATTGGTGCTACAATGCCGTCAACCACCCACGTGGCTAACAAGGCTGAATAAATACAAAATGTACCGGTCTGATGATCAGACTCCCGAGCATAGAACTAACAACCATATATATACATCAACATAATACCGAGTGTTTACAAAATCCATCACTGTATACCATCACTGTAATCCACCATAACAAGTATATAATACGCCACGGGAGCACAGGCGCATCCCGGGCAAACATCCAAAAGTACTCCAAAGTAAACTACTCTCTAGGACCTAGAGCCACTCTGCCTCTTCGATCCTCATCCTGCAATAAAATATGGAGCCCCCGAGGGGTCAGCACCTTTGCTGGTATGGCTAACGCGCAGCCCATCGGCTACCGGGATACGCGCAACCAATTGTCATAATAACATGGCATTCATTTAAAACATCCGACATATATATATATATCATAGCATAGCAAGGTAATTAGCATAGCACAACAACAATACATATCACCACAAGAACGGTTCACATTAAGATCCTTCCACCATAGTTAGTACATACCATGGGCATAGAGATTGTTGCCAAACCCATACCAAGCTCGTTAATTACCTCATCACCATTCGGTTATTTGAACGGTTGACTTAAAACCCAAGGTGTGTCGGATATAGTGATCCCAAGCACACCAAACAACACAGTATGCCCCTGTGGCCCGACGTGAGTCAGTAAACTAGCTTTGGATAAGCTAAGGGAAGGTTGAAACCAAATTGGAATACCACCTAAACATACACCAAAGAGCCGAACCGGATATGATAACGACCCCCATCCATCACACGCGTGGCCGGAACATACCGGACTCCTCACTCCCCCCGATTAGCACTTGTTAGTGATCACACAATATTTTGTTAAGTCACATACAAGCAAGTGTTTAGGTCTTGTTAGACACGCCAAGGGAAAGGAGACATAATAACACAACATCATAATATATAACAACTGTAAGCTCTTTTCATGCCTTAATCTTATAAAGTCGTAAACACTCAGAAAACAATCAACACCCAAGCCGGTGTAAACCGTTAGGCAACAGACTGCAAGAAAACCATACCTTGGTCCTTGCCTCGTTTCGTTTCCACCTTGAGAGAATCCTATACACATTAGTAACGTCGGTTAATTAACGCACTAGTCCATTGTTAACATTATCTACTCAACACAACTAGTTTACTTTTACTTTACACTTGTTACAACTTTTCATCCTTTTTAATTGCCTTTAGAACTCACCTAACATGTCTTGCTTAACCTCATAATATCTTTACTAACCTACTACTATTTTTAGGTAACAATTCCCATCTTAAAACAATAATTTTTGGTCCATATAGTGCCCTGTCCGAACTTGTGTCCGAGCTTCCAAGTTCGGACACCAGCCGTGATTTTAGACAGAAAACAGACACATGTCCGAACTTGTGTCCGGACTTCGGAAGTTCGGACATGAGTCGAGGAAATTTTAGACAGAAACCCTCGCGTCCGAACATGTGTCCGGACTTCCCAAGTTCGGACACTGTTCGAGGATAATTCCCTAAGAAATAACAGGTGCGTCCGAACTTCCAAGTTCGGACGGTAGTTCGGACACTACCTAAAATCCAGAAAACTGTAAGCGTAACAGGGCATGTCCGAGCTTCCAAGTTCGGACGGAAGTTCGGACGTGCCATTATACTCATTTTCTACAACCTTAAACACTTAACCAAATTTCTCCAAAGCCTCCAACACTTATAGTGTCTTCTCCTTAAGTTTCTAAGTGGCATTCCTTGCCTATTCCAATCATTATTCCTAGATATTTCTTCCACACAACATCATTACTTTAACATTGTTTCTTACGAACTAAAACTCCTTAAGTCATTCTTGAAATCCCTTTTTCCTAAGCTTGCACTTGCTCCTTATTTACCAAAGTTAGCCTAAGCCTTCATCTAAGTCCAAAATGACTTTGGTACATACTAAAACCTCAAGATCATGCCTAAGTCCCTATTACACTCTAGAACACTTCCTAGTTCATCAAAATTCCTTTACAACATCTTGAACTCCTTATGCATTTTCTAAATTTCGACATAGTTTCTCCTAGCATTTTGTTACACCTTAGCACATTATTTTCATCATTAAACATCCTAGAACACTAAGAACACCAAGAACACTTTCTTACACACTTCACCAAATTCACACTACATCACAATATAGTGCATAACTTAAATTGCATGGCACTTAGGCCCTTAAAATGCATGGCTCTTAGGCCCTTAAAGTGCTTAAATCATAAACACTGAATTTCCACAATATATATGCCTTTAACCTGCGATTACATACAACAAGACATATGTTATTTTACTAGTCTCCTTGAGAACATTTACTAGGTCATTTACCATGTGCTCTTTAGGTAGTTTTAATAAGCAATTATAGCTCATTTCTCCTAAGGCATTAAACAACATTAAATTAGTAGATTACCTCTTTTTCCACAACTTCCTTTTGTTTCCTTACAAAACCGTATGGTATTTTGATTCCTTGTCAAGTTCTAGACAATGTACAAACATTATAATGAGTATTCAAGCTATAAGCTTCATCTCATTGTAAACCCTAATTTGACATTGTTTCAAAAACATTAATGTAGTTGTTTTACCTTGATCTTTGAAGAGAGTTTGAATATAACAAGAGAGGACTCCACCTAGTCCATGAAGGTTGAAATGAAGCTAGAACAAAGTCACACAATGAGCTATATCAATGTGTATTTTCGGACATGACAAAAACAAGGAGGAAACTTGATTTTTGTTTGAGATTCCTTACCTAGAAGCAAAGGAGAGTAATAATATGTAGAAATCCAAGCTCAAGCTCCTTCAATGGTGGAACACCTTGGCACCGAAATGGAGCTCTTGGAGTTTTGAGAAGATAGGAATGAAGAGCTTGATGAGAGGAAGAGATTGGTGGTCTTTGTTTTTGATTTGGACAAGTGAGCTAGATTTAGCAAGTGGTCAAAGTTGGAACTTCCATGGTGGTAGTAGTATTACCGAGAGAGAACGGAAGAAGGAAGAAGAGGGTGTTTGCAAACCGTGGGAATGAAGGAAAGAAATGAGAATGAAGATAGAACTTGCTTTTAGGAGATATTTATGTTTATAAGTAAAAAGTAAGTTTACTTAGTTTTCTTTACTTACTTATAATATCAACTAGAGAGTGGTGAGTCACACACTTATAAAAACCGGCCCCCTTTATTAGTGTGAGGGTGTTTTAGTCTTTGTTTGTCAATTTAATTACTTAATACAACATATGTTATAAACTAGCTTGTAAAAGTTACTATTCACCTAAACAAGGCACTTAGAAGTGAAATTTTTGATTTCCCATTAATATAGCCACCCAAATGTGATACTATATAGTACACATATATATTTAAGAGTAATGATGGACATTTAGCCATTCAAAACTCATTTACAAGACAATTTTTCAAAAATGTGCTTTAAGACTTCTTAAAGCACATTTTGTGTTTTAACTTGTTTTCAAGCTTGGTTTTCTTTGGTAATTGGTTTAATATGTTCATTAGTATATAAATGAGGTCTTGGTAAGCTCATTAGGTCTTACTCAAGTTTATCCCAAGCTTAGAGCACATTTTGGCTCTTATTGACTTTAAAGCATCTTTGTGTTTCCTTTTTGTTTAAATTTGTTTACCAAGGTTTCTAAGACTCTTTTTAGTCTTAATAAATCATGTTTTAATGCTTAACCAACATACCAAGGTTTGGGGTATTTCAAGGTAAGCCTTGGTTAAGCTTGTGGGTGGTTATAATTCCAGGAGGAAGAACAACCGTAACATAACAAAGAGGGAGTCGAAGCGAACTTAGGCATCGACACCCTACCAACATTATACATAATTTCCCTCCTAGCCCGATGTGGAGGTCGGGTAGGTAAGCTTTGGCTAAGCTAGTGGGAGGTCGAAATCCAATGAAGGAAAACAACCCTAACATAACAGGATGGGAGTTAATTCATATATATATATTAACTCCCAAACAATACGCGCGACCGGAACGACCGGATTCCTCTCCATACATAACATATACTTATTAGTTAAAGGTTCCCCTATGGAACTTATCACATACATACATCACATAGTTTTACTAACGCTGTTAATCACATAAGGGAAATCACATCCCATGTCAGCAACACGGATAACAGTATCCAATGACATCAACATACTAAACGAGTCACATACATCACACATAATCACAACATACACTAACGCACGGATAGCCGCAGTTAGAACGTTCTCGTGGGTTGGGACGTTTATTCCGAATACCGATCTCTTATGTGAACCTAAGGTCGGTTAACTATTATTTAACACATAACTAAGGTTAAGCGGTATCGGAATTAATTACGCCACAATAATGAATTACTGTAAACTCATTTCATGCTTTATCTTGCAAGGTGGCAAACACACAGAAAAACACATTGGCATACAAGCCGGTGTAATCCGGTAGGACACAGGTTGCAAGAAAACCATACCTGTCACCAAGGTCCACTCTATTGTGTTCTCCTATGTTCCTCGAACAATCCTTGAACAACTGGTAACAATGCAATTACTTTCATTAACATTGGGGTCATATGTTGTTTAACGTCTATTGCGCCCATAGTTAATCCCGTCATCCCTTTACACCTAATTTTACTCTTGTGATCTTAAGTTCACAACTCTCACACCAAACCTAACACTTGTTTACCCACTTTAAGGCCTTTACATGTCACCAAACAAGGCCTAAACATCATCTAAAACCATTACCATTCAATCCCCCATCATTAGGAGCCTTAAACAATTTTTTTTGTGTTTCTCTGGTATGGACCGCCCCTCTGGGGCGGTCCCAGGGGCGGTCCACAACAGAAGCTACCCGTTTTTGCATTTTCTGCATTTCTGCGCACTGGACCTCCCCACAGGGGCGGTCCCTAGGGGCGGTCCAGAACAGAACCCATTTTAAAAACCGTTTTTCTACACATTCTGAACTCCAAATTCATCCAATTTTTTTTCCACTTATTCCACAATCTTTCCACATGTTTCCCACATGTTTAAACACCTTAAAACATGCATTAAACCTCTCCAAATCATTGGTTTAATCCACCACCCAATTCTTGCTCAAATTCAACAAATTCGTTTTCTCACATCTTGCATTTTGCACTCTTTTGCATTTCTAACTTCTTCTTGTTAGTTTTTACATCCTTCCAACCTCACCAAATGCATCAATGACCATTACACATCATTTCTAGACAAATGCATCATCTAAACCCAAGTTCACTCCTTGTTTCACAAGTTATAAACACAAATCCTTTCTCTTGGAATTCTAAGTTCCTATCACCATTATGCTACAGATTTTGCATCCTTCCAACATCATTCTCCATCCACCTTTACAAGGTCATCAAGTATCTCAACTCAGCCACAACACACCTAACTCCTCCATTTTACCAAGTCACCTTAAAACACTTATTTTCTATCGAAATTTCGCCATAACCTCCCCATAAACTTAACATCTCCCAAACCATCAATTCACATCAATTTACATTCCTAATCTAGCCACACCCATAAGGGTCCTACCAGCACATAGTATCCATCCAAAATTCACCAAACAACACTATAAACACAATTCCCAAATCACTTGGCTCCAAGGCCCTCAATTCAACCAACATTTCACAAAGTCCAACTAACCACAATCAAGCACATTATTGCTCCAGATTTTATTTCATCTTTTATTTTTCCCAAACCCAATTCTAAAACAATTTATATAGGCATTAAGGTAGATTTCTTACCTTAATTCACAAGTTTTCTCCTTAATCCTCCTCTTGCTCCTCATCTCCTCAAAACCGGTCAAGAGGGAATGGAGTTTCCAAACTCCATCCCAACATTAAAGAAACACAAAAACATACTCAATTAATTATCTAAACCCTTAGGAAAATCTCAATCCAATCAAAGGGCTTAGAACACAAGTTAGGGTTTACCTTTTTAGGCCTTTCAAGAGAGGTTCTCACCCTTGAATCAAGAAGGGGATTATTCCACCATTGGAGGGTTGAAATGGAGCTTAAAGCCAAGAAGAAAACAAGGTAAGAGAGAGAGACAAAATCGGCTACCACTACAAGATGGAGAAAAATGAGGTTTTTCTTGAAGATTTTTACCTTAGGAGAGGGAGGAGACTCCAAGCTTCAAGAATATGCCATTTTCTCTTCAAATGGGAAAAACCCATGGAGATGAAGTTCTTCATTTTCGAATTTTGAAAAGAGGGAATGATAGAGGATGATGAGAGGATGAAGAATATGTAGTTTATTTTCGATTTGGAGCTCAAATGGAGCTTGGGCATGAGTTTGAATGTGGAGTAGCCATGGGGGCTTCACCATCGTTCAGCAACAGAGGGAGAGAGGAGAAAAAACGTTGGAAGAAGAAGAAAGAGAGGAAAGAAAGGGAAGAGAGAAGGGAAAAGAAAATAAAGGAGGAGAGAGAGGGTGAGTGGGTATAAGTTATTTTTGCTTTTTGACTTATTTAATTAGCTAACTAGTCATGTGTGAGGGGGCTGTCTACATTAATAAAACCGGCCCACATAACTGTTACAGGCTGGAGCGGTTTTTGTCTTTTACAGAAAACACTCATTTATTTACCCGGTTCTAGCACTATTCACTAACCGGGTCCGTTTTCCGGAATTTTCTTGTTTATTTAATTTTAATGGTTATTATACTCCCATAAATGTTTATTTATAGTTATATGATAAACTATAATTTTTTTACGGGGTCATTCGACTGTTTAAAGTCACGTTTTCGGGTTTTCTCAAAAAACGCGCTTTAGACTCCGTTAGCGCTTTAACGCATTATTTGGATCCGTTTTCTTCCGGAATTTTTCCCATATATTCTTAGTATGTAATTAGGGTATAAAAATATATTTATAACCCTAGTGAAGGTTATATACCTCCTAAAATAATTAAAACGCGTTTTCACGTTTTGTGACTTTTACGCATTTTATTTTTTTCTTTTTGGTTTTTATTTCTTCACCCATGATCTTAAGGACTTAATTAGCCTTAGAAAATAATAATCACATATTTAATTAACATATTAAGGTTTGGGGTATTTCAGCAGGTTGTCCAACTGGTGCAGGATTGTTCTTACCATTATAAGTATCGTCCGTTAATTGATAAATGTAAGGCACTATTAGATAGTAGTTTGAATGCGAAGCTTTTATACATGCCAAGGGAGTGTAACAAAGCAGCCGATAGCATTGCTAAGGCTGGATTAGTTGTGAGTCCTGGGATGTCCATTCTGGAGGTTCCCTCCCTTTGTATTGCTTCCCAAACCTGGGAAGATGCGTTATGTTCTTAATGCTTAATATAAGCTGAGGCAGTGCCTCCGTATCTTTGATAAAAAAAAATATCACTGGTTTGATCATGTCTCGGCAAAAGTTTCAGTTTATATTTACAGTATCACACATTCAATATATACACGTAGTTTCAATATACGATGTGAATAACTATCATGGCACAATGGTTAAGATATTCTATATTCATCCCAAACTTCGGGGGATCGATTCCTGCTCTATGCACATTTTAAACACACTGGTTTGAATTAAATATGTCATTGGTATGGAGTTCTATTTATATTCATACTTTGTAAGGTAAGGTTCGATCCTAGATGTGTACACATAACATAATCTTCGATTTAAAGAATAGTCAAGTTACTCAGGCACATTGAATGGTGTTGGTGCCCATTACTCAGTAGTAGAGTTATATACCACTATTATAGTATCGATTTTGTTATATTGTTATACTAGTAGCAACTTTGATACTGCTTTGGTAGTAGCCATTTTGCTACCATTATTCTAGTATCGATTTTGTTATTGCTATACTAGTATCTTTTTTGCTACTGCTATAATAGTGTCCATTTCGCTACTATTGAAGTAGTAGCGATTTTGTTACTGCTACACTAGTATCGATTTTGTTACTAATGTACTAGTAACGATTTGGCAACTGTTATACTCGAAGCCATTTTGCTACTGTTACACTAGTAGCCATTTGGCTACTACATTCTAAAACGGTAGCAATATCTAGCTATCAGAAAAGTAGTAGCGAGACCAAAGCGAAATAGCTACCGCATTCCAAAATGGTAGCTATTTTTAATTTATCCACTAGGACCTTTGCTACCACTGTATATCAGTAGCTAAATCATAAAATGCGGTAGCCCGTTGTGTTTAGCTACCAAAACTGATGATTTAGCTACTAATATACAGTGGTAGCTAAATCTGATTTTTCATGTAGTGAATGTCTAATAAAAATCAAATTCATACCCAAACCTCCACTCTGGCGTCAATCATCATACGCCTGCAAAAATGTGGCTGCCAAAAGGCTCAGCACGAGGCTGAGTATGTTGAACTATATGATCCAAGGCCCCATTAGGCGACATGAGTTGATTAGCCGTCTTAACATGCTGTTCAATTTTCATGTTGTTCCGGTTCTCAAGTATATGTAAAAGACTGTAAATACGGAATATAAACACGCAACAGTTCACCAAATAATCACCACAAACAACATATTAATAAACCATGCACAATAGTCACCTGATCGAAATCGTAATCGCAAGTTTGTTATCCAAATCGCCTGGAGCCCCGCTCCCACCAACTCTCTCATTATCCCTTGGGTGTCACGTTAGATGGACAATTCCCCATTAACACCTCACCAAGTTTTAATTATTATTGGATAGTAGTCCCATTGCCAATGATCAGAGATCATTGGACTTCCCCGACGTCTCAAGAGAAACATCCATGTGTCCTGAAGCCGTGTACCTACGTTAGTACCTTCCGCCAACGATCTAAGACGATCATTGGATTTCCTCAACGAGGGGCTCCATGCTTGGACTCCCCTCTGGCGATCACACTGCGCAACCTGCTGAAACGGATGCAGACCAGGATTTTCCGTACATATATCACACCACCTCACCATCCACCATTTCTCCATAGTTAAGTGTTTTAACCGACTCATCATTATTAGTTGTGAGTTCTCGGAGAATATATATTTTTATTTATTCGATGCCCCGTAAGGTCTTACACATACCTATGAGAGATCTAGGTCATATTCATGTTTTGTGCCAATGCTCTGAGGTTGGTAATACCGAACCTTCCTTCCTAAGTTTTAAGTCTTAGGTAATTTGAGTATTAGCGACAGTGTCATACTCTATTGTGTTACCATCCTTGCTCGTGTCGTAGTCGAATGATAATTGATATCCATAGCCAAAGGCGTTCGTGCACAAATAAAAGACACTAGATAGTCGAGCAGATCACGTTTCATAAGCACATGCATATTCAACCATATCATCTTAAGCAATTAGCACACAAATGTCTGAACCCAAAGAATCCATCAGGGGTTCAGACCATAGAATCCAACATACCGTACACCAGTAGTCGCTAGCTCTGAGAAGTAGACGCCGACCCCGCGACCGTCAATCCTGTTACTCCTACTGGTCCTCTACCTCAATATACTCTGGAATAGGTAACTCTAAATATTAATACTCGTGTATTGAGTACTACTATATGTTCCAGATTATTACTAATCCCTTCCCGTTAATTAACCCATAGTTGGTTAACTACCTTTCCCGGGTTATTGTTAAGCTCGGGATTAGATTTTTAAAACTATACTCTATTTGTTTGTAAGAGCATTAATGTGATATTCATTTATCACTTAAGATTCAAATTTTTTTTCCTTACCTATTATATTAGTTCATAGGTACCATATACTTATACATAATAATAAGCACATTATATACATACTTCACTATCATTATCATATGTATTAATTCTTCAGCTCAACAATACTCAACCTTAAGTACTCCATAATATATCCCTTAACTCCTTAACCATTATCACCTTATAACACATTACCATTAAGGTCCTATGTGATTATGTAATCACTTCCTTTAGTCTTATACATTCGTATTAGTTAGTACGAATTATAATCCTCTTTTGCTATATGGATTATTCCATTATTTCATGTGACAGTGCTTTAACATTTATAAGTGTTATTCCTCACACTTTATTCACTAGGGATATAATCTTAGTATATGATAATGACACTTATAGTGTTTTAAGTGCATTATATATTTTTCCTCAATCTTGTAAGGTTTCTAATCTTACATTGTAACTCTTGTAACTTTAAAATCTCATTATTCATGTGAGTACTTATCTTCCCATTCTTATAACAATTCCTTCATTAATCCCAGCAACTCTTAATCTTGCTAATATTTATGTGTCGCTATGACATTGTATTATCCCATAGGTTATAAAGTTGTAACTTTATATTATAACCTTTATTTAATAACCCTTATATTTCCAAGTAGTTCATTATTCCATATAACTACTAATATTCACATAATCCCTTATCTACCTCCATTTAAATCCCAACCAACTATATACTAATGTCACTTCATGACATTTTCCAACCTTATATTAAATTCACTCCAAACTTCCTTTAACTCTCGCATATACCCCATAGTCTCAAAACTTATAAAAATTACCACACAAACTTTCCAATTATTATAAAACCGCCCTAATATCATATGTTGTGATATTTATTCTCTCATTTAATTTTAACCTATAGTTTTTCTCTCACTTATGGTATTTAGCCGAACAACCCTCAAGTTCCCACCATTTTATTTCTTTCACCCACAACTTTCTTTATTTACTCTTTAACCCACCTTAATTCCATAAACTTACAATTTAATCCTTAAACTTTATATTATACAATCTAGTTATTTAAAATACCAAACCAACCTCTAAATTCCCTATAAATTGCGTACAACCCCTATAAGTATCTCAAATTCATTTTGCACCCCTAACTTTCCGTTATTTGCACATTAACTCCTAAAGTTTTATAAATGTTACATTATAACATTTAAACTATATAATATACTATTTAATTTATCTAATCACCAAAGCTAACCTAAAATTTCTCTAAAATCCCAAAGCAGCCCCTAAGGCTCTTATAATTCCATTACAACCCACTGATTTTCAGAAATCACTAGAATAACCCAAATACTTTTATCTTACATTTTTAACTTAATACTTCATTAAATTACCAAACTAATTAATCTTATCATTTAATCTTGGTCAAGGTTGACCACTCACATTTTCCTTTGACCCACACTTCTCCTTATTCATGGAATAACCCTAATTTTTCCATATTTACATTTTTAATCCTTTAATCTTATAAACCTAATATTTAACATTATGATTTATTTTATACCCCCATTTTCGGCCTTATTATAGTTTGGCACCCCTATTTTATTTAATTACACTTTGACCCCCAACAACAATCCTTTGCTCATAAATAACATTTATAAGGTTTAGAATTTATTTAAATTATATAACTAACATTATGTTTAATTTAGTTTACACTTAATTTTATCCACAATCATAATAAAGGTCCCTAGGTGGATATTCTCCTTAACTTCACCCCTTTACACCAATAATTTCCATAAATTATAATCTCATCCCAAAAGATTATAATTAATATTTAAAGCTTTTAAATAGCCATAATAATATATCTTAAATACATACCCTCACACATAATATGCCTTTAATCATCCAATGACATTAAAATGTCTCAAATAACAACATACCCCACGGTTTTTCTCCAGATTTTTGTTTAATGTTTTTAATTCACTTTTCTTCCACATTTAACTTATAAACATAGTTTTTATAAGTTATTTATTCTTAGATATATTACCTAAACATATCACCATAATTAATTACACATAACTGGGTTCAATTAATCCGTAAACCACAGTAAGCTCTCGGTTTTCTGTACAGATTATCATAACCCTTTTTAAATCAATTTCCCTCCATAATTAACTTATAAATATAATTTTATAAGTCCTTTATATTTAGTTACATTAACTAAACATACTATCATAATTAGTTACACATTTTTAGGGATTTATTATCTCATAATTCACAAGTACTCTGGCTCCCCTTACGCATATAATTATTAACTTAATAAATTTACACTAAACTTAATTAAGTAAAACTCATATGTTTTGTTTCAAAAATATCTCTCCACATTCCATGGAATTTTGCACTAGTATAAACATAGGCCTAACTAATTATTTCTTTCTCTAATCTGACACTTAACATAACTAATGAACTATTAATACTTAGTTAAATTACTTACCTCCTAAAATAGATTTTCCTTAAGTCATTTTTTTCATCCATCAAATGTTTTGTAAAATACACGTTAATAGCCACTAATAATTAATCTCACTAATCAAATATTTAGTCCTTAATTTTCTACACATATTTAGGATCTAAACAACCTATATACCCATACATGCTGTCGGCTAATATTTTAGATTACAACAGAATGATGCTTAAGGCATTAAAATGTGTCTTATGTGTTATTTCCTTGTTCTAGCCACCAATAAGCTTTCCACAGCTCTCAACTCTCGGAACTATACAGGTATACACCATCCGTTAGGCTTTTGTGTGTGATATATTGTTTTTTCTTAATGTATGATTAAGTCCTTAAGGCTTATTTAAAAATATTACCTCTTCACACTTAGATTTTTCTCCTTGGAAGACCACCCTGCTGTTGCGGCACTTCTTGGAGAGAACAATGACCCATCCGGTCATTACATGCACTAGAAACACAGCTTGGTTAATGGTCTCCCCATGACCAATTTTGAGTATTTTTTTGTGCTTGCGTTTTGAACTTTAAAGAGGGGTGTTCTTACCTTGAAGTGGAAGGGTGCTCAATGGTGATTTCTGGTCACCTATATAAGGGAAGGTAGCTCCAGTTTATACAGAATAAAATGAGGAAAAAAATAAGGCTATAACAGTCATGGAAACTTTTCAGTTTTTACCTTATGTGAGGGCTCCCCCATGGTGAGTACTTGGAGTAGTTTTGGCTTGAGGGAGAGGGCTGAAGACAGCCTTATGCATGAGCATAGAAGGACAGAAAAAGAGGTGTCAAGGGCTGGTGGTTTCGAACATAACATGACAAGGAAATGTTTCAGTTTTTGCATTGAAACAAAGAAGGGAAAGGAGGTCTGAAACAGCTATAAACTTACCTTGTTTTCCAGCCCTTTAGGTGGAGTGTTCTTGGGGAGCTTTTAGCTCAATGAAAGGGCTTAAGAACAGCCTCCATATATGTGTAAGGAGAGGTAGAAGTCAGTGTTAAAAGTAGTGTATTTTCGGACATAAGTGTAGGGAAATGAAAGAGGTATGTTAGGTGTGTTTTCTCACCTTACAGATTAAGGTAAGTATCACTTGCTCTTTGGTGGTTTTCAGTGGGTTCTTAGGGCCTCTATACGTGGGTTTATACCCTGAGGATAAGAGGGAGAACTGGTGGAAACATTACTGGAAAAAAAGAACACATGAAGAGGATGAGGATGAGTCTTTTTACCTTGCTTTTCTTGTTGTTGCTTGTTGTTTACAAGCCGGAAGTGGGAGCTCCAGCTGAAGATTCTTGCTGCTTCATGAATGGAAGAAGGAGCTGTAGTATGTGGCAAGAGTGGAGGAAGAATCTGGTAGGGATGTGCTGAAACCGTGGAGAAGAAGGAGGGAGAATGCAGCTGTTGCTGTAGTTTGTTGCTGCTGTCCGATAAAATAGAGAAAAAGGATTTACTTGCTGTTTTTTGTCTTGTTGTCGTGAGAGGGTAGAAAGAGGTAGCTGGAGTTGGCTAGATCAGAAGCTAACCGAGAGAGAGAGAGAGAGAGAGAGAGAGAGAGAGAGAGAGAGAGAGAGAGAGAGAGAGAGAGAGAGAGAGAGAGAAGAGAGAGAGAGAGAGAGAGAGAGAGAGAATATGGGAAGAATGGGGTGCACATGGGTAGAAGAGAAAGGTAAGGTTTATTTGTACTTGTCTTGTACTTTATTATTTATTTAACTTAGTCTAATGATGCTCTATCTCCTTGTGTCTAGGGAAAGCAGCCGGCTAGTAGGAAAAATGGAGGGAACTTGAAATTTCCAATCTTCTAACATTGTAATATTTGTTGCACATATATAGGTATGTGACTTTATTTATGTGTCACATTGTTACCTATAGTATTATTTGTTTGTTTACATGTGTGTATATGAATATACACTTGTATCTATGATTTGTTGGAGTATATAATGTAGTTATATAATTTATAGAGTAATATTGGTGGTATTTAACACATGTATTAATATTTTACATGTGACATTGAACTTAGGAGTTAATTTCTCCTTTATAATGTTTTTGACCATCCAAGAGTTCCTATGTCTTTCTTGGGACATCTTACAACTTCCTCTAAACTGCATCTCAAAATTCCAAAATTTTAACGTGTCCAGGGCCACGGACGTAGGGGTCCGGGACCATGGACGTCTAGTTCTTTTGGATTTAGTAACTTGTTATATGATACATAAATACTTTTGGAGTTGTATGGCTATTACGGGATAATTTTCTTTAATTAAAATCTTATAATGTTAGGGGTATTTCAATCTACCCCTTTTAACAAGACTTCATCCCGAAGTCATCTAAACCGGATAGTTAAGGTGACTACCCAATGTAACCCAATAATGTATATCTATTTGATATACCGTTCACAATGTCATTTCCGTTCAATACGCATATATAGATGTAAGTGATCCATCAGCACTCTATCAATTCCACGATCTAGACCACTTCCCCAAAGTGTCTATAATTCTATTCCATCCTTTACATAACATGAAAATATATTAATGCCAGGTACATATCACAACGCCACCAAGGACGTATCCGACCAATGTATAATATACACAAAAACATCACCGTACATACCACGATAACAAGTATGTCTCGCATACATTCAACAAAACCACACAACCAACAATCAAAACCTAATGCACACAAGTGCATGCCAAGGGCTCTACCCCCCTTAAAAAGGGGTTACGCCCCGTACCCCACAAGTATATAACAGGCGCTAAAGAATGAGCGATACTTGGGTTTCGTGTAGTCTTCTAACTACCATGTGAGTTGTTCTTTCCGCGTGATTTAGACCTTAGTACTTTGACCGTTTGGATGGTCTTGTTTCTAGTCTTTCATGTCCGAATTGAGAATGCATAGTTGCATCTCCTTGTATCAAGAAGATGGGTTTAGTTCTAGCCTTTATGGCTTTCTGATGTGCAAGGGGTGTTACGCACCCTCTCACACTTCTGGGTAATTCTAATAATGGGTCCACTTGCTTCGTAGTAGCTTATGGCCTAAAATAGTTAGGTTTTAGCTTGCCCTTTGTGTTCGAGTTGCATAGGTGACAGTCTGAGTGAGACTCGGTCATTGACCGTAATTATAAGTCTTTTCTTTTATGTCAAACCCGAGTTGTTTCATATTCCTACTAACTTGACCCACGCCCCATTTCCCACATGTTTTAGCATGTCCTTTGGGGTCCACTGGTCCTCTCATTATGGTCTCTTGGAATAACTTGTTTCGGAGGGTCGACATATACACCCCTTCAGAGGCCTCACCTAGGAATTTTCCTAGTGCCTTTCATATTTTTAATCTGATTACTTTCGTCACTATGTCAATGGTTATCCGTGTATGGTCATGTCTGCCCTTAGTTGATGGCAAGTCAACCATGAAGTCCTTGAACAAGTTTAGGAACATTTAGCACGGAGTAGGCACAGACTGTACTAGCCCACCATGTTTCTCCTGCTTAGGGTTGGAACTAGGTCCATGAGTATATTTCATTTAGTCTAAGCATCTCGCTATTACTGGGTGTGAAGTTATACTTTTGCCCCGGACTGGTTTCCGGCTGAAATTATGTATAAATAGGTCGCTGTATTAGCTGATAAAGTATGTGTCTGGTTAATCGAGCCGTTGGCTATTGGTATAGTCTTTTCTTCCTCCCATTCCGTGTAACTGGTTTTGGTATTGGCTATTTCTTAATGACTTTTGTCTTAGCAGGTTGAATGTGATTTCAGCTGTTGCTTCTATATGCTTTCAGCATGATATTTTACCCAACCGAAACTCACACTTAGAGAGTTTGACATTTATGGGTTCCATCTTAAAATGTGAAGGGTTGTCTTGTAATGAGTTTAGTGCTTCCACGTAGTTTAGGTTATGCTAACGTGCGATACCGTCTTTGACAGCCCAGCCTAATCAGCCCACATGTGTGATATTGTCTGCTTTGGCACGCAGGCCGCATGGATTTGTTCCTGGGGTTTCCTAGACCCAAAATGCGTCACCGATGGATAGCATCCTTGAGTTACCTTTTGATCTTGAACAGGTAGTTCATCATGTTTTTCAGTGTTGTTAGTATCTTTGAAGGTTTGGTAGGTATGACCTTGAGATCATAATGCTCTCACTGGGTCTAAGAAGTAGTCTCCTCGACATCGCTTTCTATGATCTGCGATTGGAGGTGTTCGGATCTTAAGTTAGTACTAGAGATTTCTGAAACTTCCTTTTTGATTGATCAACGGATCGTCAATCCATGTACCAATATTTCTATAACTGTCACCGTACTCGATTCATGTATTTAGCGCAAGGCTTGGGTTATGATCTTGTCATGTATCCGTGTACATAACGTAGAAGGGTTTCATGTCTTCGTCAGTTCACTAGTCACTGATCATACATATATGATTTCAATCATCTGTTCTTTAGGTGTTCTGTGGTAGGATTACCGTTGGAATTTCTAGTTGGGAGTATGTGCTCCTCACAATATAATTTGTTCATGTGGTCTTGGAAGCAACTTACCTTAGTGCTGGTATAAAATTTCTATGCTCCAAACTCTACCAAGTTTATAGGTAGGTTCTCATTCCGCACATTCATCTGAGGTTTATTATAAAGGTCTGGGCACTGCTCTTTTCTTTACAACTACCTATGTAGCCATAGTTGGGAAAATCAGCTGAGGATACCTTCAACTATATTTATAGGAATGTATCACCCAATTTGTAATCATTGATTAGTATGCACCATGTCCTTGTTAGCATGAGCATTCACTTATAATCGACTATATTCCGATATTTATGGAGCCATTATAACCATTTATCCCCTATAGAATACCATAGATAACCTTCCTATCAACTTAAACAATACACACCATTCACACATTTATACTTTTTATAGTCTAACTCTATGTCAAGACTAAAAATAGACATCTATTCAATTCAGAATTATTCGTGACCAATTGTAGGAAGTTTCAGGAACTTTCCAACCCCGACGTGGTCAGTGTCGGTGTTGAATTATCCCTTCACTCCAATTTGTGTTCTGTTTTCCCTCGACCTGACCAGGGTCAAGTTTGACCTCCCACGTCAAATATCAAACAACCTCAAATTTTGCATTTCCAAATTTATCTTATTAATACTTTCGTTACGTGATAAATACTCAATCTAAAACAAATCTCCTTTCTATTGAACCACCCACGGTCATATCGTACATCCACAAACAGCCTATCTCACTATTCGTGGAACTAAGTCCTATTGGTTATAGCCAATACATTTGGTGTTATCTTGACATTGTATTCGGCTCAATCTATCAAGCTATACTGGTTGTCAGCTTCTCCATGGATGGGGATCGGGTTAGTACTTGAGGCACCCGTCCCATTCCCCTTCTGTATCTTAGGGTTTCTAATTCGTGCATTCATTGTTCTCCTAAGTACATTATGTGTAACTCAGTTTTAGATCTCCTTTGACGTTACGTAGTAGGTTCCTTCGGTCTCTATCTTTGGCGTTTCAAATTCTCTCGCGATGATAGTTCGCTTGTTAATGGCTAGAGCTTTACTTGAGTGGGGTTTGTCTAGTCTAATGCCTCGGTGTAGCTCTGCCCGTATACTCTCACCTTTTGTTCGTAGGATTAATGTGTGTGTGTGTGTTGAAAGAATGGGAAAAAGGTACTTAAAAAGGTTTTGTGAATGTGAAAGGTTTTGAAAGTGTGGAAGGTTTATCGAAGATAAGTCAATTTAGCAGGCTTCATCCATTGTGTACTTACGGTTTAGGTAGGTGTAGCATGTTATTTGCTCTTCCTATGAAGTCAATGTAAAATTTTTAGGATTATCAGTTCCGCACTGAGCGTTAGGCTCAGTGCCTGGGTATCCCAAAAATTCAGGTCTTGTTCCTTACGAGGGGGTTCTCGTTAATCTTCCCTTCGCCTTTGCTCATGCATTTGTCTTTCTCACATTGTTAGGGTTATGTGACCTTTTCTCCTCTATAGGTATTAACTTGTTGTAGTCCCAGAGGGTACGGTCCATATTCCCTTGTAGTTACCCACTGTTGTAGGTTGTCGTCGTCATCTTCCTGAATCAGTTTGTTAATGCAGCACTTGTTGTGGCAAGTGCGCCATGCAGATTGAATTACCATATAGTGTATGTTTGCTATAGTATGCATAATCTTGCATCCTTGTATATTTGGTGTTCCTTTGTTTGACAGGGTTCCGTTGTATTGCTACTAAGTTTGAGTAGCTCCCTTTCAGGCAGTATACTGTTATCGGGATTGTCTAGTTCTTAGTATCCTTTGCATTCAAGCTCCGGTTCCGTGTTGTCGGCGTAGTATTTCATAGTGACCAGATCGGGTATTCTCGATTTGGAGGAACTTTTCATCTCCATGTGTTCTTCATTTGTCATTAGTCCCCGAGATGAGGAGGGTGGGGATAGGCGTTCGAGAATGCCTGTTGCAAGTAGTTTACTGGTCGTAGTTATGGTCATAAAAGATTGGTATGATGGGGATGACAGACCTTTCGTGACTTTGCATCCCTCGACTCCACTTCTGTTCAACTTCATGGTGATGGTGGTTTACTTAACCGCGTAGTCATATATATTTCTTCTGTCTTGCAGATAGTACCCCAAGGGTAGTTAAATAGTATAAGGGGTTCATTAACCGCGTATTCGTAACCCTTCCACATTCTTAATGCCTTTATAGGCTAATAGTTATGTATACTCGTATTTCTAGGAATTTCCTAGTTACTGATCCTTACCACGTTTCCTATGTTTCCCAAAATCCTATGCTCACAGTCCTTACTCTAATATCTCGTCACCGCTCTGATACCACTTTTTTTGTAACACCCCGTCTATTAATCCTAATCCTTACCATAATTACCATCGAATTGGAACATTAAATAAAGACGTAACAATCGCTGCGGAACTACTAACTATCTAGGCGGGTGTCACAGCCATCTATCCGACTACTTAACCATCCATCCGTAGTGATGACGAGATTAACATAACTCAAAACGCTCATCAACTGTATCACAAAGCCGTACAACCCATAAATAAATCCTCATAAATCTAAGAACTAGTGAGCAACTGTAAGTATTCGAATATACATCCATCACTACTTGACATATTTAGTACAATGCCTTAGTTCGGAAATCCTCCTACGTATAATGTCTAATAAAAATCAAATCCATACCCAAACCCGTACTCCGGCGTCAATCATCGTACACCTGCAAAATGTGGTTGCCAAAAGGCTCAGCACGACGCTAAGTATATTGAACTATATGATCCGAGGCCCATTAGGCCACATGAGTTGATTAGCCGTCTTAACATGTTGTTCAATTTTTATGTTGTTCCGGTTTACAAGTATATGTAAAAGACTGTAAAAGCAGAATATAAACACGCAACAGTTGTAACACCCCAACCTGAAATCTAATAACCTGAACGACGATCGCTCCCAAATAAACTTAAACTGCAGCGGAATAAATTACAATAACCGGGCGGTATTACAATGCCGTTAGCCACCCTTGTGACTAACAAGGCTAACTCCAAATACAAATCTCAAAAGTCACGGTCCGAATACGAATACAATCCGAGATACTAGGAATCAAACACAAAGGTACAATAATTAAGTAAAACAAATAGCTAGTAATAAACTCCCATAGCTTGATCTACCCCACCTACACTCGGTGTGGTAATCTCTGCAACTTCAGGTACCTGAAAAATGGGGGTGCCCCCAAAGGGGCTCAGCAAAAATGCTGGTATGGAAAACGTGCAGCTCATCGGCTATCGGGCCACACCAACTACTTTGTCGAATACATGCAGTTCATTTTTATAAAGCTGTAATCAAGCATAACATGATAATAACAAGTATCCATACAAGGACAGCATTGTCACATAGAACAAGACTTCAGAAGGTCAAGTTAGATGAACTGTAATCATTTGATAATAGTCGGGTCCACACAGTGGGACTGACAGGTGTATAAGAGTATGTCAATATAGTGAAGGTATAGTGACCTCGTTGAAAAGAAAGGTGGGTAATTAGTCCCTCAGAAGATAACGTAGTTAACTCCTGTACTTAAAAGAGGTGGGAATCGAACCCTCGAGAGGAATGAAGTCTTCCTCCCCATTTGAACTGTTCCGGTACGCAGCCGGTGAGTGACATAGTGCACCCAAAACTCCCGTCACGACGTAAATTGAATAGGAGACGACTTGAGACAGGTACAACTCCTGTAGCATGCATGGCCAGATCCAACTGGGCTCCTCGTTCTCGTAGTATAGAATTGTTAGGTGTCATACAAGGACGTTAATCCAGAACTCAATGGGTATTGTCAGTTATCACATTTAGGATAACGACGTCAGTTATAAAGTGAAGTTAGTGAGAAGCTTGAGTACAAGTTCTCGGTACAATAAAGCGCAGGTATTTAATCCACTGGTAATGTAATGTTGTATGCGTGGGACATTGAAATACCCCAAACCTTAATATGTTAATTAACTATGTAATTATAATTTTCTAAGGCTAATTAACTCCTTAAGATTATTGGTGAAGAAATAAAAACCAAAAAGAATAAGAAAATGCGTAAAAGTCACAAAACGTGAAACCGCGTATTTAATTCTTGTAGGAGGTACATAACCTTCGTTAGAGTAATAAATGTATTTTTATACCTTAATTACACATTAATAACATGTGGGAAAGTTCCGGAAGAAAACGGATTCAATCCATGCGTAAAAACGCTAACGGAGTCCTAAAACGCGTTTTTTTTTAGAATATCCGAAAACGTGATTTTAAACAGTTAAAATGACCCCGTAAAAATAATAGTTGATTATGTAACAATAATTAAACATTAATGGGAGTATAATAACCATTAAAATTAAATAAACGAGAAAATTCCGGGAAACGGGCCCGGTTAGTGAATAGTACCAAAACCGGGTACAATAACGAGCGTTTTCTGTAAAAGACGAAAAACGCTCCAACTAGTATACTGTAGGGGGCGGTTTTATTAAGTTAAATAACTCTCTCTCTCTCACACACATAACTAGCTAATTAAATAAGGGAGTCAAAAAGCAAAAAAAAAGTAACATTACTTTACTACTTACCTTACTTTAATACTCTCTCTCCTCCATTCTCTATTTTCACTCACGTACAGCACCTATCTCCCTCACTCACTCTCTTTTCTTTCTTCTTCTTCCCATGCGATGGCAATGGTGAAATGAGAAACCCCCACACAAACTCAACTTCTCTCCTCTTGTTACTCCCTCAAATCTCCTCCAAAAATTACAAAACTTGTACCATTGGAATCCTCTCATCAAGGAGAGTATTTCTATCTTTTCAAAATTCGAAAACGAGCATCTTCATCTCCATGGGTGTGCAGCATTTGGAGCTTCAACACCACCATTAGAACCACCTCCTTCTCCTTGTTACTTTGAGGTAAAAATATTCTTGAAACCTCACCTTTTTCTAGCCCTTGTTGGCAAAACGAAAATTTCCAGATTTTGAACTCCTTGTTCCTTATGCTACAGCCGATTTTGGCTTCTCCATTGGGCTAGGAATCTTACTCTCTTGCTAACCAAAGACCTCACTCATTGGTTGAAGGTAATGCCCTTTCCTAAACTCTAAAAACTTCTAATTTCTAGGGTTATTTAAGGTTAATGTGTTAAACTAGTATTGGTATGTATGGGTTGCTGTAGCATTACCCATTCTTGAACAAAAACCGAGAACAAGAAGGAAGGAAGAGGAAAGAAGAGAAGGAAAGAAAAGAAAGAAAAACTAGCAAGACAAGGTAATTGTGCTTACCTTGAACTAGTTTTGTAAAGTGTAATGTAACAGATTTTAAGCATTTGAAATGAGTAAGGTATATGGTAATGAGTAATAGATATGTTGTAGTATAATGAGGAAAGGTAATGTAACAGTTTTGAAGTTTTTAAATGATGTTTTAAAGCTTGGGAAAACCATGGGTAATGTATGTATATGTGCAGGAAAATTTGTGTGTTGTAGTGTGAGTAATGATGTGAATCGATATGGAGATTGGGAATGAATATTTAGCTGAAATGGTATGTGGGCAAAGTGAGAATTTTAGGGGAACCTCTGCCCAAATTTGTATGGAAATTAGAGGACTTAGATGTGTAAGGAGAGGGAACAACCTAGACAATAACTAGGTGTGTTTTGGTAGAAGTTGTGAGTGATTAATCATGTTGTACAGATTTGGAATGGAGCTAGATAATGGGGAGAACTTGAGTGGGAGGTAATGCAATTAGAATGCTAGGAATGGTATTGATAGAGGGAGTATTGAATGGTAGAAGTGGGAACAAAAATCTGTAGCAAAACAGTGTATGAGTACCTTGAATTTTAGGAAGAAAGTTGGTGTGCATAACCTTGGAAATGAATGAAGAACTTGTGTATAGTTATTGCAAATGGTTATAAAGGATTTGGAATGGTTATTAAGTGAGTTGGTAGGAGGTAGGAAACTAGCAATAGAAAGTCAGGAGTGCACTAGTGTGCAAAGTGCAAAATGTAAGAATTGATGTTTGTTTTGAGCAAGAATTGGAGTAAGGTTTAACCAATGATTTGGAGAGGTTTAATGCATGTTTTAAGGTGTTTAAACATGAGGGAAACATGTGGAAAGATTGAGGAATAAGTGGAAAAAAATTTGGATGAATTTGGAGCTCAGAATGTGTAGAAAAACGGTTTTTAAAATGGGTTCTGTTCTGGACCGCCCCTCGGGACCGCCCCTGTGGGGAGGTCCAGTGCCCAGAAATGCAGAAAACGAAAAAACGGGTAGCTTCTGTTGTGGACCGCCCCTGGGACCGCCCCAGAGGGGCGGTCCATACCAGAGAAACACAAAAAAATTTGTTTAAGGCTCCTAATGATGGGGGATTGAATGGTAATGGTTTTAGATGATGTTTAGGCCTTGTTTGGTGACATGTAAAGGCCTTAAAGTGGGTAAACAAGTGTTAGGTTTGGTGTGAGAGTTGTAAACTTAGGATCACAAGAGTAAATTAAGTATAACGGGATGACGGGGTTAAATATGGGCGCAATAGACGTTAAACAACATATTACCCCAATGTTAATGAAAGTAATTGCATTGTTACCAGTTGTTCAAGGATTGTTCGAGGAACATAGGGGGACACAATAGAGTGGACCTTGGTGACAGGTATGGTTTTCTTGCAACCTGTGTCCTACCGGATTACACCGGCTTGTATGCCAATGTGTTTTTCTGTGTGTTTGCCACCTTGCAAGATAAAGCATGAAATGAGTTTACAGTAATTCATTATTGTGGCGTAATTAATTCCGATACCGCTTAACCTTAGTTATGTGTTAAATAATAGTTAACCGACTTTAGGTTCACATAAGAGATCGGTATTCGGAATAAACGTCCCAACCCATGGGAACGTTCTAACTACGGCTATCAGTGCGTTAGTGTATGTTGTTATTATGAGTGATGTATGTGACTTGTTGGATATGTTGTTGTTGTTATTGGATACAATTATTCATGTTTGTTAAAAATGGATATTACTCCCCATATGTGTCTAACCGAGTTAGTAACACTATGTGATGTATGTATGTGGTAAGTTCCATAAGGGAACCTCTAACTAATAAGTATATGTTAGTATGGAGAGGAATCCGGTTGTTCCGGTCGCGCGTGTTGTTTGGGAGTTAATACATATATGAGAATTAACTCCCATCCTGTTATGTTAGGGTTGTTTTCCTTCATTGGATTTCGACCTCCCACTAGCTTAGCCAAAGCTTACCTACCCGAGCTCCACATCGGGCTAGGAGGGAAATTATGTATAATGTTGGTAGGGTGTCGATGCCTAAGTTCGCTTCGACTCCCTCTTTGCTATGTTACGGTTGTTCTTCCTCCTGGAATTACAACCACCCACAAGCTTAACCAAGGCTTACCTACCTCATCACTATTGGAGTTAGGGGGAAATTATGTATGTTGTGATCGGTCCTATATGAGGCCGCCACTCAAGTAAAGGAAATGTATGTATGTTGTGCTCGGGCTTATATTACCCCGGCATTCCCTAAGTAAAGTTATATCCTCTCGGAGGAGAGAAATTAAGTTGAGTATGTTATAAAAGGAAGTGTGTTGTTATTGAGTGTGTGTGCTAATTTGTGTTTGTGCCCTATTAATGGATGTTTGCTTATAAGCATGATACGTGTGAGTTTGTGCATGTTTGAAATAAATCAACCGCATGCTAAGACGACAAATAGTTGTGCGTGGCCCGGTAGCATGCGGGCTGCGGGATTACCATACCAGCAAAGGTGCTGACCCCCTTTGGGGGCTCCCATACTTTTCAGGTACAAGGAACTGGAAGCCGTTCGAGAGTAGGACGGGGTAGTGTTGTATGTGGTAGTCATGAGAATGGTGGATGTATTATAGGTGTAGTAAGACCGAAAATGTATCGGCGTTAGTTGGTAATTACTCGGTACAGCTGTAATGTAAGTGTATAATGACTGTTGGACATGGAACGGGATTTATGTGTAGTCGCTCGGGAATTTAGTCCATTAGACCGGTACAATGTATGTATGTTAGACTTGTTAGCCACGTGGGTGGCTAACGGCGTGTAACACCAAAGAGTTAAGTGATGTTGTGAGTTATGAATTCCGCTGCGATATGTTGTTAAGTGTGTTGTTAGTTGGGGTGTTACAAAAAGTGGTATCAGAGCCAAGTATCGCTCTGATGACTGAAATACCGAGCTTAGGAAGTACCGAGTTAAGAGTTTAGTACTTTGGGTTAAGGGTTGAGTGATAGCGTGAGGAGTACGCTAGTTAGGGAAATACCAGTGTGTACTGGATACCTACAGTATCCATCCCGCCCTCCACAAACCCTATTTTATAACTCGGGAAAGAACGCCAGAGAGATGAAAGTCCTCTCTTACTCGGGAATACCCGATCTGGCTGTTATTAAGTACCTCTGTAAGTACGGAGAACCTGTCATACGGTGGACTCTGAAAACTAGGAATCCCGGAGACGGTTTCCATGTGAACAACGTTAACCACATTTAACAGCAAGGAATAAAGAATCCTATGCACAAGAGAATGGAATTTCCAGCACCCTGGGTCGACATGCGGAGCAGTCGAGGACAACCAGCTTGCAACGCACTAACGTGCAACAGTGGAGAAGTGAAGTAGTAGAACCCGAGACGAGTGTCTACGGGATTACAAATGTTAACTAATACACCAACGATATACCAACCGAGCAAAGAACGACAACATAGTACGAAGAGGATACAATACTAAGTAAAAAGGGGTCTCCCAGAATGGGAAACACCCTAGTTAATGATTACCATGTGAAGACAGTGAGAAGTACCCAGAAAATTTATTATTAAGAACTGTAAGATCAAGTAAGGGCCAACAAGGCCACTAATGTCAGTGCGGATGAAAGCGATACCGCAACCGGTGTGTATTGAACCGATAACCAGTTAACATGGCGCACTTGCATGGCAAGTGCTGCTACAACAAGGTTGTGTGGGAGATTTTTTTTTTAGCAACTACAAAGTACTCAGTAAAGCACCATGAAGTTAAGAGGTTATCATAACCGTGGAAGGGCTTATTAGCCTGACCTCAGTGCTTGGAAACACACCAGTCAGCAGGAAGCTAGACTTAGATAAGGCAAGAAACGTTATAAAACCACGGAAATTTTTCTTTAAACCTAAAATCATTTTCTTTCAAACTTTTTCAAAACCATATTTTCCTTCAAACCCATTTTATTTCAATTCTTCTTTTCTTAAAACCAAACCAGAAGACCTACACCCGGCCTCAGTGCCATATGGTAGGTAAGCTTTACCCAGTTACTTTTAATTAACCGGATGGAAACCGGTAAACCCAAGGGTAACAACCCGAGGAAATGGAGTGAGTTCATAATATTACAACAGTGGATACACTTCCCTTGATTAAGTTCGGGAAGCACGGAATGCATATTATCACAGGATAATATAAGAGGAGTTGACAACAGAATACTTCACCTAGGCGTGTGCGGACACTACGAGTGTACCAACAGTAATGTGGGACGACCGCACTCCGTTAGGAGCTTGTGGGCCTGACAAACCTTCTTATGGGGTAGTCGGGTAAGTAGCAATGTATCAGTAGGTACCCCACGTATGTATACGAGTGGAGCCTGGAACACGAGAAGTAGTCGACTCCATACTACGGTCCGAAGTAAAAGTCAAGCAAGAGCAATGGATTACATCAAATGGTTGAAGTAAAGGAACCCAGTCAAGTTAAGGAAACTAAAGACATCAGTAAGTTCATTTTAAGGAAATGTTTAAAGGTGAACAAGTGCGAAGTGCACTGGTTAGTAAGTAAAGACATCGCACATGTCTTAAGAATCCTGAAGGATGAACATAATAGCTGGAGTAAGTACCCAGCCTACATATGGTGAGGCAAATGCCTAAAATGGACATGTTAATGTGCAATGATCGGGATGAGACTCCCGAGATATCAATTTCACTAAAAGGATATTTAGCCCAACAAAGAACGCAAGGCAATGTAGTTAATTAAACATACCAACAAGTGCAAGCCGGATATGATGGCATAACCTAATAACACCCAGGAGTTATCCTTAAAAGGGTGTTTGGGTCAACAATGGTTGAACAAGATACGTGACGGAAACGCAAAGGCTGAAATTAACACCAAGTTTAAACATAAGTCGTCAGAGGGAAGTCTGACATCCTTGAAGGGGCATCCCATGAAAGGAATAAATCATGGAGCCCAATACAATCTATAAACCGTGTAATATGTACGGAGAAGTGAATGTGTGTGAACAGCCTACAATGAGCAGAGCTCGAGACAATAGGGCTTATAAGCCACAAGTAAAATGTGTTAAGGAAATTTTATTGATTATGGAAGTTTATGTTATATAAGTAGGTAAGCGGATAACGAACCACTGATTAAAGTGTGGGGATACCTCTTGATATGGGAGACCGCAACAGCGGTAGTTATGTGAATTAAGTTCAGGGAATGTGTTAAAGGTTGACCATGTTGTTACTATGAAAAGAGTTGTACCAGTTGTGGAGACTGAAAGAGTGATAAGTCGAATAGCAACCACCATTACGTGTGGGATGCTAGATGTGAAATGAACAACGCTCAAGGAGCATAAAGACTCAAATAATAGCGTATTCAACAACCAGCCAAATAAATGGCGAAACACAGTGTAGTGGCGGAAGCTAAAATAACAGTGGATGCAGTGTAAGTTAATGTTATGCAATGAGTAAGAGCACGGTGCGCAGTAAGCGACCGTTGTAGAAGTATTGTTAAATAACAATGTGGCAAATAAGACCAGTTAAGAGTGAAACTCAATGAACATACAAGTAAGTGATGATAAACAGACTGGGCAATAAGCCAGTAATTAATACTATGTGATACGGAAAGCAGTGTGAATTCCTATTGCTATCGCATAAGAGATTTACTGTCAAGAGTTTACGCCTCTGCATTCTGTAGGACTGAGTGTTTTGGTATTGCTCTTGTGCAGTAATGATCGAGTGAGATAGCTAGGAAGTTTTGACAAATGTTAAGTGTGATAGATGAACAAGACTTATGGTGTGATAAAACCGATGCATAAAAGAAGCACGGTTGTACCAATCAAAGGGTACTTAGTTGACATAAGTGACTACAGTAACACAATTATCAAATATCGGTATGGAATATACCTCAAGTGTTGGATGTGTGTAGTGAACATGAGTGAACGGCTAATTATTAACGCCTAGAAGCCTCACAGGCCAGAATCGAAACCGGCTATTAGTTAAACAAACTCTAAAGAGAATTCTTGGTGCAGGGACTAAACCGCCAATATGGTTAAGATCCCCTAACCAAAACACGTGTATAACCGACCGCGTGGAGATAAAACACTTCACGACGGTAGAACGTTATAAACCAGTGATTAAGTGATTGATTACGTGGGCGTAATCCCTTTTAAGGGGGGTAGAGCGCAAAACCGTTTAGTGTGTTTTACCGTATAAGTGTACGTGAAGTATGGTGTGCATAGCACAAAATGATTTGTTTTGATGATTGGTGTGTGTGTTACATAAACATACGCATTCATTCATGGTTAATTGTGGTAATTGCGCACAGAAGATGCGAATACCAATGTGATAAGTGTGTTATTGTGTTAATGGATGTGTGTGAAAGCATAAGTATAAGGGAGTAGAAAAACTCTCGGGGAACTAAAACCCGACTATGTATGTTCATATAATACTAAATGTAAAACCGTGTATTATATTTTGATAAAAGTATATATATACAGTATTGTGATTTATGAAGAGGTATGACACCAACATAGAACCTAGTGAGAATTAAATTCCCTAGGTAACTAGGATAAAGTCGAATTTGGATGGTGATTGATAGACGGAGTTCTATCCCTTGGAGATGTAATGATTATGACTAGATGGATTAAAAGAGAGAAAATGGTATATGTTTGAATTAACTGTTGTTTGAAAATGAAGTGGGAGGTGAAACTTGATTATCATGAGATCAAGGGAAGCCGAACACAAATTGGGGTGGAAAGATAGTTCAACTCTGATGCTGATCACATTAGGGTTGGATAATTCTTGAAACTCCCTATAAGTGGTCATAAATAATCACATCAAGAATAAGATGCAGTTAGCAATAATTGGATTTGGAGCTGTATTGTGTTTTCAAAAGAATTTTAAATTGGTGGTTTCAAATTTTCAATTGGTATTTTTCAAGACTTCAATAAATATTTTTAAGATTCTTAAGTGGTATTTTCAAAGGAAGGACTACCTTTATGTGACCTTGTAAAGAATTTTCAACTAGTATCCTTCCAATAAAGGATTTCATTATACTTAACCTCATATAGAGTATTTTCCTATTACTTGCTCACGAGCTGAGGACGTATGAGCCTTTGTCTTAGGACCGGTGACATGAGAAGTATATTTTAAAGATGTATGCAATTGTTTTGATCTCCCAAAGGAACGGGGACCAGAGTGTCCATCGCGACCGGTTCTGCGGGATCATAGTGTATATGTACTCTACATGGGTCTCGAACTCATGAAGAGATGGAAAAGGAATTTCTGGTTGATATACATGCTATGACATGTTGTGTGGTATGTGTAATAATTATTATTTTGGACCTTGAGTCCTAATGTGATTGAATTCCGGAAGTGTTATGTTGTCAAGACCTATGTGTCTAAAGGATGTTGTGTGATCAAGACCACGAGTCTAAATGTTGTTATGTTACCCAGACCAAGAGTCAAAGGGTTGTTATACATGTGCAAATGTTGTTAAGGTAGCCGGATCATCAAGTCCGAGATTACTATGTAAGTATGTTATATATATGGATGTGGATGTATTACCCGGACCGTCAAGTCCGAGGTTGTAATATAAAGTATGTTTGTTATGGAAGTTTATGTTGCAAGTAATCCCGGTGTTCTAATTCAAATGATGCTAGGGAAGTGTGAACTTCGAGGACGAAGTTCTTTTAAGGGGGGTAGATTGAAATACCCCAAACCTTAATATGTTAATTAACTATGTAATTATAATTTTCTAAGGCTAATTAACTCCTTAAGATTATTGGTGAAGAAATAAAAACCAAAAGAATAAGAAAATGCGTAAAAGTCACAAAACGTGAAACCGCGTATTTAATTCTTGTAGGAGGTACATAACCTTCGTTAGAGTAATAAATGTATTTTTATACCTTAATTACACATTAATAACATGTGGGAAAGTTCCGGAAGAAAACGGATTCAATCCATGCGTAAAAACGCTAACGGAGTCCTAAAACGCGTTTTTTTTTGAATATCCGAAAACGTGATTTTAAACAGTTAAAATGACCCCGTAAAAATAATAGTTGATTATGTAACAATAATTAAACATTAATGGGAGTATAATAACCATTAAAATTAAATAAACGAGAAAATTCCGGGAAACGGGCCCGGTTAGTGAATAGTACCAAAACCGGGTACAATAACGAGCGTTTTCTGTAAAAGACGAAAAACGCTCCAACTAGTATACTGTAGGGGG
The DNA here is from genome assembly GCA_023374045.1 of Limonium bicolor. Lineage (NCBI taxonomy): Eukaryota > Viridiplantae > Streptophyta > Magnoliopsida > Caryophyllales > Plumbaginaceae > Limonium > Limonium bicolor. The sequence continues at coordinate 13,213,722 of CM041778.1, read as the reverse complement.
CGGTTTTATTAAGTTAAATAACTCTCTCTCTCACACACACATAACTAGCTAATTAAATAAGGGAGTCAAAAAGCAAAAAAAAAAGTAACATTACTTTACTACTTACCTTACTTTAATACTCTCTCTCCTCCATTCTCTATTTTCACTCACGTACAGCACCTATCTCCCTCACTCACTCTCTTTTCTTTCTTCTTCTTCCCATGCGATGGCAATGGTGAAATGAGAAACCCCCACACAAACTCAACTTCTCTCCTCTTGTTACTCCCTCAAATCTCCTCCAAAAATTACAAAACTTGTACCATTGGAATCCTCTCATCAAGGAGAGTATTTCTATCTTTTCAAAATTCGAAAACGAGCATCTTCATCTCCATGGGTGTGCAGCATTTGGAGCTTCAACACCACCATTAGAACCACCTCCTTCTCCTTGTTACTTTGAGGTAAAAATATTCTTGAAACCTCACCTTTTTCTAGCCCTTGTTGGCAAAACGAAAATTTCCAGATTTTGAACTCCTTGTTCCTTATGCTACAGCCGATTTTGGCTTCTCCATTGGGCTAGGAATCTTACTCTCTTGCTAACCAAAGACCTCACTCATTGGTTGAAGGTAATGCCCTTTCCTAAACTCTAAAAACTTCTAATTTCTAGGGTTATTTAAGGTTAATGTGTTAAACTAGTATTGGTATGTATGGGTTGCTGTAGCATTACCCATTCTTGAACAAAAACCGAGAACAAGAAGGAAGGAAGAGGAAAAAGAAGGAAGAAAAGAAAGAAAAAAACTAGCAAGACAAGGTAATTGTGCTTACCTTGAACTAGTTTTGTAAAGTGTAATGTAACAGATTTTAAGCATTTGAAATGAGTAAGGTATATGGTAATGAGTAATAGATATGTTGTAGTATAATGAGGAAAGGTAATGTAACAGTTTTGAAGTTTTTAAATGATGTTTTAAAGCTTGGGAAAACCATGGGTAATGTATGTATATGTGCAGGAAAATTTGTGTGTTGTAGTGTGAGTAATGATGTGTGAATCGATATGGAGATTGGGAATGAATATTTAGCTGAAATGGTATGTGGGCAAAGTGAGAATTTTAGGGGAACCTCTGCCCAAATTTGTATGGAAATTAGAGGACTTAGATGTGTAAGGAGAGGGAACAACCTAGACAATAACTAGGTGTGTTTTGGTAGAAGTTGTGAGTGATTAATCATGTTGTAACAGATTTGGAATGGAGCTAGATAATGGGGAGAACTTGAGTGGGAGGTAATGCAATTAGAATGCTAGGAATGGTATTGATAGAGGGAGTATTGAATGGTAGAAGTGGGAACAAAAATCTGTAGCAAAACAGTGTATGAGTACCTTGAATTTTAGGAAGAAAGTTGGTGTGCATAACCTTGGAAATGAATGAAGAACTTGTGTATAGTTATTGCAAATGGTTATAAAGGATTTGGAATGGTTATTAAGTGAGTTGGTAGGAGGTAGGAAACTAGCAATAGAAAGTTAGGAGTGCACTAGTGTGCAAAGTGCAAAATGTAAGAATTGATGTTTGTGAGTTTGAGCAAGAATTGGAGTAAGGGTTTAACCAATGATTTGGAGAGGTTTAATGCATGTTTTAAGGTGTTTAAACATGAGGGAAACATGTGGAAAGATTGAGGAATAAGTGGAAAAAAATTTGGATGAATTTGGAGCTCAGAATGTGTAGAAAAACGGTTTTTAAAATGGGTTCTGTTCTGGACCGCCCCTCGGGACCGCCCCTGTGGGGAGGTCCAGTGCCCAGAAATGCAGAAAACGAAAAAACGGGTAGCTTCTGTTGTGGACCGCCCCTGGGACCGCCCCAGAGGGGGGTCCATACCAGAGAAACACAAAAAAATTTGTTTAAGGCTCCTAATGATGGGGGATTGAATGGTAATGGTTTTAGATGATGTTTAGGCCTTGTTTGGTGACATGTAAAGGCCTTAAAGTGGGTAAACAAGTGTTAGGTTTGGTGTGAGAGTTGTAAACTTAGGATCACAAGAGTAAATTAAGTATAACGGGATGACGGGGTTAAATATGGGCAATAGACGTTAAACAACATATACCCCAATGTTAATGAAAGTAATTGCATTGTTACCAGTTGTTCAAGGATTGTTCGAGAACATAGGGGGACACAATAGAGTGGACCTTGGTGACAGGTATGGTTTTCTTGCAACCTGTGTCCTAACGGATACATTACACCGGCTTGTATGCCAATGTGTTTTTCTGTGTGTTTGCCACCTTGCAGATAAAGCATGAAATGAGTTTACAGTAATTCTTATTATTGTGGCATAATTAATTCCGATACCGCTTAACCTTAGTTATGTGTTAAATAATAGTTAACCGACTTTAGGTTCACATAAGAGATCGGTATTCGGAATAAACGTCCCAACCCATGGGAACGTTCTAACTACGGCTATCAGTGCGTTAGTGTATGTTGTTATTATGAGTGATGTATGTGACTTGTTGGATATGTTGTTGTTGTTATTGGATACAATTATTCATGTTTGTTAAAAATGGATATTACTCCCCATATGTGTCTAACCGAGTTAGTAACACTATGTGATGTATGTATGTGGTAAGTTCCATAAGGGAACCTCTAACTAATAAGTATATGTTATGTATGGAGAGGAATCCGGTTGTTCCGGTCGCGCGTGTTGTTTGGGAGTTAATACATATATGAGAATTAACTCCCATCCTGTTATGTTAGGGTTGTTTTCCTTCATTGGATTTCGACCTCCCACTAGCTTAGCCAAAGCTTACCTACCCGAGCTCCACATCGGGCTAGGAGGGAAATTATGTATAATGTTGGTAGGGTGTCGATGCCTAAGTTCGCTTCGACTCCCTCTTTGCTATGTTACGGTTGTTCTTCCTCCTGGAATTACAACCACCCACAAGCTTAACCAAGGCTTACCTACCTCATCACTATTGGAGTTAGGGGGAAATTATGTATGTTGTGATCGGTCCTATATGAGGCCGCCACTCAAGTAAAGGAAATGTATGTATGTTGTGCTCGGGCTTATATTACCCCGGCATTCCCTAAGTAAAGTTATATCCTCTCGGAAAAGAGAAATTAAGTTGAGTATGTTATAAAAGGAAGTGTGTTGTTATTGAGTGTGTGTGCTAATTTGTGTTTGTGCCCTATTAATGGATGTTTGCTTATAAGCATGATACGTGTGAGTTTGTGCATGTTTGAAATAAATCAACCGCATGCTAAGACGACAAATAGTTGTGCGTGGCCCGGTAGCATGCGGGCTGCGGGATTACCATACCAGCAAAGGTGCTGACCCCCTTTGGGGGCTCCCATACTTTTCAGGTACAAGGAACTGGAAGCCGTTCGAGAGTAGGACAGGGTAGTGTTGTATGTGGTAGTCATGAGAATGGTGGATGTATTATAGGTGTAGTAAGACCGAAAATGTATCGGCGTTAGTTGGTAATTACTCGGTACAGCTGTAATGTAAGTGTATAATGACTGTTGGACATGGAACGGGATTTATGTGTAGTCGCTCGGGAATTTAGTCCATTAGACCGGTACATGTATGTATGTTAGCCTTGTTAGCCACGTGGGTGGCTAACGGCGTGTAACACCAAAGAGTTAAGTGATGTTGTGAGTTATGAATTCCGCTGCGATATGTTGTTAAGTGTGTTGTTAGTAGTTGGGGTGTTACAGACATACACGTTGTAGTTAGCATCATTCACGCATATAAATAATACAATAGTGTACAAGAGTAAGAATCCCATACCGTTCACCGTAGATTGCAGTTGAGTATATCCTGGTCAACGTCTGGTCAAGTTTTGTCCTATATTAGGATTAACTGAGAGGGTTAATTTATGTTACCCCTGTATAATAATTTTATTGGATCATTTAACGATTTCGTATTTGTTATTTCATGTGAGGTTTATTTCTTCATACTTAGATAGTTTCTTTAACCTCTTAACCTCACTGATAATTAAGGTGTTTATATTCATTCTAATTTATATAGTCTTAATGAATAATTTATATTGTGTGGTAATTCCTTTTAATTACCTTATGATTTAATGCGTCACTTGATTTATTTATAAATCCTTTAATGTACATATATGTATATTTATTCATGTACTATTTATGTTACATATTTTTAATTGTCTAGATGACATAATAACTTATAATTCCTCAACTATATTTATATGCCATACATGGACATAATATTCTTATAGTTTTTATTATTCCCCTTTTTAACCATAAATAATATTTATTGATTACCTTTAAATTCCTTATAACTATATAAGCCATAGTTTTAATTCCATGATCCCATAAATCAAAAATTCTTTTTTCTAATTCCTCCAAATATCCACATAGGACCTATATTTATTTAAATCTAAATTCTTACACTTATATTTCGGTTATTTATAAACAATCATAATAATTCATAAACTTTACATTTAAACTCTAATCTCATTACATTATATAGTTTTAATTCTTTATTTATTTATATTACCAAACCACCTTTAATATTTTGGTATATAACCTTTGAATAGTATAACTTTCGAAAATTACAACTTAGCCCCTCAAACTTTCGGCTTTAATATATTCTTCCTTTACTTACATTTTCACCCCAAAACTTTATAATAGTTACTTAATAACTTATAAACTATAGTTTAAATATTTAATTCCTCAAAATTTCGGAAGTGAACTTTATAATTCTCTTAACTATGGATTCACCCCATATTAATCTCCAAATTTTCATAATAACTTTTATAAATTACATAATAGCCCAAAACTTAATAAATTGTTATTTTAACTTCTAAACACCTATATAATTCACCCAAAATTCATAATATCAATTCCTACCTTATAATATATCATTATTATGTCAATGACACTTAACACTTTCGGCTATTTACTATATATTCCCATAACTTCTAAAAATTATATTTTTACCACATAACTTTTTAAACTTGTCATTTAAACACTAGTAATTATTTTCAACTTACCCAAAATTCATAATATAAGTTTATACTTTCCACTATATCAAAATTCACCTAATCTAATATATACCTCGACGATTTAATTTGCCCACCAAGTTTTGGTAAATTACATATTTTACCCTTAAACTTATAAACTTAATATCTCATGTATTAAAATACCTAATTAACTTATCCAAATATTTTCTAACATATTAATACATAGTATTAAGCTATAATACTCCAAATTAATCCTTATATTTTAGGCAATTATATTTTTAGCCAATTAATTACCTTAAAACTCATTAAATCAATTTTAAACCTTAATTCCATCTTTAATTTATCAAAGCACATAATTAAATCCTCCTTAATTTCGGCTTTAATTTTATAAGATGATAATTAATGATTTAATGTTATAAAACATAGTTTAAACCATAGATCTACATATATATGCTTGAATAAATTACTTACTCTCTTAGTAATTGATTTCCTCTTGGTTTCTCCTTGGATATTTGGTCACACAACCTTGATCTACACTCCTTTGTAGGTGTCTTGAATATTAGAACAAGGATACCTCAAGTTAAACCTTGAATTCCCAAATAAACCTTAAGGAATTTACTAAGGTATTATGTATATAATTTATATACAAGATTAGGATTTACCTTGATGACTCAAAATGGAGTTCAAGAACAATGTATTTTCGGCCTTGACAAGGAGAAGAGAAATCAATTAGCTCTTGTAGAGATCTAAGCTTATAACTTAGAAATAACTCTTGTAAACCTTAAAAATTAAGATTTACCTTAGGGAATTTGGTGTAGGCTCACGCCTTGAATGAGTAGGGGAGAATACCTTGTCAAACCATGGAGAAATTGAAGTTAATGGAGAGAAGAAAACAAGACAATTTCGTCCATGAACTTGTCTTGGAAGAAAATGAGGTTTTAAGGCATTTTTCTTACCTTAAGCCTTCAAGAACCTTTCTTAAGTGTTTCCTTTGATTAGCCACGAAATTCCTAGTTGGAGTGATGATTGATGTTGATCTAGATCAATGGGATGAATTAGAAGAACTTCCTTGGAGCAAAGAACCGAAAATAAGCTAAAAAATGGTGTTAAAGTATAACTAGAATAACTTAAGGTTTGAGAGCTCTTACCAATGGAAGCTTGAAGGTCTGGAAGGGGAGGAGGCTCTTACCACTCGGCCATGAAGGATGGGGGACTGATTGGCGTGAGTAATGAGGGGAAAGAAGACAAGGATTTGTTAAAGTCCAAGTTAGGTGGTATTAGGTGGTTTTAGTCAATTTAGGAGGTGGGTTAGTCAAGGCTTCAATCAGGGCTGATATTTGTTGACAATGGAGGCCAGGAGACATGGAAAAACCGGCCATATCATGTGGGGGCAGCCAGGTTTGAAATTGTAACAAGATAAGGTAAGAAAATAATGTTAAACATTGAAAATGTGGTATTTTTGTGGTCCAGGTCGGCAGCACTAGATGGGGTGAGTCACCCTTGTTCTTTACTGATTATTATAGTTAACTTAGGTCCTTCTTATGTCCTAAATTCGTAGCTAATAATTTGTACAAGTTAAATGTGTAAAACGCGACTTTTCGGTACCCGAAAAGTGTTTTTTGTGCTCTAAGGAAATTTTGGGAAATGATTTGTCTTTATGAGTTCCAAGTGTTTATAAACATTTATTATAGTAAATAATGATGTATTAAGGTGTTACATTGAGTTATATGGGGTTACATAAACTCATGACGTAATTCCCGAGCTATCGGGACACTCCTGGGGTAAAAAGGAGCGTTAAGGAATTCCCCCGAGGATCTTGTTGAATTTTGAGAAACCAGCTCATGGGTTCTCTTTAAAATGATTATTAATGATGTTAGGAACTCTAGGAATGAATTTTATAGGAGTTCATGCCGCCTCGGCACCTCTCCGGGCTTTTCATGCTTTAAGGGGCGTGCGTGAGCACTCCCGAGCGTTTTGCGTTTTTGACTAAATATAGCCTAGGGACTATGTTTTTATAATCATATAATGAGGGTATGACCATTTGGTTTGAGTTTTAGAAGGTCATACAAGGTCATGCTTAATCACCTGTTTCTAAGGCGTTTTAGCGTTTAGGGTGAAACGACTATTTTTACGTAACGTTTTCATGCATGTATTTGCATGTGTACGTGAAATGGTTTATATTTGGATTATTTTTTCTTAAATAATGGTTTTATAATGCTAATTAGATTTGGGTTATTTCAACAGTTCACTAAATAATCACCACAAATAACATTTTAATAAACCATGCACAATAGTCGCCAGATCGAAATCGTAATCGCAAGTTCGTTATCCAAATCGCGGGAGCCCCACTCCCACCAAATCTCTCATTATCCCTTGGGTGTCACATTAGATGGACAATTCCCCATTAACGCCTCACCAAGTTTTAATTATTATTGGACAGTAGTCCCATTGCCAGTGATCAGAGATCATTGGACTTCCCCGACGTCTCGAGAGAAACATCCATGTGACCCAAAGCAGTGTACCTACGTTAGTCCCTTCCGCCAATGATCTAAGACAATCATTGGATTTCCTCAATGAGGGGATCCATGCTTGGACTCCCCTTTGGTGATCACACTGTGCAACCTTCTGGAACGGATGCAGACCAGGATTTCCTATACATATATCACACCACCTCATCATCCACCATTTCTCTATAGTTAAGTGTTTTAACCGACTCATCATTATTAGTTGTGAGTTCTCGGAGAATACATTTTTTTTATTTATTTGATGCCCCGTAAGGTCTTACACATACCTAGGAGAGATGTAGGTCATATTCATGTTCAGTGCCAATGCTCTAAGGTTGGCAATACCGAACCTTCCTTCCTAAGTTTTAAGTCTTAGGTAATTTGAGTATTAATGACAATGTCGTACTCTATTGCGTTACCATCCTTGCTCCTGTCGTAGTCGAATGATAATTGATATCCATCCAAAGGTGTTCGCACACAAATAATACGACGCTAGATAGTCAAGCAGATAACGTTTCATAAGCACATGCATATTCAACCATATCATCTTAAGCAATTAGCACACAAATGTCTGAACCCAAAGAATCCATCAGGGGTTCAGACCATAGAATCCAACATACCGTACACCAGTAGTCGCTAGCTCCGAGAAGTAGACGCCGACCCCGAGACCGTCAATCCCGTTACTCCTACTGGTCCTTTACCTCAATGTACTATGGAATAGGTAACTCTAAGTATTAATACTTGTGTATTGAGTCCTACTATATGTTCCAGATTATTACTAATGTAACACCCCTACTGTAAACTTATCGATAAAATGAAACTGCAGCGGAAAAATAAATAACATAACTATAACTGGACGAGTTGGTGTTACACGCCGTTAGCCACCCACATGGCTAACAAGGCAGAATACATACAATCGTATCGGTCTGGTGCACAGACTCCCGAGCAAGTACTAAAACCATAAACACAACCAACTATACCGAGTATTAATATTTACAACCATCACTGCATAACTATCACTCCAAAATATATCACCACGGGAGCACAGGCGCATCCCGGGTCCAACATCCAAAAACTATCAAAAGTATTTCATAACTCCTAAGATCTAGAGCCACACCTCCTCCTCGATCCTCATCCTGCAAAAATAAAATATGGTGCCCCAAAGGGGCTCAGCAACCCATGGCTGGTATGGCTAACATGCAGCCCGTTAGCTACCGGGATACACGCAACCAATTGTCATGATAACATGGCATTCATTTTAACATACAACATTCAAGCATAACAATAAACATTGCATAGCAACAACACATATAACACCACATGAATGTTTCTCTTTAGGAAACAAACCAAACATTAGTTAGTCAACTTGGTAAGCCTAGAGAGTGGTCTCACTCTCATGTTAAGCTTGTTACATAACTTGTTATCGTTCTGTTTGTCGAACGAATAACTTAACCCAAAGATGTGTCAGATATAGTGATCCAAGCACACCGTACATAATTTCCCCCTAGTCCGATCAATAGTCAGATAGGTAAGCCTTGGTTAAGCTTGTGGGTGGATGTGATCCAAGAAGGAAAACAACCTTAACATAAAGAGAGGTGAATCTGATTCAGATATCAACTCCCGTACATACACGCGTGACCGGAACGACCGGATTCCTCACTCCCCGGTTAGCCACTGGTTAGAAGCCCTTTGATGGTACTTGACACATTCAATCAAAAATAAGTGTTTAGGTCCAGTTAGGCACATAAGGGAGATGAGATATAGTTTAGCTACACAAACCACAACTAGCTCATACATAGCCGTAGTTAGAACGCTCGTTGGGTCGAAACGTTAAACCGGGTAACGCTCTCTTACGTGTCCTAGTTTAGTTAACTAACGGGTTAGTACGTATTCGAGGTTAACGGTACCGGTACACTCACGTCAAATAATAACATTGAATGTAAACTCGTTTCATGATTTAAGTCTTACAAAGTCATAAACATACAGAAAAACAAACAACACATAAGCCGGTGTAAACCGGTAGGCAACAGACTGCAAGAAAACCATACCTTGGTCCTTGTTGTGTTCGAGTTCCACCGAAGGTAGTTCCTATACATAATTAATAAGGTCGGTTAATTACCTTAATTATCTTTCAATTTTACTAAGTGTTTTATAAACTCACATAACATGTTTTACAATCAAACTTACACTTGGCTATCCTCATTATACCCACTAGGGTTTACTACATAAGTCTTATTTCTTCTCTATGTATTTTTTTTTGCAAGTATGGGCCGACCGACCCACCGACCGACCCAACCCCTGGGTCGGTCCGTTCCAGTAACAATTCCGGGTTTGAAAATTCTACTCCGACCAACCTTGCCTGGGTCGGTCCCAAGGTCGGTCCATTACAGAAACATTTTTGTTCTTTGTTTTTAGCCCGACCGACCCACCGACCGACCCAACCCCCTGGGTCGGTCGATTACAGAAACATTTCCTGTTGCCTTATTACAGTCCGACCGACCCAGCCAGGGTCGGTCCCCTGGGTCGGTCGACTGCAGAGACTTCCCAAACATTGTCAAACTTTCTCCAAACTTCTCCTCAAGCCTCCTAATGTGTTCTAACATCAGTTGGCACATTTAAACCCTCATATAACATCCACCAAACTCATTTTCTAACTCACTTCTAAACTCCTTAAACACTTACACATTTTCTTACAAAATTTCTAACACTTGTAATGTTTTTCCTTAAGTTCCTAAATGGTATACCATAACTAAAATCTCATCTAACCAAATTGTTTCCTTATCACCACTACAATTCCTCCAAAATCATTATTCCTCACTAAGACCTACTTACACAAACTTCTCAAGACTTCTTTCCACAAGTTCAAACTTCCTCCTTTATAAGACATTATTCTTTCCTTGTTTACCCAAGTTTGCACAAGTCCTAAATATATTCCCACCATGACTTTGGTGTATCTCAAACCACTCATTTCCACACCAAATCCTTCAAAACAAGCCTAAGTCATGTTAATGCTTGTGAACACCTAAATTCCTATTTCTTCACCAAATCAACCTTTAACCCTTCCTAGCACAACCTAGGTCATTAAACTTCATTTAAGAACCTAAACTTCTTGTTTCTCCCCAAATTTTGACATAGCTTTGCTAGCACTTTCTTACACCCAAAACACAAGGTTTTTCACCTTTAAACAATCAAGAACATTTATCCACACAAAAATGTTCTTTACACACAACTAAGCCTTAAACTACACTACATCACAATATAGTGCACAATTTAAATTGCTTGAAACTTAGGCCCTTAAATAACATGGCTCTTAGGCCCTTAAATTGCATGAATCCTAAACACTGAATTTCCCACATTATATTTGCCTTTGACCTGCCAATACACACAACATCACATATGTCTTTTATAACCTCCTTGAGGATTGTTTTCTAGCTCATTTACCATTGGCTCCTTAGGTAGTTTATTAAGCATTTAAAGCTCAATTCCCTAAGACACATTAAACCACATTAAGTTAGGTTATTTACCTCTTTTCTTCAAGTTTTCTTTCTTGTTTTCTTGGATTGAAAATCAGCAAGGAACTTGATCACTTGTCAACCTTCTATCCATACACACATATAAGGGTAATGAGATTTAAGATTCATACTTAAACTCATATACAAACCCTAGTTTTACATAAGTGTTTTTAAACATTAAAATAACAATTTACCTTGGAATTGAATGAGGATTGGATTAAGTAGCAAGATAGGACTCCACCTAGCCCTTTGAAGTTTGAAATGAAGCTAAACAAAGCAAGAGAAAACACCATTACAAGGTGATTCTCGGTCACATACAAAATGAGAGGAAATGAAGTTTTTCTTTGGTTTTCCTTACCTTGAAGCAAAGGTGATCAACAAGGTGAAAAGAGATGAGTTCAAGATCCTTCAATGGTGATTCCTCTTGGCACCAAAATGGAGTTTTTGATGATTTGAAAAGACAAAGTTGAAGAGCTTGATCAAACTAAGAGAATGGTGGTCTTGGAATTATTTTTGGAGCATGGAGTTAGAAGATATAAGCAATGGAAGATGGAGATGGTGTGTGTGCTGTAGCAAAACCATAATGGAAAAGGGAGGAGAGGATGAAGACGGTGGGAAACAAGAGGGAAATGAGAAAGTGAGGTGAGAGGTTTACTTGTTAGGATATTATAAGCTTAAAGCAAATAGTACTTTTACTTTATCAATCTCCTTCCTTATTTTAATTAGCTAAGTGTGATGATTCACACTTAAAAACCGGCCCCTTAGTCAAATGGGATATTTTATGGTCTTTGTTGACCAACTATACAACTTATATTGACTTATGACTTAAACTATCACTATTTGAGCACTATTCACAAACTAATGCACATAATTGTAAAATTTTTGATTTCCCATTGATTTAGAATTCCTAATGTGATACTAAGTAGTACACATGTTGATTAAAGAGTAATGATGGGCATTTAGCCACTCAAAACCCATTTCTACGATAATTTTTCAAAAATGTGCTTTAAGACTCCTTAAAGCACATTTTGTGTTTTAACTTGTTTTCAAGCTTGGTTTTCTTTAGTAATTGGTTTAACATGTTAATTAACATGTAAATACGGTCTTGGTAGGCTCTTAGAGTCTTAACCAAGGTTATCCCAAGCTTAGAGCACATTTCGCCCATATTGTCTTTGTGGTGCTTTATTGTGTTTTCTATGGTTTAAATTATTCACTAACATTTATAAGGCACTTTTTAGCCTTAATATACTATAGTTTAATATTTAAACAACATCTAAAGGTTTGGGGTATTTCAATCTACCCCCCTTAAAAGAACTTTGTCCCCAAAGTTCACACTTCCCACGCATCTTTTAAATTAGAACACGGGGATTACTTATAAAACAATACTTCCATAACAAACATACTTTACATAACCACTCTCGGACTCAATGTCCGGGTAACATAACAACATTCAGACACAAAGGTCTGTAACATAACAACATAGACAATGTATTTCAATACATATCGTACATACATAACCGAAACGGCTCTACCCCCCTTAAAATAGGGGTACACCCCGTACCCTATACATACAAATACTAAGGAGTAAACAACGACAGGTACTTCGCCCTCATTTTATCTTCCAGCTCCCAAGTGGCCTCCTCGACTTCCTGGTTAGACCAGAGGACCTTCACCAGTCTTATAGACTTATGGCGAGTGTCTCGAGTCTTAGTATCCAGAATCCGTACGGGAGTCTCCACTGATCGCATGGTCGGCTTTAAGGTTAGCCTTTCGGGCTGAAGCACATGAGACGGATGAGACATATATTTCTTTAGCTGAGACACATGAAATACATCATGTACCTTGCCCAGCTCAGTAGGTAGATCAAGCCTGTAAGCTACTGGGCCTATCCGCTCCATCACAACATAAGGCCCCACATATTTCGGGCTCAACTTGCCTTTCTGGCCAAAATGAAATACACCCTTCATGGGGGAAACTCTAAGAAACACCTGGTCGCCCAAGGCGAACTTCAGGTCACATCGTTGCACATCCGCATATGATTTATGCATGTCCTGAGCTGCCTTCATGTAAGCTCGGATCTGGCGTACTTCTGCTTGTACTTCCTCCAGGTATTCAGGTCCTATAATGACCGTCTCACTCGACTCATCCCAGCATAAAGGCGTACAGAATGGTCTACCGTACAAAGCCTAGAAGGGAGACATCTTGATTGAAGCATGATAACTGTTGTTGTAGCTAAACTCAATCAGATGTAACTTATCAATCCAGCTAGTCTGAAAGTCAAGTGCACATGCACGTAACATATCCTCGAGCGTCTGGATGGTGCGCTCACTCTGACCATCTGTCTGAGAGTGGAACGCTGTACTCAGCTTCAGCTCGGTACCAAGCGCTTCCCATGTAGTTCTCCAGTACCTCGAGAGGAATCTGGTATCCCTATCAGACACGATAGTCTTCAGTACCCCATGGTGTCGTACAATCTCTTGGTCGAAGAGCTCTGCTAGCTTTGCCACCTTCCAAGTGTCCTTCATCGGTATGAATCGGGCTACCTTGGTCAGTCGGTCAACAACGACCCAAATCATATTCAGACCTCCCCTTGTAGGCGGAAGCCCAACTACGAAGTCCATGGAAATTTCATGGAACTTCTATTCTGGCACTGGCATTGGCTGCACCATACCACCAGGCCGTCGGTGCTCAAACTTGACCTTCTGACAAGTGAGACACCTCACAACATAATCATTCACATCCTTTTTCATTCCAGTCCACCAAAAATATCGTTTCATGTCCTTACACATCTTTGAAGCTTCGGGGTGAATCGAAGAAGTAGAACAATGGGATTCTGAAATACCACTAACATTTAAATAATTAAATATAAGTAAATAAATATTATTTGGGGGTTATTAAACCCTAAGAAAACATATAAACACTTGGGCGTTAAAAAACGCACCTAAACTCCTTAAGGTTAAAAACGTGCGTTAAAGCCCGACCTTAAGATAAACAAGTTATATAAGCTCTAAAACTCATATGAAGTTAACCAAGGGTCATTTTATGACCTTTAAAACACAAGTCCTCAGTTAGAACTGAGTAAAAATACAATATGCCGGGAGTTCCCTTAAGGGCCCCTTAAGGCCTGAAAGTCCCGGAAATACCTTATAAAATAAAGTAAAGCATTACACGTCATTCTAAATGCACAGTAACAATTTAATAAACATTTAAGATGAGGTTCTCAAGATAAATTCTCAGTTAAAGACAAAGTACTCAGAGGTTCCCGATGAGGGCCCCATAAACCCACGGGAGTGCATCGGAGAGGTACCGAAGTGGCACGAACTCCAATATAAATCATTCTAAGAGTTCCTATCATCTATATTCATTATTCCAAAGAGGGCTCTTGAGCTACTTTCACAAAAATTAACAAAGTGCTCGGATGAATTTCTTAACGCTCCTTTTTGCCCCGGGAGTGTCCTGTTAGCCCGAAAATTGAGTTACAAGTTTATATAACCCCATATAACTCAATGTAACACCTTAACATATTATTATTGACTATAAACAATGTCAATAAACACTTGGAACTCATAGTGACTAATTAATTCCCAGAAAAATCCTTAAAGCACAAAAACGCACCTTCGGGTGTCACAAAAATGCGTTTTAAGCAATTGCCTTGATGTTTTTGAGGAGCCACGAGTTCATAATCTTAAAAAGGGGATAAATTGACCATCTAAATCAATAAATTCCAGTACTAAATTCATAGTACAAATGGGGGCGATTTTTGAGACAAAAAGGTACCAAAAATCAACATTTTTACCTTAAAACTTTCATCTTTTACCATAATTAAAATGTACCAATTAAATTCTGGAACCTATTACACATATTAGTATGATCTTAGTACAATATAGTGTGACAAAAATTAAATCAAAAATCAGACCCATTTATTCCCTATTGAATGCGCCATTTAAGGTGTTAAGTGACTAAGATTTTTGCAAAATTATATCCTATGCTAAGATGACTCATCCTAGCAAGTGGTATATGATAAGTAGCAACTGATTTCAGTCAAATAGGACCTCTGCACCGTATTACCTGCAGGAGAACAACAAGAGAACATTAAAGATTAGCTTAAAGGAAGAGAATGAAACTTAATGCAAATCTAGTCATATCTAGACTAGGTAATTAAACAAGTAGAACTATTTGATCAATTGGGCATGTGAGTGCCGATCTGATTTAGGTAGTGGGGAGCTGAGTACTACTTGATTGCCAATTAATTAAGCTAGTAAAGACATATACCTAATTTCCATGGTCATTATGTTACAAATAAACAAAACCTAAAATAACTTTCTAGCTCCCCATTAGCCGTGAGGCTACAAGGAATTGGAGCCTCCATTTCCATTATGCGGATCACACCTGCAAGAAAGACAAGATTAGTACAAGTAATTAAGCTTAGTAAATTCAAAAGGAAGATAACCACTCACATTGTCTAGTCATCCTCTCATAAGCAATCAACAAAGACATCCATTATTTCCTTCCAATCAACCATAGCACTAGTCATGTGGAGAGATCATTGTGGTCAATTTTGGAATCTAAATAATCTAAAACATGACATAAAATAATGACTTATGAGAAGCCAATAATTTCCAACTTTAGTCCTTCTCATTCTTGCCTTAATACTTACGTGAGTCTTTGCTCATTTCACTTGCCACACCAACCGTATGATCTTTCAAGTCTTGAAGCAAGAAATAATCCTAGCTACTCCTACAATTTTCGCCAAGCATAGATGTTCCAAGGAGGTTCCTAAATTCAACAACAACACAAGGAACAACAAGATCAAGTTAAGGTATATTTTCATGTTAAAAATCTTAAGAAATTCCTTAAACAATTTTCAAAATTTAAAACCTTCTAAATCCATATCCTCTTCATTATTTCATGAAGGAAACTTGGATCTACAATCATCCCAAGGTGTACCAAAAATACCTTGATAAATTCCTAAGGTAAACTCTTGAAAAACTACTTCAAATCTTATTTATAATTTTTGTTAGAAGTCTAACAAATGGATCTCCTAAAAATGTATAAGGAGGCCGAAATCTCTACATCAAAATAGCATTTGGAGAGCTTGGAATTCAAGGAGAAATCAAGTACAAGAATTGTCTTGATTTAAGGAGTAAGTATATATATTTAAGGTTTATTAAGCTTAAGCTTGATTTAAGCTTCAAACTTTGGTATAAAAATTATAGATAACCTCTAAATAAATTGAGGCCAAAAATATATGGATTATATTGTCAAGAAAATAATTTATAACATATAAGGTAAGATTATTACCTTAAGGTATAAATATGTGTCACAAAAATTAATTATGATGCATATATTACTAAACCGAATTATCTAAGGATTTATTGTCCTATTTTGAGATTATAACCATTCTAAGTCATTAGCATAATTTTTAGAAGTGTTATATGGCTCATATACATTTATATGTATTTATTATAAAGTTTAAATCAAGTTTTGGAAACTATATGGTAAACTAAATCAAGGCCGAGAATAAAAGGTATTATCTAGTGATTTTTGAAATATATAAGTGTATTAACTTATATTATAAATTTTGGGAACATTAAAAATAGCTACAAGTATTTAAATGGTTAGTTAAATAAGTTATGTGGCAAAAATACAAAATTTGAGAAGTTTGGTGCACAAAATATGAAAACCAAGATCGTAAGGGGTTGTTTGGTATACTTATATTATAATATAAGGTAAGAATTAATATTATGAATTTTGGTGAATTTAAATAAGTGGTTAAGTGTTAAAATAACATTTTTATAAAGTTTTGGGGCTATTTTGTAATTATTGGAAAATATAGTGTATGGCCGAGAATTACTTATGATTTTATGGGTTTATTAAAGTATTAATTATGAAATTAAGTCTTGGTCAAAGTGTTGACCAAAAACTTTGGGATAAAATGATTTATGTAACACCCCTACAACGCTTTGGTGTTACAACGCCGTCAACCACCCACGTGGTTAACTAGGCAGAATAAATACAAGTGTATCGGTCTGATGATCAGACTCCCGAGCATAGAATCTAACATCCATATATAAACATAACCAGCCATACCGAGTATTAAATTTACATCACACCTACCAACCGTAAACATCCACCACTGTTTAACAAACGGTACCAAAATGTAATGCCTCGGGAGCACAGGCGCATCCCGGGCTCAACAACCAACATAGCCAAAATACATCAACAATCTAGGACCTAGAGCCACTCTGCTTCTTCGATCCTCATCCTGCAATAAAATATGGAGCCCCCGAGGGGGTCAGCAACCTTTGCTGGTATGGTTAACGCGCAGCCCATCGGCTACCGGAATACGCGCAACCAATTGTCATGATAACATGGCGTTCATTTTAAAACATCCAACACATTTATATATACCATAGCATAGCAAGGGAATTTGCATAGCACAACATCAATACATAACACCATAAAATCGGTTCTCACAAGGAACCTTCCACCATAGTTAGTATACCATGTGAGCCTAGAGATTTTCTTGCCAATCCCATGTTAAGCTCGTTACCAACCTCGTTACCGTCCAGTTATATAGAACGGTTAACTTATACCCAAGGTGTGTCGGATATAGTGATCCCAAGCACACCGAAATAACATACGTATGTCCCTGTGGCCCGACGTGAGTCAGTAACTAGCTTTGGATAAGCTAAGGGAAGGTAGAAACCAAATTGGAATACCACCTATACATACACCAAGAGAGCCGAACCGGATATGATATCGACCCCCATCCATCACACGCGGGCCGGAACAACCGGACTCCTCACTCCCCCGATTAGCACTTGTTAGTGATCACACAATGTTTTGTTAAGTCACATACAAGCAAATATTTAGGTCTTGTTAGACAACCAAGGGAAAGGAGTCACAACACTACAACATCATAATGTATAACAACTGTAAACTCTTTTCATGCCTTAATCTTATAAGGTCGTAACACACAGAAAAGCAAACAACATCCAAGCCGGTGTAAACCGGTAGACAACAGACTGCAAGAAAACCATACCTTGGTCCTTGCCTTGATTGATTTCCACCTTGAGAGAATCCTAAACACATTAGTAACGTCGGTTAATTATTTATTTAACTTCAAACTTATTAAGTATTTAACATGATTGTATGACATGTTTTAATGCCTATTCTACCCTAGGTTACCTTCATTATACACCCTAGGGTTAACTACATAAGTCACATTCTTTTCTATATATATATATTTTTTTTTTACAAATTTAGGTCCGACCGACCTTACCGACCGGACTTACCCAAGTCCGGTCGATTCCAGAACACATTTCCGTCAAAATTTTCTACTCCGACCGACCTTGTAAGTCCGGTCGCATGTTCGGTCTATTCCCGAGAGTTTCTTCCCTTTGAAAATTTAGCCCGACCGGACTTGCCAAGTCCGGTCCTATGTCCGGTCGATTCCAGTAACTCAATCCGTACACAAAATACATGCCCGACCGACCTTGCAAGTCCGGTCCATTCCAGAAGCCAATTTTCGCAGGGTAAACTGGGCTCGACCGAACTTGCAAGTCCGGTCGCAAGTCCGGTCTGCCCCAGATCTTTGTTTTCCTTTTTACATTCAACTCCAAACTTCACCCCATATAACCTAGTACATCCTAACCTCATTTGAGCACTTCAAACACACCTTAAGATATCCTTAAACACTCACAAAACTCTTTTTTCTAATTCCTTAAACCTTTACCTACATCTTCACAAAATTCCTAACACTTACAATGTTTTCTCCTAGTTTTTCAAGTGGTGTTTCATACCTATGATAACTACTATCCCAAAAGCTTTCCCCTTATTTTAACATCATCTCCCAAGCATCATCTCTCACACTAACTCCTTATATCATTACTTCAAATCCTTTTTCAAGTTCACACTTTCTCCTTAATTTACCAAAGTTTGCCTAAGTCTTTACCTAAGTCCAAAATGACTTTGGTACATACTAAAATCTCAAGATCATGCCTAAGTCCTTATTACACTCTAGAGCACTTAAGACATTATATCTTCTCTAGTAAAACACCTAGTCATTTCCTAACACCTCTAACTCACCAAACCTTATGTAAACACTTGGAACTTCTTGATTCTTACCTAAATTTTGACATGGATTCCCCTAGAACATTACTAAGCCTAAACACTTTGTTTTCTCCATTAAACACACAAGAACATCTAGAATCACCAAGAACACTCTCCCACACAAAACTTTACTCAAATCACACCACATTACAATATAAGGCATAACCTAAATTGCATGGCACTTAGGCCCTTAAAATGCATGGCTCTTAGGCCCTTAAGGTGCTTAACTCTTAAACACTGAATTTCCACAATATATTGCCTTTGACCTGCAAATACACTCAACACACATATGCCTTTTAGTAGTCTCTTGAGAACACTTTACTAAGTCATTCACCATTTGCTCTTTAGGTAGTTTTAATAAGCATTTATAAGCTCATTTCTCCTAAGGCATAAAACAACATTAGGTTAGTAGATTTACCTCTTCTCCAAAACACTTCTTTCTTGTTTCCTTATGAAACCGATAAGGTATTTGTTTCCTTGACAAGTTCTAAACAATATACAAACATTATAATGAGTATTCAAGCTATAAGCTTCATCTCATTGTAAACCCTAATTTTACATTGTTTCAAAAACATTAATCTAGTTGTTTTACCTTGGTCTTTGAAGAGAGTTTGAGTATCTATGAAGAGGACTCCACCTAGTCCATGAAAGGTTGGAATGAAGCTAGAACAAAGTCACACAAAGAGCTACATCAATGTGTATTTTCGGTCAACAACAAGACATGGAGGAAACATGATTTTTCTTTGAGATTCCTTACCTAGAAGCAAAGGAGATCAACAATATGTAAAAAGACAAGCTCAAGCTCCTTCAATGGTGGAACTCCATGGCACCGAAATGGGGCTCTTGAAGCTTTGAGAAGATAGGAATGAAGAGCTTGATGAGAGGAAGAGATTGGTGGTGTTTGTTTTTGATTTGGACAAGTGAGCTTGATTTAGCAAGAGGTCAAAGATGGAGTTTTTATGGTGGTAGTGGTATTACCGTGAGAGAGCAGCAAGAAGGAAGGAAGAAGAAGGTTGGGACCGTGGGAAATGAAGGAAGAAAATGAGAATGAGATAGATAGAATTTGCTTTTAAGAAGATATTTGTAGTAATAAAGTAAAAAGTAAGTTTAATTAGTTTTCTTTCCTTACTTATTATATCAACTAGAGAGTGGTGAGTCACCACACTTAGAAAACCGGGCCCATATATTATAATGAGGGTATTTTAGTCTTTGTTTGTCAATTTAATTACTTAATACAACATATGTTATAAACTAGCTTATAAAAATCACTATTCACCTAAACAAGGCACTTAGAAGTGAAATTTTTGATTTCCCATTAATATAGCCACCCAAATGTGATACTATATAGTACACATATATATTTAAGAGTAATGATGGACATTTAGCCACTCAAAACCCATTTACAAGACAATTTTTTCAAAAATGTGCTTTAAGACTCCTTAAAGCACATTTTGTGTTTTAACTTGTTTTCAAGCTTGGTTTTCTTTGGTAATTGATTTAATATGTTCATTAATATATATAAGGTCTTGGTAAGTTCATTAGGTCTTACCCAAGCTTATTCCAAGCTTAGAGCACATTTTAGCTCTTATTGACTTTAAAGCACATTTTGTGTTTTCTTTTTTTTAAATCTGTTTACTAATGTTTCTAAGACTCTTTTTAGTCTTAATAATTCATGTTTTAATGTTTAACCAACATACCAAGGTTTGGGGTATTTCAATCTACCCCCCTTAAAAGAACTTTGTCCCCAAAGTTCATACTTCCCACATATCTTACTATTAGAACACGGGGAACACTTATAAAACAATACTTCCAAAACATCATTTCCAACACTACCATCATTCTTACACACAACGGACTCAAGGTCCAAACCACGGACTCAAGGTCCAAACCACATAATACCATTCAGACACAACGGTCTGTAACATAACATAGACAATGTATACATATACATGTCGTACACAACCATAACCGAAACAGCTCTACCCCCCTTAAAAGGGGTACGCCCCGTACCCTATACATAAAAACACTAAGAAGCAAACAGTGATGGGTGCTTCGCCTTCATCTTATCTTCCAGCTCCCAAGTGGCCTCCTCAACGTCCTGGTTAGACCAGAGGACCTTCACCAGTCTCACAGACTTATGGCGAGTGTCTCGAGTCTTAGTATCCAGAATCCGTACGGGAGTCTCCACTGATCGCATGGTCGGCTCTAAGGTTAGCCTTTCAGGCTGAAGCACATGAGACGGATGAGACATATACTTCTTCAACTGGGACACATGAAATACATCATGTACCTTGCCCAGTTCGGCGGGTAGATCAAGTCTATAAGCTACCGGGCCGATCCGCTCCGTCACAACATAAGGACCCACATATTTCGGGCTCAACTTGCCCTTCTGGCCAAAACGAAATACTCCCTTCATGGGGGATACCCTAAGAAATACCTGATCGCCTACGGCGAACTCCAGGTCACGTCTGCGCACATCAGCGTACGACTTCTGTCTATCCTGAGCTGCTTTCATGTTAGCCCGGATCTGGCGAACTTCTGCCTGAACCTGTTCCAGATACTCTGGTCCTATAATGACCGTCTCACTCGACTCATCCCAGCATAAAGGCATGCGGCATGGTCTACCGTACAATGCCTGGAAGGGAGACATCTTGATCGAAGCATGGTAACTGTTGTTGTAACTAAACTCGATCAGATGTAACTTATCAATCCAGCTGGTCTGAAAGTCAAGTGCACATGCACGTAACATATCCTCAAGTGTCTGGATGGTGCGCTCACTCTGACCATCTGTCTGTGGGTGAAACGCTGTGCTCAATTTCAGTTCAGTACCTAGTGCCTCTCGTGTGGACTTCCAATATCTGGATAGGAATCTGGTATCTCTGTCGGATACAATCGTTTTCGGAACCCCATGATGTCTTACTATCTCTCTGTCGAAGAGCTCTGCAAGCTTAGCCACTTTCCAGGTGTCCCTCATCGGTATGAATCGAGCCACCTTGGTCAGTCGGTCTACCACAACCCAAATCATATTCAGACCTCCCCTTGTAGGCGGAAGCCCTACCACGAAGTCCATAGATATGTCATGGAACTTCCACTCCGGCACTGGCATTGGCTGCACCATACCACCAGGCCGTCGGTGCTCAAACTTGACCTTCTGACAAGTGAGACACCTCAACACATAGTCATTCACATCCTTTTTCATTCCAGTCCACCAAAAATATCTTTTCATACCTTTATACATCTTTGAAGCTCCGGGGTGAATCGATGTCGTAGAACAATGGGATTCACTCAGTATGCGCTCCTTCAGCTCAGCGCTACTCCTCGGTATACACAACCGGCCATTAAGCCTAATCAGGTCATCATCGTGGAGTCTGAAGTCGTACTTCTGACCCTCGAATGTGCCATCAATAAGCTTCTGTCTAATCTCCACCATATACTGATCCGTCATCTGAGCACTCCGCACCTCTTCAACCAAGCCAGTATGAGAGACTAGCGAATGGAGAGAGTGTGCTCGGCGACTCAATGCGTCAGCTACCACGTTTGCCTTACCCTCCTTGTACTGTAAATTGATGTCATAATCATTTAAGAATTCAACCCACCTTCTCTGCCTCATGTTCAACTCTTTCTGAGTGAACAAGTATTTCAAACTCTTGTGGTCGGAATAGATTGTCACGCTTACCCCATACAAATGATGTCGCCATATCTTCAGTGCGAAGACAATGGCCCCCAATTCTAAATCGTGGGTAGGGTAGTTCTCCTCATGCTTCTTCAGCTGTCGGGAGGCGTAAGCCACGACCTTCCCATGTTGCATCAACACACAACCCATACCCCTGCCTGATGCGTCGCAATAGACCTCAAAACCATCTGGACCGTCTGGTAATGTCAGAACCGGTGCAGATGTCAGAGCATCCTTGAGACTCGTGAAAGCACTCTCACAGTCGACTGTCCACTCGAATGGTGCATCCTTTTTCATCAAGGAAGTCATCGGCTTCGAGACACTGGAGAAGTCCTTCACAAACCTCCTATAATAACCTGCCAGACCAAGGAAGCTCCTGATGTCGGTAACTGTCTTCGGCCTTGGCCAGGTGCGCACTGCATCTATCTTTGCCGGATCAACAGCGATCCCGGCCTCAGAAATCACATGTCCAAGGAAGGACACTTGATTCAACCAAAATTCACACTTAGAAAATTTAGCATACAGCTGATTCTTTCTCAATGTCTGCAATACATCTCTCAGGTGGCTTTCATGCTCACCTCTCGATTTCGAATACAAGTATGTCATCGATGAAGACTACCACTGATTTGTCCAACTGATCTTGGAACAAACGGTTCATTAAGTCCATGAACTTTGCTGGTGCATTTGACAAGCCAAACGGCATAACTGTGAACTCATAATGCCCATACCTAGTTCTGAATGCTGTCTTTTCGATATCACTGTCACAGATGGCAATCTGGTGGTATCCGAAACGTAGGTCTATCTTGGAGAATACTGATGCTCCCCTCAGCTGATCAAATAGATCGTCGGTGCGTGGTAAGGGGTAACGGTTCTTCACCGTAACAGCATTCAGCTCCCGATAATCAATACATAGGCGGAGGCTACCGTCCTTCTTCTTCACGAAGAGGACCGGCGCTCCCCATGGTGAAACACTAGGGCGGATAAAGCCCTTGTCGAGTAGGTCTCTCAGCTGCTCCTTGAGCTCTGTCATCTCTGCTGGAGCCATACGGTAAGGTGCTTTCGCAATGGGTCCGGTGCCCGGAACTAAATCAATTTCAAACTCAACCTCTCGTGCTGGCGGCATGCCCGGCAGTTCCTTAGGAAATACATCAGGAAACTCCGACACTACCGGCACATCTGGGCTAAACTCAGGGTCTCTCTCTATGTCCTGGACATAGCAGAGGTATACATCATTTCCTCGTCGCAACTCACGATACATGGCCATGGCGGTGATGATCTGTGTCGAAGGCTCCCTGGGCCTCTGGCGGTATGATATAGTAACCCCAGATGGACTCCGAAGAAGCAGTCGATGCTCGGCACATAGGATTCTACCCTTGTACCGCTCCAACCAGTTCATCCCGACAATCACATCAAAACCTAGTCCGTCGAACTCTATCAAGTCGATCGGAAACTCCTCATCCATGATTCGAACAACAGCATCTCGGTAGTAGCGGGTACACCTGATCCGCTCTTTCGACGGGAGAGTGACCACGAAGTCTGGCATCTCTTCACCGTCTAACCCCAGCCTCTTCGCAAATGATAGCGAAATGAATGTGTGTGAGGCTCCAGAGTCGAACAAGATCGATGCATCCACACCATTCACTGGAAAGGTACCGGTGAGGATTGTGCCGCTCTTGCCGGCTTCTGCCTTATTGCAGACACTCAGTATACCCCCGTTCCGAGTGCACAGCCTAATTCATTGGCAAACTCATAAGTATACGATAGTAACACGTTGATACACTCCAAAACAACATCCCTTTATTCATTAACACAGTCTTTACACCATAAGTTGGTTACATTGTAGACATGGCTAAATATAGCATCTTTAGCATACACTGGCTTAATACATCACATGATTACACAAGGCTCAAAACTGCCTGAAAGTCAAATTCAAGCGTCCGGGTTTCAGATGTGTGGCATTCACCACTGTCGATGGTGCGGTATTCAACTTAATCTTCTTGATACCGTGGTATAACATCCTTGATTGTCCTCCCATGATCAATACATCACCTGATTTCAGCACTAGCTTCTTTGCGAGATCACCACGCTTCTGCTCGCCGTACATAAACACAGCGGTATCACCAATGGACCAAGACACCACGGGTACTCCCTTACTTAGAGACTCGGGTGACTCGTCCTTATCTTAGTGTAACCCTAACCGTCCACCTTTCTGGTAGAAGTTCACAATGCATAAGTCTGCCTCCACGTTCGGAATCGGTTCCGATTCAAGTTGCTGAGCAATTCCCACGGTGTGGTTAACAACCGCAAGGAACTCCTCAGGTATACCTGGTACAGTTGCTCCGTCTTCAGCTCGCACATCCTGATATGACTTGGTGTAGGGATTCCAATCCTTACCCATGCACATCATCTTCAGCTTCATCTTCGAACCGCTCGGGTATTCGGGTGTGTAGAAACCTCCTGGTGCTGCTCCAAGTTCGTTGCAACGTCTGATGATGTGGACTTGTGCTTCCGGTGTCAGGTATCCACTTAAGAGTATCATACCTGGTTGGATAACCTAACATTGCTCCAGTGGGAATTCGGTGATGCTGATGGCGGTCTCTTCAGGGTTTGGTGTGGGCGGGATTGGATAACAGATATTGAAGGTTCCTAAGTTTCAAATTGCCTAACTTTAGGTGTTTTCCACATTATATTCTAACTCTTTACTTGTATGTTTATACCCTTAGACTTGTTAACACTCAAGCATGAAATGCGGTAAGCAATCACTTTTTCATTTAACAGTTTAGGCGGTACCTGGTCTCGAAGAGGATCCTGGTGCCTCAGACCGGTCCACCACATTCAGGGCGGCCTTGCCGGACCCCGTACCCTTCCCCTTCTGGGATTCAGTGTACTTCTTGTCAGAAGTCTGCTGAATGATCGCCTTCGGGCCTTCAGTGGTCGTGGTAGTATTACCCTTCCACTGTCCCTTTGGCTTATAGTTCCTGCTGTTGGGGTTTGTCCAACACTCAAATTCACGGTGCCCCATCTTCTGGCAGTGACGACACCTCACATCATTCCCCTTGCAGTCTTTGCCGGGGTGGTCTCCATTGCACCACTTACAGTAAAAGTGGCGCTCCGGTCCAGAACCCGCGCTAGCTGCTATAACAACACACAATCAATACTCACTTCCCATCTTAACAACATACACCTCAACTAGATACACATGATTAAGTAATTACCCTTAGGCGGGTAGGAGCGTAGAGGCTTCGCCGCATACGCATACGTGAGCTTCAGTGGCTCATCAGCTGTGGTGGTCTGGGCTTGGCCCTTGTCACCCTGGTACTGACCCTTCTGGGGCTGAGGGTAGGGTTTCTTTTTCTTTCCTCCCCCATACCCTTGCTGACTCTGGCCCTCGTTGGTGGCCTTGCGCTTGTGCGCATTCCTCGTCCCTCAGACAGACGGTAATTTCAACCTTAGCAGCGGCATGATAGCACTCCTGAATTTTAGGATGTCAGTCACGCCCCGCAAAACACTTACCAACTTACATTAACATTCACTCAAGGTATAGATTGATTCCCAACAAAGTACTCTAACTACCTGCAAGGTGGTATACTCAGCTGGCCCCATCCCATAGCGGAGACGGTGGCTAAGACCATTGTAGAACCGGTTCACCAACACTCGGTCGAGTACCCAAGGTCTGGTAACAGGTGGATAAGGCCGGTGAATGCGGTGTAGTAGTCATCAACCGACATCTTATCCCCCTGCCTCAGACTGTCCAGCTCGAGGGCTTGGCCTCTGCACATGAACAGGGTAATACTTGGCTCGCAGTAGAGCCGTGTACTCCCTCCAACCAAACTCAGGATCAGCCATCCTGTCCTCTTTCACCAACTTCCACCAACTCTGTGCCGTACCCTTCAAGTAGTATGCGGCAAGACGGACCTTGGCTTCAGCAGGTACTGCCAAGGTCTCGTAGGCGGTCTCCAGTTCGGAGATGTACGCCTCCAGCTTTCGAGGATCAGTCTCCCATTGAATGATGGCGGTCTCAGATCAGCCAACGCCTTGACCCAATTGGTCTCTCGTGGCGGTGGTGGTGGTGGCTGAACTCCGGGCTGTTGCCCTTGCTGTATAGCAGCAACCAAATCGGGTACCAACTGGGCTACGGCGGCTGCAACTGCCTCAGCCATGGTCTGTGCCGTAGTATCATCGCCCTGGTCACCCATACCTCCAGTACCGCGCCCGCGGCCTCTACCTCGTGGTCTACCTGCCATCTGAATTCATATGAACATTTCATTAGCATTATGCTTGCACACTTATCGGTCCAATGGTTATAGCATCTTCCCGACAACCAGGTAATTCCACACTTAGTTAGTGTTAACCTTTCCAAATCTGTTCACTTAGGTATCTGTAGCTAGGTTTCCTAACTCGGTATATCCCTAAGCTCGGTATTCTAGTCATCAGAGCGATACTTCGCTCTGATACCACTTTTTGTAACACCCCTACAACGCTTTGGTGTTACAACGCCGTCAACCACCCACGTGGTTAACTAGGCAGAATAAATACAAGTGTATCGGTCTGATGATCAGACTCCCGAGCATAGAATCTAACATCCATATATAAACATAACCAGCCATACTGAGTATTAAATTTACATCACACCTACCAACCGTAAACATCCACCACTGTTTAACAAACGGTACCAAAATGTAATGCCTCGGGAGCACAGGCGCATCCCGGGCTCAACAACCAACATAGCCAAAATACATCAACAATCTAGGACCTAGAGCCACTCTGCTTCTTCGATCCTCATCCTGCAATAAAATATGGAGCCCCGAGGGGGTCAGCAACCTTTGCTGGTATGGTTAACGCGCAGCCATCGGCTACCGGAATACGCGCAACCAATTGTCATGATAACATGGCGTTCATTTTAAAACATCCAACACATTTATATACCATAGCATAGCAAGGGAATTTGCATAGCACAACATCAATACATAACACCATAAAATCGGTTCTCACAAGGAACCTTCCACCATAGTTAGTATACCATGTGAGCCTAGAGATTTTCTTGCCAATCCCATGTTAAGCTCGTTACCAACCTCGTTACCGTCCAGTTATATAGAACGGTTAACTTATACCCAAGGTGTGTCGGATATAGTGATCCCAAGCACACCGAAATAACATACGTATGCCCCTGTGGCCCGACGTGAGTCAGTAACTAGCTTTGGATAAGCTAAGGGAAGGTAGAAACCAAATTGGAATACCACCTATACATACACCAAGAGAGCCGAACCGGATATGATATCGACCCCCATCCATCACACGCGTGGCCGGAACAACCGGACTCCTCACTCCCCCGATTAGCACTTGTTAGTGATCACACAATTTTGTTAAGTCACATACAAGCAAATATTTAGGTCTTGTTAGACAACCAAGGGAAAGGAGTCACAACACTACAACATCATAATGTATAACAACTGTAAACTCTTTTCATGCCTTAATCTTATAAGGTCGTAACACACAGAAAAGCAAACAACATCCAAGCCGGTGTAAACCGGTAGACAACAGACTGCAAGAAAACCATACCTTGGTCCTTGCCTTGATTGATTTCCACCTTGAGAGAATCCTAAACACATTAGTAACGTCGGTTAATTATTTATTTAACTTCAAACTTATTAAGTATTTAACATGATTGTATGACATGTTTTAATGCCTATTCTACCCTAGGTTACCTTCATTATACACCCTAGGGTTAACTACATAAGTCACATTCTTTTCTATATTTTTTTTTTTTACAAATTTAGGTCCGACCGACCTTACTGACCGGACTTACCCAAGTCCGGTCGATTCCAGAACACATTTCCGTCAAAATTTTCTACTCCGACCTTGTAAGTCCGGTCGCATTCGGTCTATTCCCGAGAGTTTCTTCCCTTTGAAAATTTAGCCCGACCGGACTTGCCAAGTCCGGTCCTATGTCCGGTCGATTCCAGTAACTCAATCCGTACACAAAATACATGCCCGACCGACCTTGCAAGTCCGGTCCCCAAGGTCGGTCCATTCCAGAAGCCAATTTTCGCAGGGTAAACTGGGCTCGACCGAACTTGCAAGTCCGGTCGCAAGTCCGGTCTGCCCCAGATCTTTGTTTTCCTTTTTACATTCAACTCCAAACTTCACCCCATATAACCTAGTACATCCTAACCTCATTTGAGCACTTCAAACACACCTTAAGATACCTTAAACACTCACAAAACTCTTTTTTCTAATTCCTTAAACCTTTACCTACATCTTCACAAATTCCTAACACTTACAATGTTTTCTCCTAGTTTTTCAAGTGGGTTTCATACCTATGATAACTACTATCCCAAAAGCTTTCCCCTTATTTTAACATCATCTCCCAAGCATCATCTCTCACACTAACTCCTTATATCATTACTTCAAATCCTTTTTCAAGTTCACACTTTCTCCTTAATTTACCAAAGTTTGCCTAAGTCTTTACCTAAGTCCAAAATGACTTTGGTACATACTAAAATCTCAAGATCATGCCTAAGTCCTTATTACACTCTAGAGCACTTAAGACATTATATCTTCTCTAGTAAAACCTAGTCATTTCCTAACACTCTAACTCACCAAACCTTATGTAAACACTTGGAACTTCTTGATTCTTACCTAAATTTTGACATGGATTCCCCTAGAACATTACTAAGCCTAAACACTTTGTTTTTCCATTAAACACACAAGAACATCTAGAATCACCAAGAACACTCTCCCACACAAAACTTTACTCAAATCACACACATTACAATATAAGGCATAACCTAAATGCATGGCACTTAGGCCCTTAAAATGCATGGCTCTTAGGCCCTTAAGGTGCTTAACTCTTAAACACTGAATTTCCACAATATATTTGCCTTTGACCTGCAAATACACTCAACACGCATATGCCTTTTACTAGTCTCTTGAGAACACTTTACTAAGTCATTCACCATTTGCTCTTTAGGTAGTTTTAATAAGCATTTATAAGCTCATTTCTCCTAAGGCATAAAACAACATTAGGTTAGTAGATTTACCTCTTCTCCAAAACACTTCTTTCTTGTTTCCTTATGAAACCGATAAGGTATTTGTTTCCTTGTCAAGTTCTAAACAATATACAAACATTATAATGAGTATTCAAGTTGTAAGCTTCATCTCATTGTAAACCCTAATTTTACATTGTTTCAAAAACATTAATCTAGTTGTTTTACCTTGGTCTTTGAAGAGAGTTTGAGTATCTATGAAGAGAGGACTCCACCTAGTCCATGAAAGGTTGGAATGAAGCTAGAACAAAGTCACACAAAGAGCTACATCAATGTGTATTTTCGGTCAACAACAAGACATGGAGGAAACATGATTTTTCTTTAAGATTCCTTACCTAGAAGCAAAGGAGATCAACAATATGTAAAAAGACAAGCTCAAGCTCCTTCAATGGTGGAACTCCATGGCACCGAAATGGGGCTCTTGAAGCTTTGAGAAGATAGGAATGAAGAGCTTGATGAGAGGAAGAGATTGATGGTGTTTGTTTTTGATTTGGACAAGTGAGCTTGATTTAGCAAGAGGTCAAAGATGGAGTTTTATGGTGGTAGTGGTATTACCGTGAGAGAGCAGCAAGAAGGAAGGAAGAAGAAGGTTGGGACCGTGGGAAATGAAGGAAGAATGAGAATGAGATAGAATTTGCTTTTAGAAGATATTTGTAGTAATAAAGTAAAAAGTAAGTTTAATTAGTTTTTTTCCTTACTTATTATATCAACTAGAGAGTGGTGAGTCACCACACTTAGAAAACCGGCCCCCTATATTATAATGAGGGTATTTTAGTCTTGTTTGTCAATTTAATTACTTAATACAACATATGTTATAAACTGCTTAAAAATCACTATTCACCTAAACAAGGCACTTAGAAGTGAAATTTTTGATTTCCCATTAATATAGCCACCCAAATGTGATACTATATAGTACATATATATTTAAGAGTAATGATGGACATTTAGCCACTCAAAACCCATTTACAAGACAATTTTTCAAAAATGTGCTTTAAGACTCCTTAAAGCACATTTTGTGTTTTAACTTGTTTCAAGCTTGGTTTTCCTTGGTAATTGATTTAATATGTTCATTAATATAATATAAGGTCTTGGTAAGTTCATTAGGTCTTACCCAAGCTTATTCCAAGCTTAGAGCACATTTTAGCTCTTATTGACTTTAAAGCACATTTGGTTTTCTTTTGTTTAAATTGTTTACTAATGTTTTAAGACTCTTTTTAGTCTTAATAATTCATGTTTTAATGTTTAACCAACATACCAAGGTTTGGGGTATTTCAATTTATGACATAAAAAATATAAGTTTATAAAGTTTTGGGGTGAATATGTGATTTATGAAAGTATATATATAATACCGAATTGTTTAAGGGGCACAATATAATTTGTGAATTATATGGGTTTTCCGGAATTAAAGATAATTAAATATTAAAACTATAGTTATAAGTTAATATGTAACTTATATAAAGTTTTGGAGTTAAAGTGTAAATATGAAAAACTATATGTTGAAACCGAAAAGCTTATGGGCTTAACTAGTAATTTAAAAGTTGGTAAGATCAATTTGTAATACCGAAAATTAGTAAGAGTGCTTGGTAAATTGTAAAGTAAGGTGGTTAATTAATAATTACAAAGGTTAATGTGGATAATTAGTGAATTATAAAAGCTATAACGTTATTGGCAATTTATAGAAGATAATATAATTGTTTTACAATTTCCGAAATTAATATGGGTATTTAGCAAATATAGAACTATATGGTTATTGATAAGTTTAAAAGTTAATGGGTTCAAATTATGATGACCGAAAACTATATGTGGTTATTTAATAATTTATAAAGTTGTTGGGTATAAAATATAAATACCGAATTAATAAGGTTGGTTTTGTAATTTAATAAGGAAAGGAAGTAAAACTAGGTAATATAATGTATTATGGTATATTAAGGAGTATAATATAAAGTTTATAAAATAATTGTGGTTATAATAAAAATGACCAAGGGATATAATATAAAGATTAAGTGGAAACAATTATGAGTATATAATTATGGAAGTGGAAATATACTACAAGGTGAAAATTCATTACCACATGTGAATATCACATAAAAATAACGAACTGTTGAACTACCTAAAACCACTGATAAATAACAGGGGGAAACTAAAGAATATACGGAGTTAGTATACTACGTAAATAAAATCTACAGTGACAGTACTATAATATTTAATGAATAGTTATATTAATATTACCCGGTATTGCATGTTTAAATAACAGCGTACGAGAAGGAACTACTGAACAGGAACTTATCAAGCTAGCAGTTACTTGGTGAACGGTATGTTAATTGTGTGGTCTGAATGTCCTAAGGATTATCCTTAGGTCTAGACATTATGTGTTAATTGTTTAAGAGCGATATCTGTGATTTTATGTGAATAATATTGTATACTGTATTGCTCAACTTTGTTGCGTTGTATTTTTACACGAACGTCTTATGACTGAAAGTTTACACAACTAAACTGGAACAAGACTAACTGACCTTTAGGTATTATTGGGCCTAACTGATGGTCAATATTATAGTCTTAACTCAAGGATTGGTTATTATGTCACTAACAAAAAGGGCTAACTTATAAAGAGAGGAATCCAGACTGTTCCGACATTCTGGTTGCGCATTGTGATCACTACGAGAGACTTCAATGGAGAGTCACTCAAGGAAATCCATCAGCCACATTCGGGGATGGCGGAGGGCACTGTCGTTGGTGCACAGGTTCGACCGGATCGTTCAATTAACCAGGGCCATAGGGTCAACTGGTAACAGTTCCAATGGAACACAGGGGACTACTGTCCATTAATAAGTTATTAAGGGTTGTCTTGACATGATGCCTAAGGTGGAAATTTAATTGGAAAAGGTTAAGTGATTGGTTTAAAAGATAAGGGTCAGGTGGCTAACTAACGAGTACAAGTTTAATACGCGTATCTTGTTTGGTTATTGTTATGGGTTATTAATGTGTGATTATTGGTTATTTATGGATTATTAATGTGTGACTATTGGTTATTGCTATGGATTATTGTTGTGTGGTTATTGGTGTTGAGTACTACCGTACACTGATGTTTACAGGAGAGTTGTTATGTGATTGTTAAATGTTTACAGTTATTACTGTTGTCATTGTAAACCAGTATTTTATGTAATGAATCTAATATCAAGATGGCTAAAACGACTTAAGGGATCCAAATGATTTAAGACTACATTTTGCATACCAGCATTTCGATTGCTGAGCCCTTCATTCGGCCAAACATTCCAGGTTATTGAAGAAGACTCAAGCCGGAGTGCGGGACACGGGGGTAGCCGTTGTGTTTTCAACAAACACTTTTGGTTTTATTATGTATTGTATTAAGAAGGTTGTTGTATTCAGTTAGTTGCTCATTTAGTTGGATTTGGGTTGTAATAATTAAGAGTGCTCAGTATCTGTTCATCACAGCGTGAGGAGTTGTATTGTTGGAAAGAGTAAGGTTGCCTTGTTGCTCACAAGGGTGAGTGACAGCGTGTAACACCAAGGTAGATAGTTTTATTTTCCGCTGCGATTTGTTATTCATTATGCTACGACTTGCGACGTTATTACAGGTTTAGGACTAGGGGTGTTACAAAAAGTGGTATCAGAGCGGAGTACCGCTCTGATGAAAAGATACTGAGTCTAGGACAATGAGCATAGGAATATTGGGATACGGGAAACGTCCATGAGGATACGTGACTTAGAAAAAACCCTAGGGATATTTTATTGCTAGTAGTTAGCTTACTTACATGACTGTGATTGTGTATGACGGTGTAGCAACCGAGTAGAAATAATAGTATACTGTCTTAGATGTCGACAAGCGGAAGACCACATGGAGACAACAGCGGACGCAGTGGCGAGACACCGGCAGATGTTCCGGCGGTACCAGACCTAGCAGCGGCTATGGCAGTCTTCGCGCAGCAACTAGGAGCTCAACTTACGGGAGCCATATCCCACCCGCCGCAGCCCAGGGAAACCAAATGGTTGAAGAGCATTGCAGACGCGAGAGTACTGACTTATTCAGGGGAACCGGACCCCGCCACACTGGAGAAGTTCATTGAAGGGCACCAGAAGGCGTTCAAAGCTGTTGGAGTTCCAGAAGACCAGAAAGTCAACATCGTCGCGTACAACCTGAAGGACGCAGCAGACTTTTGGTGGCAATCTGTGGAGGGCCACCGTAGAGCTACACCGGACTTTGGATGGACAGCGTTTGTGGAAGTGTTGCGGGAGAAATTCTACCCCGAGCACCTAAAGCAGAGGAAAAGGCAGGAGATCGAGACCTTAATCCAAGGGAGTCAAACAGTTGACCAGTACTACGCACGGATCACCAGTTTGTTGGACTATATACCAGGAGTTGACTACTCCGACGCAGAAAGAAAGAAGAGGAAGAGTACTGAAGGAGATGATGGTGGAACAACCTCTGGCGGTTACTGCAAGAAGGGGAAGAAATTCTTTGAAAAGAAGAAGGGGCGGAAGGAGTTCCATGGTCAGAAGACGAAGGAGCAGGTCCCTCGTCTGACCGGCCCAGCCATTTATGCACAGCCACGGAAATCAGCACCACCTAGGGTCAATAAACCAATCCGGCGCCACTACTACTGTAAGCGCTGTGGAAATGATCACCCAGGAGTAGATTGTTCAAGAAGGAAGGTGAAGTGTCGCCATTGCGAGAAAGAAGGTCACAGAGAGTATGAATGCTTTTCCAATCCAGGGAGCCGAGTATACAAGGGAGCTAGAGGTTCACAGAGGACACCAGTTATTGAGGCGGGCGGACCAAGAGTAGGCCAGGCACCGCAGAACAACACCTATGCTAGAGGACCGGCAGGACCGCCATCCTCATCCGGGAGTCAGAAGGGAAAGGAGATAGTTCCATGAAGAAATACCCTGTACACAGTGGGAACCTCAGGCGCTGAGGCTAGCACTCAGCGCGAAACCGGTAAGCCTAGAACTTAAACCTAATGCATGATGCATAAATGTGTGCTTATATTTATCAGTTGATGAGACTTGTATGTGTTAGTAAGTATCAAAATTTAGAGAGACCTAACTTAGGTAACCTCTCACCTAATAGGATACTTCGATAGTTGTTATTCCCTTACCTATGAGACCGTGGTCACCTGAGCCTATGAGCGAAGGTCGGAAATATCCAGGGGCATAATGTCAAGTACTTTGACCCGGCATGATCCTACTCAGGAAATACCTAACAAAAAAAAGAGCACAAATAATTATTGTAAATGAATGTAGAACTTGGGGACAAGACTTGAAGGATTTTATATTCCAGGATATGGGAGTGGATCAAAACTTAAATTATATAAGATGAGTATGGGTAAGGATTGGGATATCAGCTGTATCATTCTCCATAGGAGATGATGCTGAATTTATACAGCGATTAGAAGAGGATAAATAAGGCGAACAAGATTGTTTTTAAAATCAGGAGACGCGTTGATATTTGGTGTAGAATCCAGATTAGCGTACCATAGGATTAAGAGTATTAAACCGTAATTAGCCTTGGGATAGGTGGTGTGAGACAGTACCGCGAGCAATAGTAAGTTAATTTTTGCATGAACTGCCGAAGGGCATTATCAACTATCCAAACTTACAGTAACTGCAAATTATGACCTGCCTAAACAACGAGCAGATGTCATGAAAAAGAATACATTAATTAATATAAAATACGTAAGACTACAAGAATTGTCAAAAGGGTTTGAGGAAGACCTACACATAAAGATCAAACACTGAAATTTTATGGGATACCCAGGCACCGAGCTCACCGCTCAGTGCGATACTAGGAAATCTTACAATCCCTTATTAACTACGAGGGAAGATAGTGTGAAACCATGAAATATGACAATAGAAAAACAGAATCTCAAAAAAAAATATATAACTAAACATCCATCATGGATAAGCACGGGTTGTAAATACCTGGGCAAATACCAAGGGTCTCAGCTAGTATCAATATAGCGACATTGCTGGACTCCTAATTAATAACGGGGAGAGAACAACTCCGAATCTATATTTTCTGAAGTCGGGAGAACTACCTAATTAGCAATACCAAATGCTACATATATAAATATAATTTGAAGGTGGTAAACCTAAAACGTTGAAGAATATTGATACATTTCAGAGGGCTAAAGTATCGTTAAATATACCTACCCTATTTTGAGGCTATCGTCCTACACTATCCTTATGGTTCTATACGAGCATACGTCTTTTATGACAACTCAAGTCATAAACGCGAATAAAGATCGCAATAAATCAAATAAGGTAAAACCCTATGTAATATAAATTTTAAATCAACATGGTAACGAATGACTCTCCTGGACACTTACAGTGAAGATAGTATCAAATATACCAAAAGCTTGAATTAATACATACACTGAGGGTGAATGAGAGTTATATTTAAAAGTAAGAAAACATACCCCTTGGCTTGTAACAATTGTTTTACACGTAAACGTTCCTAACATTGTATAATAATCCCTATGATTCTAATCCTCTATTTGATACACCTAATCGACATATTTTTGGAAGCCATTGAGCTTGTGGATTAACCACGTTTCTAAAGGACAGAAACAAACAATAAGCTTGGATTGTCCTGTTACCAAACCGTAGGGTTTAAACTGGAAACCCTTAGTTTGAGAAGTACCAATATTAAGAGATATTTGATCTAGGCTGAACATATGGTCCACCGGATTTATGGAGTTTAGATGGGATAAAAAAAAGACAAGCTTTAAGGTGAAGGAAATAATACATTATGGAACTGTAGTTGTTGATCAAGTTATAAAAACTCTTACTTGGAAGTCTAACTGTGACTGTCTTCGTTCTATGAAATTATAACTAAAGTATAGGCAATAATCAAAACCTGGTGAGTTAAATACTAGATGAGTCTTTTAAGGAGAGGAGAGTATTCTAAGATATCCAAGTCCATAACGGAATTTATTACTTGGATAATGGATTTAGGAGTTAAAATGATTGATGGATATAATTATTAGACAGTATGAGCCTAGATGCTTTAATAAGAATTTATCTTTTATGCCAAGAGGAAAAACTGGCTACCCCGCTTGATGATTTGATCAAAGGAACTTAGTTCCGGGGATTAAGGAATACACTAGATTCAAGTATAGGTTATGTCTGTTATTGGAATAGTTGTATAACAATCAAGGAAAAAGGTACATAATCACCACATCACAAAGTTCGATAAGATAAAATTTGAGGAAATGACAATTATGTGATTGTTTGATATTTGACGTGGGAGGTCGAACTTGATCCTGGTCAGATCAAGGGAAAACCAAACACAAAATGGAGTGGAGGGATAGTTCAACGTTGATGCTGACCCCGTCAGGGTTGGATGATTCCTGAGACTCCTTACAAGTGGTCACAAATATTTCTGTGATACGTAAGTATGTATTCTTAAGTCTAATATAAAAATTCGACTAATAAGTATATGAGATGTAGAAGGTGTAAATTAAGAGTTAAGTTGTCCAAGTTACCCTGAGGAGATTAAATAACTAAAACAACTCCACGTATGTCGGAAAAATAGTCTGTTGGGAGGGAAATATTAACCATTATTATCCCATGAACCATGCTAACAAATTAAATAAAAAATCAAGAGACAATTATCAATAATAAGAGTATTCTCGAGCTAGCTTCTAAGTTATGGCCAAATTACCATCTGAAAGGAAAGATCGACTTCTATGTCTTTCTTTATGAATTCAACCCTATATATTAAATGGGAACCTACCTATAAACATGGTAGAATATAAAGAGTAGAAACATTATACTAATACTCACATGAATTGATTCACAACTGAAAGAACATGTCCAATTGAGAGGAAACTATACCTTGTTAGAAACCTTAGCGGTAACCCTACTGTGGTATACCTGATGAACAGACGATAGTAATCGTGTATATACTACCGACAATTGGTGAATCAATAATATCAAGAAAACTTTCTATAATATACATAAGATGCACGGCTTGACCGTAGCTCATACTCTATATTGAAAATGAAAACCGAATATGGTGGCAGTAAACTCAAATACCAGAATCACAAGATGATGATCTGAAGATCAAAGAGAGAGATTTTAAGTAAGCCCCAATATTAATACAAAACCCGAACGCCGACGATTACAACTATAAGAGGCGATTAAGGGAAATGTGTTATATACAATAGTTTAAACAAGCCATGAGATAATATTGGCAACGTACAAAATAGTAGATCACCTTCACACATACACACGAGATTCAAACAAACAGCATACTAATGCACTATGAAACATGTCAGGGAATACATAGATTTTTGAGGACTATACCTCGTAGGACAGAAGTCATATAATAATGTCCGTAGGAGAGACCTCGAGTTCGCAATAGGTGATTGAGTCTTCCTTAGAGTTCCACCTATGAGGGGAGTTTTCAGATTTGGGCAGAAGAACAACTTAACCGAAATATGTAGGACCGTACCTTATTACGGAGCGAGTGGGCCCATTAGCCTACAGATTAGATTTACCTGTTGAGCTTGGGAGAGTGCATAATGTGTTTCACATTTCTCAACTAAAGTAGTAATGCCTCACCCATCACATATCTTAGAGCCCGAGACACTCGAACTCGATCCTACATTTAGATAGGAGGAAACCCCAGTTCGCATCTTAGACGCCAAGACTAGGGAGACCAAGAACAAGACCTTTAGAATGGTCAAGGTTATTTGGTCAAACCACGACATCGAGGAGGCGACATAGGAGTTAGAAGACTCCATGCGAGACAAGTATCCAGCACTTTTATCTTAGTTTTGTGTACTTGTGGGGGTACGTGGGCGTAACCCTTTTTAAGGGGGGGTAGAGCACCACATGCGACTTGCATATCTGCAGTCTATATTGGTTTTGTGTATGGTTATTTGTGTTTGATTGTTGCGCATGTGTGACAATTGGTTGGATGGTTATGTCCATGTGACATTTGGTTGGTTATGGTTATGTCCTATGTGACACTTGAATGATTACTTGTGTGATCTATGTAACACTTGGATGTTTATGGAAGCACTTATTTACTTTACAGTATTTACCAAGTTATTTGTGTTACGATTATATTGAATGTCATGAGTAAGGCTATTTATAAGTATTATTTGCATACACTCGGAATACAGATGGAATGTAGAGGTTTCACTATAGTATTGACACCCAGGAATGATAAGAATACAGGGAATAGATACGAGGAACTTGATTCCATAGGATATGTAATTATAAGTTATGACTTCGGGACGAAGTCCTTTAAGGGGGGTAGACGTGAAATACCCTAACATTTAAATAATTAAATATAAGTAAATAAATATTATTTGGGGGTTATTAAACCCTAAGAAAGCATATAAACACTTGGGCGTTAAAAAACGCACCTAAACTCCTTAAGGTTAAAAACGTGTGTTAAAGCCCGACCTTATGATAAACAAGTTATATAAGCTCTAAAACTCATATGAAGTTAACCAAGGGTCATTTTATGACCTTTAAAACACAAGTCCTCAGTTAGAACTGAGTAAAAATACAATATGACAGGAGTTCCCTTAAGGGCCCCTTAAGGCCTGAAAGTCCCGGAAATACCTTATAAAATAAAGTAAAGCATTACACGTCATTCTAAATGCACAGTAACACTTTAATAAACATTTAAGATGAGGTTCTCAAGATAAATTCTCAGTTAAAGACAAAGTACTCAGAGGTTCCCGATGAGGGCCCCATAAACCCACGGGAGTGCATCGGAGAGGTACCGAAGTGGCACGAACTCCAATATAAATCATTCTAAGAGTTCCTATCATCTATATTCATTATTCCAAAGAGGGATCTCGAGCTACTTTCACAAAAATTAACAAAGTGCTCGGATGAATTTCTTAACGCTCCTTTTTGCCCCGGGAGTGTCCTGTTAGCCCGAAAATTGAGTTACAAGTTTATATAACCCCATATAACTCAATGTAACACCTTAACATATTATTATTGACTATAAACAATGTCAATAAACACTTGGAACTCATAGAGACTAATTAATTCCCAGAAAAATCCTTAAAGCACAAAAACGCACCTTCGGGTGTCACAAAAATGCGTTTTAAGCAATTGCCTTGAAGTTTTTGAGGAGCCACGAGTTCATAATCTTAAAAAGGGGATAAATTGACCATCTAAATCAATTAATGCCAGTACTAAATTCATAGTACAAATGGGGGCGATTTTTGAGACAAAAAGGTACCAAAAATCAACATTTTTACCTTAAAACTTTCATCTTTTACCATAATTAAAATGTACCAATTAAATTCTGGAACTTATTACACATATTAGTATGATCTTAGTACAATATATTGTGACAAAAATTAAATCAAAAATCAGACCCATTTATTCCCTATTGAATGCGCCATTTAAGGTGTTAAGTGACTAAGATTTTTGCAAAATTATATCCTATGCTAAGATGACTCATCCTAGCAAGTGGTATATGATAAGTAGCAACTGATTTCAGTCAAATAGGACCTCTCCACCGTATTACCTGCAGGAGAACAACAAGAGAACATTAAAGATTAGCTTAAAGGAAGAGAATGAAACTTAATGCAAATCTAGTCATATCTAGACTAGGTAATTAAACAAGTAGAACTATTTGATCAATTGGGCATGTGAGTGCCGATCTGATTTAGGTAGTGGGGAGCTGAGTGCTACTTAATTGCCAATTAATTAAGCTAGTAAAGACATATACCTAATTTCCATGGTCATTATGTTACAAATAAACAAAACCTAAACTAACTTTCTAGCACCCCATTAGCCGTGAGGCTACAAGGAATTGGAGCCTCCATTTCCATTATGCGGATCACACCTGCAAGAACAAGATTAGTACAAGTAATTAAGCTTAGTAAATTCAAAAAGGAAGATAACCACTCACATTGTCTAGTCATCCTCTCATAAGCAATCATCAAAGACATCCATTATTTCCTTCCAATCAACCGTAGCACTAGTCAAGTGGAGAGATCATTGTGGTCAATTTTGGAATCTAAATAATCTAAAACATGACATAAAATAATGACTTATGAGAAGCCAATAATTTCCAAGTTTAGTCCTTCTCATTCTTGCCTTAATTGTAACACCCCTACCGCTAATACCGTCATTACTGTACAAATACTTACCTTTGCAGCGGATATTACTTACTCAACGGCGGGTGTACAATAACGTTAGTCACCCACGTGACTAACAAGGCGGATTACAATACTACATACTATCAGTCTGATGAATATGAACATACCGAGTACTCTACACAATACAATACTTTCCTTGCATACCAATCCATAATTCGATACAACTCCAATGCAATACTATACCGAGCATACTACAATTCTTACATTACCGATACGGTTTAGACTTCCAAATTCATACTACGTTGCAAATGCAATTCCCTTTTCTCAACTACCCATGCTTATGTAGCAGTCCCCGT
The DNA here is from genome assembly GCA_023374045.1 of Limonium bicolor. Classification (NCBI taxonomy): domain Eukaryota; kingdom Viridiplantae; phylum Streptophyta; class Magnoliopsida; order Caryophyllales; family Plumbaginaceae; genus Limonium; species Limonium bicolor. Next base: position 13,172,469 of record CM041778.1, on the reverse strand, counting down.
CCTACTCTCTCGAACGGTGAACAGCTTCGGTACCTGCACACTAAAAACGGTCCCCCGAGGGGGTCAGCTTACGCTGCATATGAAATCCGCATATACCGCGTGCTAACCGCGGTACGCCGACTACTTTGGGTCGGATATACATGGAGTTCATTTTACATGCATACATACATACTCATGCTACAACAATACAATCACAATACCTACATACACATACAAGGTTCAATACTTACTAAGGAAGACAATTCAATAGTCAACCATTCATATTGGTTATTCATTCATTACTCTTCGTACTGTGTTCGATATTCTCTACTCTACTCATACTCAATCCTTACTCTTGTATACTCATCACTCCATGTTCAATACCTTACTCGTACACGATCCTTACTCTGTACTCGTTACTATACTAGTGCATACTCACTACTCAATTCTTTATACTTACTCTTACATACTCGATACTCAATACTTACTCATACGTACTCAATACTTGGTACTCATTACATACTCATACTTGCTTCTTACTCGATACTCATTACTTGGCCTCTGGGCGAGTCATACACAAGACTCACCACCGGACCTACAATACGAGGGCTATACGCTTAGCTCCTCAAATACTCAAATGTCCGTTCTACCGGACTACTCGAATTCCCAACACTCTTCTCTCAGAGCATATTACAATCTCATGGATTAGCCTAGAAGTATCTCTCTCGATAACCTCTGTTAGCTTAGGGAATTACCACCGCCTAGTATCCTCAGATTTAAGGGTTTCCCCAACATATCGAATACTCTCTCGTTTGGGGCATACTTACATCAGTCGGGTCCTCTCATAATGGGTCGACTAATTACTAAGGGGTTTGGAGATCCCTCATCATTCTTTACTACTCTCATGGTTCATGTTTTGCACCAAGATTAACTCCTCTAATAGAGGTTACTTATATACTTCCACTACTTTTCGTTTGTGGATTATTCATTTCGTTTCTCCTACCATTATCGGGAGGTTATTACTCCCATACACTCTCTCACATTCTAGTGAGTTCATTGTTTTACGTTATCGTTTATTGGTTCGTTGGTTTAGTGCGTTGCTACGGTTCCATTGGTTCACACAGGACTCTTACCACGAGTCAATACACAATAAGACTCATCTATGAGTCGGTCTACGCACTAAGTGAGGCCACACAATCAATCAAGAGAGGTTAGCTCAATCAACATACAACAAGACATGCAACGAAAGGCAATAAACCGTTTTCATGCTTTAGTCTTGATTAGCCGGCATACAGCACACAAATCAACGTAACTCGGTTAGCATACGGGGCATGAGGAAATCATACCTTTCACCGGAGTTAGCTTTAACACGTGTGTTCCCTCGTTCCTTGGTTCACACTTGTTCCACTGATAATGTTCCAACATTATTATTAATACCATACTCTTACGATACACAAATAATTACTACTCCCGTACTTACCCCGTTATCCCGGTGTACTTAATGTTCTTATACTCTCAACTTGCTTGGTTACTTTTACACTTGTTTTCATACTCATATACTTACTTTCTTACCTTTATTATTTCAATTGTGGTGTACTACTACATATATATGCATATATGTGTATAGGCATATATATATATATATGATTATTATAATCATACAGTAAAAATATTTTTTTTTTTACTCGACCGGACTTGCGACCGACCTTGCAAGTCCGGTCCATTCCAGTAGCTACCAGTACGGGAAATTTCCTGGCTCGACCGAACTTGCAAGTCCGGTCGCAAGTTCGGTCCACTCCATTAGCTTGCATTACGGGAATTTTTCTGGCCGACCGAACTTGCAAGTCCGGTTGCAAGTTCGGTCCATTCCAGAAGGTTTCTAACGGGAGTATTTTCTGGTCCGACCGAACTTGCATGTCTGGTCGCAAGTCCGGTCGATTCCAGAAGGTTTCCCGTCTTTGTAAATCTGGGCTCGACCGAACTTGCAAGTCCGGTCGCAAGTCCGGTCCGGCCCAGTACTTCAGTTTTAAAATCTGTTTTCAGTCCTCTCTTTTACCCATTACTTCCCCAATCTTCCTACATGTAGTCCCACATGTTTAAACACTATCTAGGCCCTCCAAATTTCCTTAGTTCATCCAACAATTCCTTACTCTTTCTAAATCCACATACACAATTTCTCCTCACTTCCTTTCAATTCTTACAATTGTTTTCTTTACCCTCATGCTACAGATTTTCATTTTACCCTTTACCATTCCATACTCCCTCTACCAATGCTACTCCTAGTATCCCAAATACATTTCCAAGCAAATACAATATCTATACCCAAGTCCAACATTCATTTACCAATTCTTGCACATTAAATTCTCCTAACTTCTCCAATGTATTCTTATACACTTTGCTACAGATTTTACACTTCTTATTTCTCATACTACAATTACCATTCCAATGGTCATTAAACATCTCTACTATCCCCAATACATACCTTGGTTCTCCCATTCACCAAGTCATCCACAAATGTACATATTCCTACCAAAATTTTGCCATAGTTCACCTACAATCCTCACTTATCCACACATATCCATTTCACCAAAATCATTCCTATTCTAGCCACACCCATACAAGGGTCCTACTAGCAATACAAGAAATCTTACAATATAAATTTACCAATACTTCCTCAATCCACAATACAAATACTCATATACAATTATTTGGCTCTAAGGCCTACAATCCATATACTTGCTCTTAAATACTCAAACTTCACAATTCTCAATACTAGTACAAGGTTTTGGGTTCTTTAAATATTTTACCCATTCCCACTACTCTAATGCAATAGAATCTACATTAGGAAGGAGCTCTTACCTTGAGCTTATACTTCCTTCTTTTCTTTTCCATTTCTCCTCTTGCTCTCTTTCTTGTCCAAATCGGTTTTATGGGGAATGGAGTTGCCAAACTCCATTCCCATCACCCAAGCACACAAAGACAAGCATGATTAATCTACTAGCCCTCACATTAACACTAATTCATTGGAGTGTTTAAAATACAAATTCTATCTAGGGTTTACCTTTGGAGTGCTTTATGAGGGGTTTTAGCCCTTGGTTCAAGAAGGTGTTCACACCACCATTGGAGGGTTGAAGCAAAGCTCCAAAACAAGAGGAAAAACAAGGTAAGAGAGAGAGACCAAAAATCGGCCATACCAAGAGATGGAGAAAAATGAGGTCTTTCATGGAGATTTTTACCTTGTTGGAAAGAGGAGGCTCCAAGCTTCACAATGGTGTGCTTTTCTCTTCAAATGGGGAAAACCCATGGAGATGAAGTTGCTCATTTTCGGATTTTGAAAAGATAGAAATGTAGAGCTTGAAGAGAGGAGTTCAAATATGTATTTTGTTTTTGATTTGGAGCTTTCATGTGGATGGAGCATGAGGATGAAGTTGGAGTTGCCATGGAAGCCATGGGAGAGCTCCCAAAAATCGCCCAAATCAGAGAGAGAGGAGGAAGAAAACGATGGAGAAGGAAGGAGGGAAGGAGAGAGAAGAGAGAAATGAGGGGAGAGAGAAAAAATAAGTTGCTTTTACCCTTTTATTCTACTTTTGTTTTTTTTACTCATTATTTATTTAGCTAGTGTGTGTGTGTGTGAGAGGGGGTTTATTTATCTGTTAAAACCGGCCCCCACTGTAATACTAGCTGGAGCGTTTTTCGTCTTTTTACAGAAAACGCTCGTTATTTTACCCGGTTTTGATACTATTCACTAACCGGGCCCGTTTTCCGGAATTTTCTCATTTCTTTATTTTTATTGGCTATTAAGCTTCCATAAATGCTTAATAATTATTATTTAATGATTTATAATTTTTACGTGTAACACCCCCGAATAACGATCAACAAATAAACGATGCGCCTAATGGTAACACGAGATGTCTACGCAGCGGTTTCCAACTTCATCCGGGTGTCACAGATGCCAACCACCCATGTGGTTGACAGACCACAATACCAACTCCAAGTTACGGTCTGAATGACTGGAAACAGCCCTCAATACAAACTCATAAACAATACATAGTACAATTCCCAATTACCGAGTGTCTACAACAAAGTTACCTAATCTTAAACTAAGAACTACATCTCGGGTTTAGTATCATATTACCCATACTACTACAAACTTAAAAGTCATGCCCTGATGGACTACCCCCATGGTAGTCACTTGCCTACTCTCCGCCATCGTCCAGCACAAGACCTGAAAAAAATTGGGTGTAAAGGACTCAGCAAACTACGCTGAGTATGAACGTGTGAAGCCCGCATGTTACCGGGCCACACGACTACTTGGTCGAATATTATTAAGTCAATTTACATGCTGTAATAAAGCAGTAAAGCACACATCAGCACATCATGATACCATACACACACTCATCGGTAGCATAGCAATATCAAAAGCAACCAAGCACAACTTGCAAGTAGCATAGCAATATCAACACGCAAACCAGCACAATAAGCTGCTAATGTAGCAACAACAATCATGTAAGTCATCAGACGTGTGCATAGGTTTGTTTACCAATGATCCTCACTATGGGATCGTTTGAGCGTTGTGTGTTTTCATTTCTTTTCTCTTGTTCCCATGATGTGTATTTTCTTTCTCTTCCCTTGCACCAGGTCTGGGGATATAGTCTAGATCCCGTGACCATATCATATAGGTGCCAATCTTTCCTTGTTTCTTAAAGAATCACATTTGTGAATTTTCTTATTTGCTTGGTCTCATTACACATGTTTTCCTCTATTCCCTGGCACCGAGTCAGGGGATATAGATTAGATCCCGAGACTTTATTATGTAGGTGCTAATGATTCCTTGTTCCTTTATAGGTTACTTGTGAATTCTCTTATCACCACAATTTGGAGTACATCTTGTCCATAGCTAATCCTCCATTCCCGGATAGCTCTTTCTCTCTCTATTGTTTTTAAATGTTACTGGCCATTGCCCCGGATACCAAGGGTCCGTCTCCCTATTCCTTTTTCCATGTTACTAGCCTCTGCTCCGGATTCAAGGGTCCGTCTCCCTATTCCTTCTCAATGTTCTGGTCTCTACCCCGGATACAAAGGGTCCGTCTCCCTATACATTCTCAATGTTACTAGCCTCTGCTCCGGATTCTAAGGGTCCGTCTCCCTATTCCTTCTCAATGTTATGGTCTTTACCCCGGATACAAAGGGTCTGTCTCCCTATTCATTCTCAATGTTACTAGCCTTTGCTCCGGATTCAAAGGGTCTGTCTCCCTATTCATTCTCAATGTTACTAGCCTTTGCTCCGGATTCAAAGGGTCCGTCTCCCTATTCATTCTCAATGTTACTAGCCTTTGCTCCGGATTCAAAGGGTCCGTCTCCCTATTCATTCTCAATGTTACTAGCCTTTGCTCCGGATTCAAAGGGTCCGTCTCCCTATTCATTCTCAATGTTACTAGCCTTTGCTCCGGATTCAAAGGGTCTGTCTCCCTATTCATTCTCAATGTTTTGGCTTATCATTATCTTTGATAACTCGACACCATAGTGGGTGTCTTTAGAGGTCCTCTATAGTTAAGAGGGGTTTTCTCTTTGTATAGTTCTTTTGTTTTGTCTATGTGGTTCGTCATGTCTCACCAAGGAGACTTGCTCTTCATTATGATTAATGAATAGACACCATAGTGGGTGTCATGGTAGTCCTCAATGGTTTAGAGAGGAGTTCCCCTTATTGAGTTTTCTTTGTTTTCATAGTTCGTAGTAGTTCGTCTCAAGTTCCATAAACGAGAAAGGGACTAAACTACTGTGTGCGCGCAAGTAAAATGCCACAAGGATATATATAACACGCATAAAAGCAAGCCACAAGAAGCAATCCAATTTTCATGCTTTTAGTCTTAGAGTCATTGTCACCCAAAGCACACAGCACACAAAGCAAACAAGCCGTGTAACACGGCAACATACGAACCACACATGTCCATACCTTATTCAGAAGTACGAGTCGTCTCAAACCCGGAGTTCCCGGTCGGAGTTCGCTACGGCCCTAGCGTTAATTTAAAAACAATGTGTCAGTTTATCATTTCATGTGATGACACTTTATATCGTACGTTATTCTCTAGGTATATTGCTAGATGCTTAGTTTATAACAATTCTTAGAACTTCACATGCACTACTTCTAGGCTTATTTTACTCCTAGGATGTTCACACGATAACTGAGTCCTCTTTCCTTAGTTAATGTTTTTAGAGCGGTTCTATGCGCTAACCATGTAGCAAGTTTATATAAGATGGATTTGCACTTGTCTAAGAGGTATTCCTTTCTTAGCTAAGTAGTTATGTTTTGAGCTCATTATTTACACAATAACTCCTAATGTATTTATGGAGTTCACTTATACCGTGACACCAAGTTTCCAAAACCGAAAATAACGTTCTTGTATACAACCTTATCTTATCACACCTTTAATGTATCTAATAGTGTTCTAAACTTCCCAAAATGTTTCCACCAACTCATTAGGTAGATTAGTACTGGTTTGGGTTCACATCAGACTAATATCATCCTTATGATACCCATGTAATCGGGTTATACAAGAACTATAACATCAATGCAAAACTGCAACCACAATCTAAATGTTTTCTTCTTGTTCCTAGTCATTCTTTAGTTTAACGGAATTTCACTCCTTCCCACAGCACTTATAACTTCCTTAGGTGTGTTGGAGGTGTTTTAGATTCTTTAGCCACTCAGTACAGCTCCTTCAATTCTCTCTGTACAACGTTATACAAGAAAGAAAACCATTAACAAAATCTGAAACCACATCTATGAGTTTCCTCTTCATCCTGTTATCTAAGTTGTGAATCTGTCCGCTACACTATCCCAAGGTTCCTACCTACTTAGTTACGGTTCTTGCAGTATTTTAATTCCAAAACAGATCCACCTCTGAAAGATTATTTACACACAAATCTGAAACTAAGCAGAAAACAGAAACATGAATCTGGAGAAAACTGAAACCAAACCGTTACATTCCCTAGTGTTACATTCCTGGTTTGCTCACAAGGTGATTTTCAGTTTCTTCCCAACCTGTCGGTCTACTTAGCTATAGGTTTTAATACGGTGTTAGTTTTAAGACCACCCAAGCAATACTGTTGTACCCTCTGAAACATATTTATACAGAAATTCAGAAACTGAAAACATATCTGTTTTTCCTACCTCTTATGTTTCTGTCTGTTCACGATTTTATTTTCAATTCATTCCACCACACTCTCACGCACTTAATTAGGTGTTTACTCCAGGTCACAACACCAGAGATAGACCTAAGACAGCAATTTAGAGCCACTAGAAAGTCATTACACAGAACTGCATTGTTGCAGAAAACTCACGGTAGGAACTGATATACTTCATTGCTTCTGGTTTACTCAAGAAGTGATTTTCAGTTTTCTTTTCCTCATTAACAACCCTTGTAGTTTAGGGTGTGATAGTTTTTCTTTTCCCACGTTCTAACAGACTCAAAATAGCCCAATTGACATCTCTGAAAACTTACTTGCACACAATCAGTAAAACTGAAAATATCCACTGAAACATGCTCTGGTTTCTTTTCCTTCTTTTTGTCTTTCTGTTTCGTTAATGGTCTTAGATTTCCACCTCCCTCACCTGGCTCAGCCGTTTAGTTAAGATCTTAAGACAACCTTAATTCTAAAACAGACCTAGAACAATATAGTTTAGTTACTGAAATTTCAACAGCAACTGATGCATTTAATTTTCTGTGTTTTTAAGTTGCTAGCTGTTTTCTTTTTCTTTTCCTTCCAACACTCTCACGTGTAAATAACTTAGACAGGTGCATGTATTGTTATTCAATCCCATTCCAGGACAGCAAGTGTATTGAGGCTCATGTTACAGAATTCAAAATGATTATCAGTTTAAAATGAACAGATTCATCCCCTCTTGTTTTCTGTTGATGTCATAAGTTTAGAGATATCTCACCTCTTTTATCTCAGTTGTTCCCCAGTTGATCTCTGGCCCACCACAATGTTTCCTGCCCCTTGGTGACTTCGACAACAGCTGAGAAAAGTTTCTCCAGAGATCAGGCCTGATCAATCAGGTAGACATATCGTGGGAAAAACTGACAGGTAAGTTTACCTGGTTATGAGTTTTGTTTTGAAACGGAAATGGCTCTTCTCCCTGGAGGGTTTTGGCACTAGTCCTGAGTTTGTTTTACAGGTAATGCCACACCAATGATGAAGAGGAATGAGTCAAACAGAAGGGAAAATATTCTCGGGTATGAAGACAAAGGTGAATGACACAAGTTGAGCACCTGATAATTACTTCACTTGTGGTCAGAGAATGAATTGCAGTGCTCTTGGACTTACACAGCTGGGATGAATTCTTGCGTGAAACAGAAGGGAGTTAGAGAAAGTGGTGCATGGAACAAGTGAGAATCGGGTGAGTTATTTGGCGTTTGCTCTGGTATAATAGTAAGACTGAAACATAATGGTTTTCTTTTCTTTGATCTTACCTTGGGCTGTTCTTCACTAGAGCGGGGTTGGTTCCTGATCAGGTTTCTCTTTGTTGCACGAAAACGCAGCAGCTTGCAAAAGGGACTTGAACTGATGTGCACGCCAGAAATGAAGCTGTTCCTGGTTGGGTTTTCAAATGGAAAGTGCAGTAGATTTTCGGACAGAGAAAACAAAAAAAGGTGAAAGAATTGAGCAATGTTGCGGTAGCAGTTTATGCAGAAACATGAGCATGCAGAGAAGTGAGCATGCAGAGAAGAAGGGATGGTTAGTAAGTTTATGAATCAGGAGGCACAAGGCAAGGGAAGAATGGAGCGTGGGATACGGAGGCAACCATTTCCCATAAGAGGGTGTTGGTTTACTGATCGGGTTCTTGGAACTGAAACAACGGCACCAGGAGGAAGAATTGTTAATTCCAAACAGGCACAAGTGAGTTTACTGAGACCTCTGAAATAGAATAATACTGTCATTAGGGAGTGTTTGTGAGTTCCCACAAGGTAGGCTGGTGGAAGTTTGAGCTGTTCAAACTCCCACGTTAGGAGTGGCTGGTCTCTGACTCGAGTGGGGTAGTAGAATCAGCAGCAAGGCCTTGACTAGTACATATTTTTTTTTTTGAGCATTGTTAACTAGGGAAATGAGTGGCCTGTGTTGCTGTGTGCCACTGTCGATAGTGGAACAGAAGAGAATGGTGGATATCGAGGCTCTGTACCTCAACAAGAAAGGAAGGTGCTAATGCCTTGTGCTGCTGTTCAAGGATTGGAGCGCGTCAGATCAGGAGGGGAAAACAGTGAGTGTTGTATTGTTTCTCCCCCTTTTTTTGTATGACTCAATAGACTCGATATTAGTTTTACTTCGTTAGTTATAGTTATTGAATTTGAGCTCAGCTTAATCGGTTAAGGCATCCGGGGAGGCACGTGAGGTCCGGGTTCGAGCCTTAGCGGGCGTCTTTGCTCCTTTTTCTTTCTCTTTTTTTTTTGTATAAGTTATACTTGATTGTTTATATATGTACGACTATATATTATTTCATGTGATTCTATATTTTTTGTAACGCGGTTATGCGGCGTTACCGTCACTTATTACAACGTTACAATTTCGTAACGTTACGTACGTGTATTTTTCGTATTCGTACATATATACATATATTAGATTTAATTGCTCGTACGTTACTTTATGTCCGAATTATAAAACGCATTGATTTTATGCGTTTTAATGTTTAGGGGTATTTCATTACGGGTCTGTTTGACCACTTAAAGTCACGTTTCGGGTTTCCTCGAAAACGTGCGCTAAAGCTCTTTTTGCGTTTTAATACATTTCTTGGATCCGTTTTCTTCGGGAATCATTCTCATATACTAATTAGGCATGAATAAGCCTTAGGAATCCTTACGATACTATAACTGAGGTCTCGTACCTCCTATGGTTATTTAACGCTCATTTAGCGTTTTTCACTTTTTAAGCTTTTCTTCATTTTCTTTTGGATTTATTTTCTTTACCAAAAATTACTTAGGCACTATTAGGCCTTTAAATACCATATTAAAATATTCTAATCACCATATTTAAGTTCGGGGTATTTCATTAATACTTACGTGAGTCTTTGCTCATTTCACTGGCCACATTAACCGTATGATCTTTCAAGTCTTGAAGCAAGAAATCATCCTAGTTACTCCTACAATTTTTTCCAAGCATAGATGTTCCAAGGAGGTTCCTAATTCAACAACAACACAAGGAACAACAAGATCAAGTTAAGGTATATTTTCATGTTTAAAATCTTAAGAAATTCCTTAAACAATTTTCAAAATTTAAAACCTTCTAAATCCACATCCTCTTCATTATTTCATGAAGGAAAATTGGATCTACAATCATCCCAAGGTGTACCAAAAATACCTTGATAAATTCCTAAGGTAAACTCTTGAAAAACTACTTCAATCTTATTTAAATTTTTGTTAGAAGTCTAACAAATGGATCTCCTAAAAATGTATAAGGAGGCCGAAATCTCTACATCAAAATAGCATTTGGAGAGCTTGGAATTCAAGGAGAAATCAAGTACAAGAATTGTCTTGATTTAAGGAGTAAGTATATATATTTAAGGTTTATTAAGCTTAAGCTTGATTTAAGCTTCAAACTTTGGTATAAAAATTATAGATAACCTCTAAATAAATTGAGGCCAAAATATATGGATTATATTGTCAAGAAAATAATTTATAACATATAAGGTAAGATTATAAGGTATAAATATGTGTCACAAAAATTAATTATGATGCATATATTACTAAACCGAATTATCTAAGGATTTATTGTCCTATTTTGAGATTATAACCATTCTAAGTCATATAGCATAATTTTTAGAAGTGTTATATGGCTCATATACATTTATATGTATTTATTATAAAGTTTAAATCAAGTTTTGGAAACTATATGGTAAACTAAATCAAGGCCGAGAATAAAAGGTATTATCTAGTGATTTTCGAATATAGAAGTGTATTAACTTATATTATAAATTTTGGGAACATTAAAAATAGCTACAAGTATTTAATGGTTAGTTAAATAAGTTACGTGGCAAAAATACAAATTTTGAGAAGTTTGGTGTACAAAATATGAAAACCAAGATCGTAAGGGGTTGTTTGGTATACTTATATTATATATAAGGTAAGAATTAATATTATAAATTTTGGTGAATTTAAATAAGTGGTTAAGTGTTTAAAATAACATTTTTATAAAAGTTTTGGGGCTATTTTGTAATTATTGGAAAATATAGTGTATGGCCGAGAATTACTTATGATTTTATGGGTTTATTAAAGTATTAATTATGAAATTAAGTCTTGGTCAAAGTGTTGACCAAAAACTTTGGGATAAAATGATTTATGACATAAAATATTAAGTTTATAAAAGTTTTGGGGTGAATATGTGATTTATGAAAGTATATGTATAATACCGAATTGTTTAAGGGGCACAAATATAATTTGTGAATTTATATGGGTTTTTCCGGAATTAAAGATAATTAAATATTAAACTATAGTTTATAAGTTAATATGTAACTTATATAAAGTTTTGGAGTTAAAGTGTAAATATGAAAAACTATATGTTGAAACCGAAAAGCTTATGGGCTTAACTAGTAATTTATAAAAGTTGGTAAGATCAATTTGTAATTACCGAAAATTATAAGAGTGCTTGGTAAATTGTAAAAGTAAGGTGGTTAATTAATAATTACAAAGGTTAATGTGGATAATTAGTGAATTATAAAAGCTATAAGGTTATTTGGCAATTTATAGAAGATAATATAATTGTTTTACAATTTCCGAAAATTAATATGGGTATTTAGCAAATTATAGAAGTATATGGTTATTTGATAAGTTGTAAAAGTTAATGGGTTCAAATTATGATTACCGAAAATATATGTGGTTATTTAATATTTATAAAGTTGTTGGGTATAAAATATAAATACCGAATTATAAGGTTGGTTTTGTAATTTAATAAGGAAAGGAAGTAAAACTAGTGTAACGCCCCTATTAACCATAAATACAGCTGAAATAAAACTCTAAGGCGATTACAGACCATCGGGTTCCAAACACCCGGCACCAAACCTCACCAATTACAACTTACAATCTACAAAAGCTACGGTCTGAACTCGAGAAAAACTTAACACAAACATAATAGGAATTAAACACATTAACTCTCCACAAAACCTAGTCCCATCCCAAACGCTCATTCTCTTCGTGGCCACCTGTAAATCAATTTGTACATGCAAGATGAAACCAAGCAGCCCACCCCGAAAGGGGCGGGTCAGTTCCCTGGAATGGAACTGGTACAATTCTCCAAAAACAAACTTATAAAACATAACTCTTCAAAATAAACAGTAACTTGAAATTAAACTCTTGAAAGTAAAGCAGGGAAACAAGGCACTTTAAAATCACCAAGCCAAAGATAACAAGTTAAGGATAAAGATAAATGATAGAAAAGGTAAAGTTAGTGAAACACAATCACATCATGTGTTAGTGAACATCCATTTCCTTAGTTAAACCCAATTCCCATTAGGAGTAGAAAAACTCAGATAGTCACAAAGGACTAGGAATGATAAAACAGATCCAAGAACCAAGAACTCAAGAGTGGAATAGTTTCAACTGGGAGAGATGGCCCCCACCGCCAATCACGTCCTTTTAGGACAGGGGATATACAGCCCCTCACTGTTTATCACGTCCACTAAGGACAGGGGATATACAGCCCCTCTCTGTCTACCACATCCACTAAGGACAGGGGATATACAGCCCCTCACTGTCTATCACGTCCACTAAGGACAGGGGATATACATCCCCTCACTGTCTATCACGTCCACTAAGGACAGGGGATATACAGCCCCTCACTGTCTATCACGTCCCTTTTTGGGACATGGGATATACAGCCCCTCACTGTTACCATTGAAGACGCGCGCACGTCGAAAGAAAGATTTCCAAGATTGACCTTTTCCAAATTCCCACTAGATCACCAACTACCCAGAGCAATACCAAAACACTCAGTCCTACAGAGTGCAGAAGCGTAAACCCTAAGCAGTCAATGTCTAACGGGACACCAAACAGAAGAAACCAATACCCAAGTGAGTTCCACAACCAAGGCTCAGTTAGTCACACAAGCTGAGTTAGTCACACAACCATTTCCTTTTTAGAAATTCCTCTTAAAGTCAGTTAACGTTTTCCAAAACATTCCACAAGTCAATCAGCAAAAATATCAGAGTACGAGAAATCGTACAAAACATTCCATAAAGTCCAAAACACATCAAGCTGAGTACGAGAAATCGTACCTGGGTAACGCTGTAGCAGTTCTAATCTACTTGCGCAAACAATCAACAGTACTCTGAAGAATATTAAAGGTAGTCTATCATCAATCACTTGTAGCCCACGTTAAGTTAAAATAAACTCCTCACTCTTATTTCTAAGTCTCAATTGTCTTTTAAGCCCTCACTTAAATGTTATGTATAACCTTTGACTTGTCTTAGAATGTTGTATAACTCAAGGTTGCAGGATCAAGGAATGTATTTTATTAACACTTGTTAATTGTTCCACCACCCTTATCCACTTTACCCATACTTACCATAATTCTCACATTAAAGACCTTAATAACATAAGTGCATTATACGTTATTCAATCAAATCTTAGAATTTCAATAACAATTCTTAAGCTCAATACTTTTACTCTTACTTTAGAATAAACATCGTCTTATGACCTATAATAGGTTTATCTTAGAATACTATACTATTAATTCACAATGTAATGATTATGTACTTTATCCATATTACCAAGTAAACCAACATGATTAAGTTTCCCCTTAACTTAATTAAGAGCTACATCTTGTTTATGGAACCATAGTGTTCTAGACACATTTTATTATAACCTAGTTGAGTCACTAAACTCAATTATCATAACCTTAGTTCAGAATGACTTTTTATTACAACCACCTAATAATTTTGTCATAAGATGTTAAATTACTCTTCATCTTGAAACAACTATATTATAGTTAACTTAGACTTATCGGACCCTTACATTTAATATTCACACGGTACATTATTTGCTCAATTATTACCTATATAATAAGGTGTTTAAATATAACCTTTTATGTATCCTTACTTACCTTTAATCTCCTAAATATTTTATTTTTACACACATGCACTCTATAGACTATGTATAATCCTTTTGTACTAACCTTCAATAAACTTAAGCCTTAAATACGTTTTAAATTGTTTTACAAAGCCTAAGGTTTCAAAGGAATAACTTAATAAATTAATTCCCTTCATTGCATTTAGGATGGACAATATATCTACATAGAGTAGAATTTATCAAAGAATTAAATTCTGGTTCGTAAGCGAAATTGTTAATTATATGGAAATTCTCATATTTTATATTCAAATAACCTACCATTAATCCCCATTACCGTAAAGTATATCAATATAATATCTGATGTAACTTAGTTTTATCTAATAAAGGTTCAAAGGTTTTAAGTATCAAATTCCTATTTATAAACCTTATATAAATTCTAACTACTAGATACCTCACTTAATTGTAAACTCACATCCTAAGTATTGGTAATAATGTTATAAATGTATTTCATATGGCTTATCTAATGCCAAGAAACTTAAGGAATATCATTTAGATAATTTCCAAATCATAGTTTAATATAGTTTTATACCATAATCCTTTTAATGATTTTATCTTAAAACATTAAGTTATATTCCAATACTACAAATGTTAAGAAATGATTAAATCTAGACTTACTAATCCACCTCACATTTAGATGTAAAAGTATTTTATTTATTTTATTATTGTTTATATATTAAGAACATTTAGATGTAAAAGTATTACATTTATTCATTAATTATATAGTAAGTTCTATTTGTGTAAAATCTAATTACAAATATTCCTAAGTCCCAACTTATTAATTACCTAACCAAATTATAGATTTACATTATGGTCATTGACTAAATATATACATGTATTTTAATACTGTTTATATAAATCTTAGAAATTCAAGGGTAACTCAAAACTCAATTCCATAATCATAAATTAATAACACCTCATATAATATTCTTTTATTAGTATCATGCAGAGGTTTAGTTTAACTCATAATTCCTTCATATTATTTTTCTATAAGGTATTTTATTCTTTTATTTACTCATTTATTTTATGTGTATTTATTAGGATTAATTCAAGACATCCTTTATTTAGTTTTATTGCATTCAATTATTTAAATTAACCTTTACACATATCTATATCCAAAATATGGTTTATAAATAAAATATTTTCCTTAGTTTCAATTAAGCATATTAACTACTTATATAATTAATGTAAATGTAGATTAATTTAGTTCCTTGATTTACTTTAAGTTATCTCTTAATTCCCTTTTTTAAATGCGTAAAAAAATATTTATTTATTCCTTAGTTAATTAAAATAACTCCCATATATATAGTAAATAAAATGTAGGATAACTAAATTCCTTAATTTATATAAGTTTCTACTTAAGTAAGTATATACATATATGTAAATAATTTCACTTCTCTTAAAAGCTAATACAAAAACATTTATAAACTTACTGTTATAAAATATTAATTTAGTTTCCTTTATTTTCCCCCAGCTTAAAAGTTAATTAACAAACCATACTTTAATTTTTGGTTACATTAAAAACCTTATATTATAGGTTATTCTTATGAAAAACTCATAACACAATTTTTAAAACCTTTTACCAGTGCCCAAAATTCCCAAATTTAATATACAGTAACTATAACATTTTAGACATATTATAAAATTTTTATTTCATAAAAATATCTTTTTAATTTGGCCAAATAATTCCAGAAAACCCGTAACTTGTAAAAATCATAACTTATGTTTAAAAACTCCAAAACCATAATAATTTACATCAAAATAAACTAGATAAAATAAGGAATCTATGGTTAAAATTTCAAGTCAAAATACATTCGGGAAGATACTTAAATTAACCCAACAAGTTAAGACTATTTACTGGAATTTATTAAAAACCTAAAACAATTTTAATCACCACCCGATCTAATCTGGACCGTCCAATTCTTTAAACTCTGATCGGACGGTCCCGAAAACTCAAGTTCTTCAGCGACCACACTTCGACCCCCGAGTACTAAATCGTTAATTTCTCCTAATCCACAGAACGAATTGAGTGATTTTTGTTTCTATGGATTCGTAATCAAATTCTGGTTCTATTGGTCCCGGTTTCCCCAATTATAATGCAATATATATCAAGATTCGAAATCGTTTCGAGAGTTAGGGTTCATATCGGAAATCAAATACAAATCTTACCAATTCTCCTAATCTAACACGAAATTGACTAAATTAAAACATGGGTTAGATCGGAAACACGACTACGAACAGCACCAACGGAGAAATTTGATCGGAGACTCACCGGATTGTGCGAATTGTGTGAATTACAATTCGGAAAACTGGGAAAAACTCTCGAACTTTAACCAGTTCGTGGTGCCAACTTTGAGGATCTATAACTAGCAGTACGAAACGAGTTAGATTATGAGTAATGGCTCATTGGAAAGAAGAATTGTAGATCTACGTATTGGTAGCAAGATCTAAACCTAACTCGCACCATACAGAAAGATATTGAAGTCACAAAACACGAGTTTACCTCTCTGTTTCGGTGTTATTTTATGTGCTGTTGAAACCGAAACTTTAGACCTCTATATCTCCCAACTGGTTACGAATCAGACTTGGGCATAAACACGAAAATTGTAGAGGGATTAGAGATCTTTACAACGACGAGCTAAAGAATCGAATTTTGGTTGATTAACGAAGAAGTTATGATCGACGCAAGTTACCTGAAAACGAAGGGAAATCTGGAATTCTGGAAACAGTTTCGCAAGGTGGCTACTTTGGCTCGATTTTCCGGTTGATTCAGAAGGAGTTAGGGTTTGTATGAGTAATTGTTGGAAAGAGGAATTGTAGGAGAAGAGAATGAAGAAGACGGCATGGAAAAATATTAAGAGATGTAAAAGTTATAGCCGTCTAAAGTTAGGGCAAAGGAATGAAATCGGTTACCGAAATTCAGGGAGAGAATCGGCTAAGTGTGGGCGACCCATTACAGAGTGACACGTGGCATCTCTTAAAATTTTGATTCAAAACTTCAATCTAGCATAACTTTGGCTAGGATGATCCGTTTTTGACGTTCTTTTTATCGATCTTCATGGTTTTTCATAACCTATTTATTGGTATAGGTTTCATGGCCTGGTTTGACCATTCTCAAAAAGTCAACTCTAGCAAGGCTTAATAAGCTTTAAGGTTCCTAGAATTTTATATTGACTTTTATGTTTCAAAACAATGTTCCAACACTTCCTATAATCTTTATAATATATTCGGAGTGTTTAGTAATTTTCCCAAGATTTATTGACTTATAAATCTTATTATTAAATTCATAATACTATCTAATAATGTATAATAATTAGGGTTAAATAGGAGAAAACCCCTAAATAAATTTCACAACTCCGTATAATAATTTAATATTCATTGTTCCATATCATAATTTAATTTTTAATAGTATTATTAAATGTTTAATAAAAGAAATCCCCTAAATTAATTTAAATTAATTTAGGGGTATTTCAGTATATCCCCCTTAAAAGAAACTTCGCCTCGAAGTTTAAAAATCAACTAATAGGCACTCACACCGCTTCGGGTGTGCTGAGACAATAATAATTCCAATGAAATTCCATACCAAACCAATCCTTTATTTCCTTCCATTTCCATAACAACATTCCACTCAAGATTACTCGAAAATCAAACTGAACCAGGATATACCAAGATATAGCATGATGAAAATCCAAAAGTCACATACTGAGTCATAATGTAAAAAAAAAAAAGCACATACAAACACCAGCCAAGCACATACAAACACCTCTCATTCTACTACTAATATTGTTCTCCTTTTACTAACAATGCAACGAGGCATAATCCGGATGAGATAACGAAGGAGGAGTATGCCAGCATATCCCCCTTAAAAGAGCTAAGATACGCCCTCGTACCGCTACTAACGACACATTCAAAGAATTCAACACCTTATTAACCAGCTTGTTGTGAATTTACTGCACCGTTGATTTTATCTATGACCGTTACATATATCTGTATCTCTTGATTGTTATGTAATTGTATTTCCTTGGTGGTTATAAGATTTTATCTTATGATTATTATCCATTCATTTAATGACTGATACGAATTATATGTCCCTATATGATCATTTATCATATCAATTATATTACCAAGCTATAAACCAGGTGTAACGTACTTGAGTAGTTTAACATAATATTCCCGATCATTTAATAATCCTCAATAATCTTCCAAAATTATCTTCAAAGGTTTATTAGTCAACCATATGTTAAAACTCTATAAGATAAATATTTTCTGTGACTTTTCAAGTTTCAATTGTTTTTATAATTAACTATCGTATTTTAGACGATTCATTCAGTGTTTACTTTATAAAATTTACTTATTATATAACTTCACCCAAGGCAGAATTTTAGGAAGTTCTTCCAAAATCTGATTCCTTTATCTTAAAATTTATATATTATATTTTTTTAAGGTAGGGACTCTGTATAAAATTTTAAGTCAAATAAGCTAGTCTAATGAAAACTCACTCACTCTTGGTAATTATTTTTCTTAAGGTTTGTTCTATGTAAGTATTCTCCTGATTATTAAATCTTAGTACTCCCTTAGATAATGGTGGCTTTTGGTAAATATCACTCTTAGCGTGTCTTTTAAAATTTTATACATGTATAATGTTAAACTTCCAAGTAAACATGAGAATTTCCAGTCTTTAAGTAACTCTCAATTTTTTTAAGATGCTCAATACTCAAGTATTTAGGATCAATGATACTTAGTTTAGTATTACTCTTCTCTTCACTCAATCTTTAAGTAACTTCTTTTATTGATTTTTTTTTATATTCAACCAGGGGTGGATGTTGTATCTTGGAGTACCCAAACTTAATTCCCTTCCTCCATATATAGGTATTTTTCACCCAAGCTTTAACCCAATAAACCCTTTACATTTATGAGTTTTAATATCGGATCTTAAGACACAAATTTTGATTTGTTCATTGTGGTTAGCAATGAAATATGTCTAGCTCAAGATTTCATGATGGTAACGTCTTACCACCACTTCCCCTCAAGTTCAACACAATCCATCACCTGCGTAGAAGATTATATACGGTTAGATGACAAGGCTTGTCTAGCCCCTAAACTTCTAGAAGTGGGTGTGCACCCCCACTACTTTCAGCCTAGGAGTTCGTCGCACCAGGCACTTCCCGTAGGGTGTTAGGTTTAGGTGTTTTCTTTCTAAAGTTAACATAAAGTTTTAATGTGTTTTACAAGTTCAGATGTTGATCTTTTCTAATACGCTACTAGTTCTTGTTAGCTTAATAACTTTCTAGACTTGAGATTTATCCTAACATTACCTTTAGGCAACAATTTGTACCAAGTAATTCTTGAAATTTATTTCCAAACTTTAAAGGAGTTGAAGTATTTTCACATAATATCAATACTAATTTAATTATGTAAAGTTCTATTTGTATACTGTTTTCAACCAAAAGTATTCGTTAAAATTCTAGGAATTTGTGTACTAGCTTTTAAAGGATTGCATTTTTAGCAATGTATTCTCCATGAGTATGCTTTTGAAAAATAGCTTAATAGTTGGTTTATCTCAACCAAAATCTTATCGTACTTAATATAGGATGTTCCAAACTTATATATATATATATATTTGTAGTTTATTGTTGGAACGGTATAACAACACATCACACTCAACAGACATTCACAAAAGAAAAGTGTGTAAAGGAATCATTCTCAATTCCAAAAAGGGTTAGGAGTCGTGCCTTACTGGAGTCCTCACTTCCCAATTCTACCCCAGTTCCCCAGTTTTAAGTGCACCTATAATCTAAGTATTTCACTCGGCTTGTTTTCTCGGGTTCAGAGCGTAACTACGCTCTGATACCACTTTCTGTAACGCCCCTATTAACCATAAATACAGCGGAAATAAAACTCTAAGGCGATTACAGACCATCGGGTTCCAAACACCCGGCACCAAACCTCACCAATTACAACTTACAATCTACAAAAGCTACGGTCTGAACTCGAGAAAAACTTAACACAAACATAATAGGAATTAAACACATTAACTCTCCACAAAACCTAGTCCCATCCCAAACGCTCATTCTCTTCGTGGCCACCTGTAAATCAATTTGTACCTGCAAGATGAAACCAAGCAACCCACCCCGAAAGGGGCGGGTCAGTTCCCTGGAATGGAACTGGTACAATTCTCCAAAAACAAACTTATAAAACATAACTCTTCAAAATAAACAGTAACTTGAAATTAAACTCTTGAAAGTAAAGCAGGGAAACAAGGCACTTTAAAATCACCAAGCCAAAGATAACAAGTTAAGGATAAAGATAAATGATAGAAAAGGTAAAGTTAGTGAAACACAATCACATCATGTGTTAGTGAACATCCATTTCCTTAGTTAAACCTAATTCCCATTAGGAGTAGAAAAACTCAGATAGTCACAAAGGACTAGGAATGATAAAACAGATCCAAAAACCAAGAACTCAAGAGTGGAATAGTTTCAACTGGGAGAGATGGCCCCCACCGCCAATCACGTCCTTTTAGGACAGGGGATATCCAGCCCCTCACTGTTTATCACGTCCACTAAGGACAGGGGATATACAGCCCCTCTCTGTCTACCACGTCCACTAAGGACAGGGGATATACAGCCCCTCACTGTCTATCACGTCCACTAAGGACAGGGGATATACAGCCCCTCACTGTCTATCACGTCCACTAAGGACAGGGGATATACAGCCCCTCACTGTCTATCACGTCCCTTTTTGGGACAGGGGATATACAGCCCCTCACTGTTACCATTGAAGACGCGCGCACGTCGAAAGAAAGATTTCCAAGATTGACCTTTTCCAAATTCCCACTAGATCACCAACTACCCAGAGCAATACCAAAACACTCAGTCCTACAGAGTGCAGAAGCGTAAACCCTAAGCAGTCAATGTCTAACGGGACACCAAACAGAAGAAACCAATACCCAAGTGAGTTCCACAACCAAGGCTCAGTTAGTCACACAAGCTGAGTTAGTCACACAACCATTTCCTTTTTAGAAATTCCTCTTAAAGTCAGTTAACGTTTTCCAAAACATTCCACAAGTCAATCAGCAAAAATATCGAAGTACGAGAAATCGTACAAAACATTCCATAAAGTCCAAAACACATCAAGCTGAGTACGAGAAATCGTACCTGGGTAACGCTGTAGCAGTTCTAATCTACTTGCGCAAACAATCAACAGTACTCTGAAGAATATTAAAGGTAGTCTATCATCAATCACTTGTAGCCCACGTTAAGTTAAAATAAACTCCTCACTCTTATTTCTAAGTCTCAATTGTCTTTTAAGCCCTCACTTAAATGTTATGTATAACCTTTGACTTGTCTTAGAATGTTGTATAACTCAAGGTTGCAGGATCAAGGAATGTATTTTATTAACACTTGTTAATTGTTCCACCCTTATCCACTTTACCCATACTTAACCATAATTCTCACATTAAAGACCTTAATAACATAAGTGCATTATACGTTATTCAATCAAATCTTAGAATTTCAATAACAATTCTTAAGCTCAATACTTTTACTCTTACTTTAGAATAAACATCGTCTTATGACCTATAATAGGTTTATCTTAGAATACTATACTATTAATTCACAATGTAATGATTATGTACTTTATCCATATTACCAAGTAAACCAACATGATTAAGTTTCCCCTTAACTTAATTAAGAGCTACATCTTGTTTATGGAACCATAGTGTTCTAGACACATTTTATTATAACCTAGTTGAGTCACTAAACTCAATTATCATAACCTTAGTTCAGAATGACTTTTTATTACAACCACCTAATAATTTTGTCATAAGATGTTAAATTACTCTTCATCTTGAAACAACTATATTATAGTTAACTTAGACTTATCGGACCCTTACATTTAATATTCACACGGTACATTATTTGCTCAATTATTACCTATATAATAAGGTGTTTAAATATAACCTTTTATGTATCCATAATCATAAATTAATAACACCTCATATAATATTCTTTTATTAGTATCATGCAGAGGTTTAGTTTAACTCATAATTCCTTCATATTATATTTTCTATAAGGTATTTTATTCCTTTTATTTACTCATTTATTTTATGTGTATTTATTAGGATTAATTCAAGACATCCTTTATTTAGTTTTATTGCATTCAATTATTTAAATTAACCTTTACACATATCTATATCCAAAATATGGTTTATAAATAAATATTTTCCTTAGTTTCAATTAAGCATATTAACTACTATATTATATAATTAATGTAAATGTAGATTAATTTAGTTCCTTGATTTACTTTAAGTTACCTCTTAATTCCCTTTTTTAAATGCGTAAAAAAATATATATATATTTATTCCTTAGTTAATTAAAATATTAACTCCCATATAATATAGTAAATAAAATGTAAGATAACTAAATTCCTTAATTTATATAAGTTTCTACTTAAGTAAGTATATATACATATATGTAAATAATTTCACTTCTCTTAAAAGCTAATACAAAAACATTTATAAACTTACTGTTATAAAATGTTAATTTAGTTTCCTTTATTTTCCCCCAGCTTAAAAGTTAATTAACAAACCATACTTTAATTTTTGGTTACATTAAAAACCTTATATTATAGGTTATTCTTATGAAAAACTCATAAACACAATTTTAAAACCTTTTACCAGTGCCCAAAAATTCCCAAATTTAATATACAGTAACTATAACATTTTAGACATATTATAAAATTTTTATTTCAGAAAAATATCTTTTTAATTTGGCCAAATAATTCCAGAAAACCCGTAACTAATTGTAAAACATAACTTATGTTTAAAAACTCCAAAACCATAATAATTTACATCAAAATAAACTAGATAAAATAAGGAATCAAGTCAAAATACATTCGGGAAGATACTTAAATTAACCCAACAAGTTAAGACTATTTACTGGAATTTATTTAAAACCTAAAACAATTTTAAATCACCCGATCTAATCTGGACCGTCCAATTCTTTAAACTCTGATCGGACGGTCCCGAAAACTCAAGTTCTTCAGCGACCACACTTCGACCCCCGAGTACTAAATCGTTAATTTCTCCTAATCCACAGAACGAAATTGAGTGATTTTTGTTTCTATGGATTCGTAATCAAATTCTGGTTCTATTGGTACCGGTTTCCCCAATTATAATGCAATAAATATCAAGATTCGAAATCGTTTCGAGAGTTAGGGTTCATATCGGAAATCGAATACAAATCTTACCAATTCTCCTAATCTAACACGAAATTGACTAAATTAAAACATGGGTTAGATCGGAAACACGACTACGAACAGCACCAACGGAGAAATTTGATCGGAGACTCACCGGATTGTGCGAATTGTGTGAATTACAATTCGGAAAACTGGGAAAAACTCGAACTTTAACCAGTTCGTGGTGCCAACTTTGAGGATCTATAACTAGCAGTACGAAACGAGTTAGATTATGAGTAATGGCTCATTGGAAAGAAGAATTGTAGATCTACGTATTGGTAGCAAGATCTAAACCTAACTCGCACCATACAGAAAGATATTGAAGTCACAAAACACGAGTTTACCTCTCTGTTTCGGTGTTATTTTATGTGCTGTTGAAACCGAAACTTTAGACCTCTATATCTCCCAACTGGTTACGAATCAGACTTGGGCATAAACACGAAAATTGTAGAGGGATTAGAGATCTTTACAACGAGCTAAAGAAATCGAATTTTGGTTGATTAACGAAGAAGTTATGATCGACGCAAGTTACCTGAAAACGAAGGGAAATCTGGAATTCTGGAAACAGTTTCGCAAGGTGGCTACTTTGGCTCGATTTTCCGGTTGATTCAGAAGGAGTTAGGGTTTGTATGAGTAATGGTTGGAAAGAGGAATTGTAAGAGAAGAGAATGGAGAAGACGGCATGGAAAAATATTGAGAGATGTAAAAGTTATAGCCGTCTAAAGTTAGGGCAAAGGAATGAAATCGGTTACCGAAATTCAGGGAGAGAATCGGCTAAGTGTGGGCGACCCATTACAGAGTGACACGTGGCATCTCTTAAAATTTTGATTCAAAACTTCAATCTAGCATAACTTTGGCTAGGATGATCCGTTTTTGACGTTCTTTTTATCGATTTTCATGGTTTTTCATAACCTATTTATTGGTATAGGTTTCATGGCCTGGTTTGACCATTCTCAAAAAGTCAACTCTAGCAAGGCTTAATAAGCTTTAAGGTTCCTAGAATTTTATATGACTTTTATGTTTCAAAACAATGTTCCAACACTTCCTATAATCTTTATAATATATTCGGAGTGTTTAGTAATTTTCCCAAGATTTATTGACTTATAAATTTTATTATTAAATTCATAATACTATCTAATAATGTATAATAATTAGGGTTAAATAGGAGAAAACCCCTAAATAAATTTCACAACTCCATATAATAATTTAATATTCATTGTTCCATATCATAATTTAATTTTTAATAGTATTATTAAAGGTTTAATAAAAGAAATCCCCTAAATTAATTTAAATTAATTTAGGGGTATTTCAACTAGGTAATATAATGTATTATGGTATATTAAGGAGTATAATATAAAGTTTATAAAATAATTGTGGTTATAATAAAAATGACCAAGGGATATAATATAAAGATTAAGTGGAAACAATTATGAGTATATAATTAAGGAAGTGGAAATATACTACAAGGTGAAAATTCATTACCACATGTGAATATCACATAAAATAACGAACTGTTGAACTACCTAAAACACTGGTGGAACGCGACCCATTAATTACGGTCCAAAACCGTGTATAATTACGGTTCTGGACCGTAATCTATGCGGGCGTCAATAAAGATGGTGTTTCTTTAATTACGGTTTAAAACCGTAATTAAAGTCCCTTTTCCGGCCCGCGTGTCATTGACTTTACATTACGGTTATTTGTAAAACCGTGATCTAAAGTCCTTTGGCGCGCGCGAACCAAAGGACTTTAGATCACGGTTTTACAAATAACCGTAATGTAAAGTCGACACTTTAGATGACGGTTTTGGCAATAACCGTCATCTAAAGTCTTTTGGCGCGCGCGCCCAAAGGACTTTAGATTACGGTTATTGTTAGAACCGTAATCTAAAGTGTAATTTTTTTTTATTTTTATTTTTTACAAATCTACACAATTGCAACAGAGACAGAATTGTAACAGATAAGCAACAGAGGGCAGAAACTGCACAATTGAACCACCTGAATCAAATACCAACAACACAAATTCATTCTCTGCGCACAATTGCAACAGAGATAACATCTAATAAAGCACCAGATCGAAAATCTGTAACATATTCAATCTGTTACACAATTGCAGCAGAGATAACATCTAATAAAGCACCAGATTGAAAATCTGTAACATATTCAATCTGTTACACAATTGCAACAGAGATAACAATTGCAAATTCATTTCTGCGCACAATTGCAACAGAAACATTCAATACAACAGCTAGAATCTGTTACAGCAGCAGCTAGCATAATTCATTACAAACAGAATCAGAGCAACTAACAAAAAATATAATTTGTTACACAATATAATCTGTTGCAGCAGCAACTAACAGAATCAGAGCAGCAACTAACAAAAAATATATGTTACAGCAGCAGCTAGCTAGTCTACCACTCCATTCTCATAAACATGGCTGCCATGCTCTCTCTGACATGCAACAAGTCGGCAGGAGCATAAGTCTTGAATCTGGCATAATGCTCTTTAATCTGCAACAAGAAAAGGAATGGAACACATAATGAGATTAAGATAAAGACACAAAAAATCTGCCGAAAGAATTAAATACAAGACAGCGTTCGTATTACCTTGTCAATATCATTCTTAAAACTTGGGAAGTACCCGCAGAACTCGTACATATACCGCATCACGTAGTACCCGCAACTCTTAGAATCCTTTTGGGTAGGGCACTAAATCACCAAAATTCACAAATGTAAAACAATTGTACAAAGATAATAGCAGCACGAATGAAATACATGAATTACCAAACCTTGATGTAATTGACGGTCAAATCACCAAACTCTCCCTGAGGGTTTTTTTGTAACAACTGTTACATATATTAACAAAAGCGTTTAGCAAAATGAACAAGTACATTAATTTTGGTTCAAAAAACTTACAAACAATTAAATAGTAATAAAAACTTACTCTTTGATTAAGTCTTCAGTGTTGAATTCTGTCCACTGCCCTAGTGGATCTAGAACGAGCAGAGTAGCGGTGGCAGCGCAGAATATAAACAAAGCCCAGTGGTGGCTACAATGTCAAATACAAAATGAAATGAGAAATGAAGGTAAAAAAGTTAGCTAATTAGTATGTAATTTTATATTAGAACTCACGTTTGGTGATACGGCATTAGAATGAATAATTTAATCTGTTGATCAACAACATTGAAGCAATGAATAATGTATTCACAAAACCTCCCCGGGTCCCTAGTGACTGAGTCGTACGATAAACGCTCCGGGCACACCGCAGTAATGGAGGTCATGTCCTTCTCAGCACATCTCTCAAGCAGACATCTATTATATCACATGTACTATAAAAAGTTAGCCAATGCAACTTCATAGATACTTATTCTATATGTTTTTACAGTATGAGGAAAGAACACTTACTTTAATCTGCCCTCGTGTCTAGAACGTGGAAGTCCAATGGTATCGACACCTTCTAGGTAATTGGTGCAGAAGTCTACAACTTCCTCTGTGATAGTGCCCTCTATAATACTACCCTCTGGGTGACGACGGTTCTTCATTTTCTTCTTCAGGACACCCATGTACCTTTCGAACGGATACATGTAGCGAAGGTACAAAGGACCACACATCAGAATCTCTCTTACAAGATGCACGAGGAGATGTATCATTATGTCAAAGAACGATGGAGGAAAATACATCTCCAGCTGGCACATTGTCACAATAAGATCCTTTTGTAATTTAGACAGAGTGTCCACATCAAGAACCTTAGACGAAATGGATTTGAGGAAGACACTGACGTTTGTGATTGTGTGTCTGACAGCATCCGGCATCCGCAGATCCCACATAGTGCAATTGGCAAAAATTCTTGAAGTAGGACATGATAATCGTGAGATTTCATTCCTACTAATTTGAAATCTGTCATGGACACTAGGTTTCTTATGTTTGAGGAGTAACCTGATGGCACCTTGATGTTGTAAAGGGTACTGCATAGACTATGTTTCTCTTCTTTAGACAGAGTGTGACAGGCAGGAGGCAAGAATGTGCGTTTTCCACGTTCTTGCGGGCCAAGCTCTGTGCGTATGCCCAACTCAATTAAATCTTTTCTTCCTTTCAAATGATCCTTTGTCTTTCATTTTATGTTCAAAAGGGTGCTAGTGAAACTTTCACCCACGTTCTTCTCGACATGCATCCCATCGATACAATGTCTAACCTCCAGATGCTGTCAGTACTGTAGTTCCCAAAATATTGATTTCTTTTTCCAGACACTTTTTTCACCACTTTTAGTTGGCGGCCCGAAGTTGTTCACAATATTATCCAACTTTTTGTAAATCTCTGTACCTGTCAAAGGCTGGCGCGCCATGCTGTGATCAGTTTTCCCATCGAACTCTTTCGTCATCTTTCGATACTTATGTCCTTTTGGAAGCATTTTTCGGTGGCCCATATACACGGTTTTCCCACTATGTTTCAAGCGAATGCTACAAGTGTTTTCACCACAAATCGGACACGCCAACGCCCCCTTGATTGAATAGCCTGAAAGATTACCATAGGCGGGGAAATCATTGATTGTGCAGTACAACATAGCACGCAAATTGAAGTCCTCTTTACTGAATGAGTCGTAAACCGTAGCCCCTTCATTCCACAAGAGTTGTAGATCCTCTATCAAAGGTTGTAGGAATACGTCAATTTTGTTGCCCGGTTGCTTTGGACCAGATATTAACAAAGACAACAAGATGTGTCTTGGTTTCATGCATAACCACGGCGGTAGATTGTAAATAACCAAAAGCACAGGCCAGGTACTGTGGATGCTACTCAAAGTACCGTAAGGGTTCATCCCATCCGTGCACAAGCCTAGCCTTAGGTTTCTCGGTTCGTTACCAAACTCAGGAAATTTTACGTCTATGTTTCTCCACTGTGGTGCATCAGCGGGATGTCTCAATCTGCCATCCTTTTTCCTGTGAACTGAATGCCACCGAAGATTCTCTGCGTCTTTCTCAATGGAGAACAAACGTCTGAACCTTGGAATGATGGGCAGGTACCACAATACCTTAGCTGGTGAACCTTTCTTACTACCGCTGATGTGAGTTTGTTGTTTCTTATACCGTGACGCTCCACATGCTGAACAGCTTTCAGCAAATTCATCCGATTTCCAAAACAGCATGCAACCATTTGGACAAGCATGAATTTTCTGGTACCCCATACCCATTGGGCACATCATTTTTTTGGCTGAGTACGTAGTCGTTGGTAAAACGTTGTCCACCGGAAGAACGTATTTCAATAGTTCCAGGAGGTCAGTGAAACTTACGTCGCTCCAGCCATGTTTCGCTTTCAAGTTGAATAGCTTGAGGACGACACTCAACTTGCTTAACTTTGTAGGGTCACACCTGGGGTACAACGGTGTTTTTGGATGAATCCAACAAATTTTCATGCTTGTCTGGCGTGTTAGAGTAATGTCGTTCCACATCTTCAAGCATAGTCTCAATGTCATCATCCCAGAAATCTGGCACAACGTTCGCTGTAACGTCTTCTGGATCACCAGCAACTGTATCATCTCCAAGTTCTGTTTCTGTGTTTGCCTGACCATTATCCCCTTCGTCAGGCTTAATAACATCGAACGCACTCTGACCATGCCATCGGATTATGTCTTGGAAATCTTTTGTAAAACTGCGGCGGATCAGATGTTCCTTAATTGTTTCAACACCGCGATATCTCAGATTGTTTTGGCAGTCGATACACGGACAAAATATGTATCCCTTGTCTGTAGCTTTCAGATTGTTCACCAACACCGTGCATAACTTATCAACTCCTTCTAAAAACTTGTCGTCCAAATTTCCGCTGTAAATCCACGAACGTTCCATCTCCTTCTAGCTATTTATATGAAGGCAGCCATTTCATACCGTCACCCGTGGCAGAGTCTTTACACTTTTGTATCTTATCAACCTAAATCCATCCATGAGTATTAAATCCCACCGGTGAACGTGTTTTTAATATGTAATTTATTGAAAATTTCGGCAGCATCTCCCTACAGTTCTTCAAATGCACGATATTATGATATTAATCAATAATATATGCATTCGAAGAACAATAAAGAGATACTGCTGAAATAATCAATAAAGTACATATTAAAAGCACATTCACACCCTAGGTGTGTGATTTAACAATCGTGGACAGTCCCGACAGGGACTGCTGAAGATATACTCTATTAGGTATATCTTGGGCGGATAACTATGTTTGGTAGTTTGTCAAATATTATATGTATATATATAAATCTTACCTCTGGTAGACGATTAGCCGATGCTAAGACGGTTGAGGTCGGAAGCCTAAATAAAGTTGTAGTCCTAATGCATAAATGAAAAACGACAACATTAGAATTCATCAAA